>JAVJAQ010004148.1:356630-603911 GCA_032362365.1 Zygogramma bicolorata | reverse complement strand
TAAACATATTATACACACATATATACCTGCAGTATGCGGAGGTGAGTACTATTATATTAAATATTGTAGAAAGAAGTGCAACACGTTAAAATACAATTGTCTCGAATAATATAAATAAAAACGGACCGATATCAGTTCATAAATAAATCTACTTGTCTCAATTAGACAAATGGTCATTGAAATATTTTCGCAGGCAGTAAAAGGGTCTATCAGAAAGCACATTTTCCACTAACCTCTTCAATTTCTTGTGATGATTGAGTCCCTCTCAGTGGAAGTATGAGGTATAGGAAGTTATTGTCAGGAAGACGTGTGTCATAGACAATATTCAATGGAAAGGTCTTATGTTTAGTTATCAAACAAATAGATTCTAGCATGAATAAGGAGACCACAGTAAGAATACTTTGGGATTAGAATGGGGGTTTGGAGAGTTTGCTGTACGCTTCACAGATAAACAGCACAGCTCTCTTCTGTAAAACAAAATTTGTTTCGAAGAACTTTCTTGAACACACACTCCAGAAATCTATTCAATATCTTATGTGCGATTCATGGTATTCGACAATTAATTTTTTGTCAACGGTACGCCCAAGAAAAGTGATTTTGTTTTTATTATTGACCACTTCCAAAACCAGCGTTTTATTATATCAACATCGTCCAAAATTGGGCGGTGTAGCTCCTCAATATCATTGCCATACCATGAAATAGTAGTATCGTCCGCAAAGATAGTAAAACCCGATATACCTACTTGTGGCAAGTCATTAATATACAGTTCAAGAAGAGTCGGGCCAAGAACCGATTCTTGGGGGACACCAGATCGCAAATAGAGAAAATTTGGGATGAATCTCAAAAGAGCAGCCAAGAAACTTATAAGTGAACTTATTGTGAAATTATCAGGAAAATTAGGAAACTTTTTTTCAAAGAGAGTAACTTTTTTCGATTTGTGAATAAGCCATTTGACAACATTTGCTGTTAATGAATTATACAAGTCCGTCGCGAAAAAGTATTTTGAGAAGTGTTAGTCGAGGGAGGGATTAAGTGATTAGGCTTATTATATTGAATCAATATAGGGTGAGCTTAGTCAACCTTCAATGTTGCCATCGACACATCTAGGGAATGTTGTTGAACTCCCCTTGGCTAGAGCCTTGGTAATGTGTAACATAAACGATGAAATTAAAACCTTTGGTATAAAAGTTGATATTTATAACTACTAATCTGTCTTTTTTGATGTACATCAGGTGTTCACTGTTGCGCACTTTCAGAGGTTTTGACGTTTCATCGATCGATATGTTTTTGACCGCATGAACAAGGAATTTGATTAATACAATAATTTGTGTTTTCTGGTATCTTAGTTGGTCTACTATGTGTTTGTATAGAAGTAAAGTATTTGTTGTTTCGAATGCTGTTCTAATATTATACCTGTTTCCGATCCGTTTTATTTTCTCAGGTAGGCAATCGTGGAACATAAGGTATCATCTTTGTGTATCATGTTTGTTACTGGAAGTGTAGGTTGTGTTGTTAGTTTTATATGTCTTCACTGTGGGTTGTGTTCCGATTTTCAGTTTCCTCGATGTTTTTTTATGAAATTCCCTGAAATAATAACTTTCAAACAGTACTAGTGATTCTTATTTGACATATTATCTATAACCTGATGAAAGATATTCCACTCATTATGGAGCGAGATCAAAAATCGGCACATTGTTTTTGTTGACTGAATATGAGTAGTGGCTGCCAGATTCCAGTGCCAAATTCATTGTTTACCAAATAACCTATAATAAACAAAGACATTTGTAACGAGAATCCACTTGAGTAGTTCACATGAGAGAAGTATACTTTGATTTCGTATTCTTCACTGAATAAAATGCATTATTTTTCATTTCACTGGACAGAGTTCGACGGACTCCGTCAATTTAATCGAAGATATATTTAGAAAATAAACGGTGATGACCTTTCAGAGGACTGCGCCAAATAGTTTTGGCATCAATACATTTATCGGAAGAAGCATTGCAAAAAATTCGCGAAGGCTATATGATATCTCACTCGAAAATTATTTTCTGTCCAAATTATTGTAGGAGCTACTTCACAATACTTCCACCCAAGCCTTCAAGCGGATCACCGTGCTGGGATTCACACGTTAAAAGGTGAGACCTCTTTGATCCATTGCTCGCACAAGTTTCGATCTTTGAAGGTTGAAGTTCGACAACTGGTTAACGGAAAAAGCAAAATTGCACAACGAAATGTTACAACAATGAATTAATATTGAAATTGAAAGATGAACAATTTACAATAATGATATCAAAAGTTCTAAGTCTATCATATACATTGCAGTGCTTGCCAAAAAAATCCGTCTCACCAATCAGACCTTGAGATGTAGATCAACTAGACACAAGGGTAAATGTAGACTATATGAAAGGCTCTCACAGAGCATGTCATCAATAAGGATCGCATCAAGGACTTCAACTGGACGAAGGAATGACATAGGTTCTAAAGAACATTTTATCTGAAATAGAAATCAATTATGACAACGACAGCTTCAGTAAAGAAACTGACCTTGAAGTAAAATATACCCCAATCTCTATAACATTTTCGAACACATAAAATTCAATAAAAAAACATCCCCTCCTACATTTTCTGTCATCTATTGTCCGTCAGCTTCTCCGTATTTTGAATATCATGGTCGATTTTATGAAAAGTCATATTACTCTTTTTCTCTTTCAAATAATAATCTTGAGGGAGACCTAACTCCTGATCTGTTCGGAAAAATCGTATTTTTGTTACCCAATTCTAACGTCCTGTGTATATTCCGAACCACTTACTTGAAGATTTTCATGTCCTACCATCTCAAATGGTGAAAACGGGAACAAGTTAGATCTGAATAAGAAAAGTAAAAACTAGTTTCACATCATTGAATAATGTCACTTTATGCCACTTTGGTCTGTTCAGACTGTTGATGTCTGATATAGTGTCAGTCCCAGAATTGTTGTCTGGCATAACATACAATCGTTGGGGAAATTAAAAATAATAAATTGGTAGTTAATCAGTTTTGGCAGAATGACATAAGCCTCTGCAGATTTTTGAAACTCCAAGCCTGTTTGTGGTGGTCATCTCGACAGAAAGGTCTCGCAAATTTCTCAAATGGAATATCACTAGATCCATTGAAATCATAGAAAATATCATCCTTGAATTTTATGCCATTTCGTAGTTTGACTGATCAATAATACAATTCTCAGCTGCCAGAGGTTGAGTTGAGTTATCACCGACTATAAAAGAACTATGATTATTACATGATTTTTGTGGCCAAATGTGAATGAATATCCATTGGCTTTTAGGTTATGAGCTTTCTCTTGCTAATACGATCCTGCAAAAATGTGTAGGCACTGGTGAGTCAGTTTCGGAAAAAAACATATGCCATGCAACCAAATATTTTGGTAGATAGGCCTTCCCAGAAAAATAATTGGGCTAGATACCTACCTATCCTCACTCATGCATCCATCCAAACAATTCCAGAAACAGAATGTACGGTGTATTTTTAGAAAACTTCGGACTTTCCACCAGATTCCCATTGAGCTTCTTGAAATAAACAACGCGTTTTGGCATGTTCATAAACCGGGATATGTAGTCATTCAAACCGTTTTTCTGGATGTCTAAGGAAAGCGTAGTTTTCCGAACAATAAAAGTGTTGTTTTAAATGTTCTGAGTTTGGCAACGGTGTCAAGGAGAGCAAGGACTTCGAATGAACCGAATTTATAAGCAATCATATTCGCCTTTCGTTGTTTCTTGTTTAGTTCACAGCTGATTATTCAGTTCGTTAAATGGTTTTTTTGTGCAATTGACTGGGTTCCTCAGATATGTGAGTACCTGTTGACGGTTTATTACTAACCTTTACCATTCAGAATAACTGCAGAAATATTATTTCATCAGCTTCCAATGTCATATCTTCCAAAGGTAATGTTTTGATCGAGGATTTTGTTGATCTTTGTGTTTTTTTTTCAAGATTCAGGTTGTGAGTGATGGGTTTTTCACTTCATACCCTATCCGGTATGTAAAGTAACGAAATGTCTAACTTGTAATTGAAATGTATATCTTCAACTGCATTATTTTAGTTGCTATTTTAAATTAATCTATATGAATATATAGTGAACTCTATTGAAACCTGTTATAAAATCCTATAAGATGGAAAAATGTCAATTAAAGCAATGAATTACGAATGATGAATTTCAGAAGTAGAATTTAATAAAATGATGCGCCCAAACCCATAAAATATTGAAATGGATTCTGGTCAAAAATTAAACATTTTTCCGCAAATTGCAAGAAAATTTTGATATTCCAGAAAATACATTAAATAAAATTCTTACTGTAGGGAAATAATATTTCCTTACTGCCGGAAAATAATAATTCCTTACAGTCATTAGTTTTATTCACATGAATGATTGAAAACAGTTTCCATAGTAACCCAAGTAGTTCAATTACGAATTTCAATGTACCATTTATTTTTGAATGAAATCACTCGAGATTTTTTCAAAATTAACTAATATTTGTCAAATTTCAAACGATTTGCAGAAAAATAGTATGTTTACCTCCTAGGAAAAGCCACTTTCCTAGACTCCTGCAATCCTCACAGTCGTCCAGGAATGTTAAGCTTTTCCTACCTGGTAAACGATATACTACTATCGGCTATAATTGCACGAGTGCATAAAAATTACCGATAATTTTGCAAGAAAGCGTGATATCTAAAAATTGCAAGAGTTTATTTTCATATTTTGGCGAAAGTGCCCGAGTCCGAAGGACGAGGGTTCTTCTACAAAATATGAAAATAACCGAATGCAATTTGTATAAAATATCACGCTTGAATGCAAAATTATCTGGTCACTTTTATGCACGAATGTAATTCATTGGAATATTTCACGAATAAAGAAATTCTCAAGGAAATTTCATTTTTTGTTCATTTATACTTTCCTCTATAGATTGTATGGAGTACTCACCTAAACGCAAAATGTTTTTCTATTTTTGAATTCTATCTGACATTTATTTGTGTTGTTTACTGACGTCTAGCGATACGGTTTCAAATGTGTTGTTATGGTGACTTGATACAATGCAATTACCGCTGTAAGTTTTCGATAATTGCATTGCTCTCATGGAACATTTTATATATGAGGGAAATATTCGATTAAAAACATCGATTCAGTGACAGAAAAATTAAGATGTTGAGTATGAAATAGTAAAATCAATACTCAATATAATAATTTTATGCCATTGGTTATTTTGATCAGTTTATTTTAAAATATTTCATTCTTCGACGAAAATCCATATAGATACACTTTCATATATACCAATCTAATTTTTTCAGATTGTGGTAGGTTAACAACCCAAAATACTAGAAGTAACCATTTCAATCCTTTTATTTCGATTTGAGTGACATTTTTTCCACCTTATATGTTTTCATAACGAGTTTCGATAGAGGTAACTATATAGATAATGAAAGTCCGAACGAATAACACTCAGCAAGGAACATTGTCAACCACAGTCAAGCAAACGTTCATCTAAATTACGTCAATGTTTTGTTTCTTCCCCAAAATCTCGAATCAGTGAAGTTATAGAAAAAGTCAAATCGAAATCTACTGGGCATTTATCTGAACATGTGTTCCAATCACCAGATTTGGCAACACTATATGATATTGATAACCTACTTCACACACTTGACTGCGCTCAGAGACATCTATCGAATGTAGGTAGTGATTGAGAATCAATATAAACATTCGCATGTGACCTCTTGCAGAATACAATGCAGAAGGTAGAACAAAAAGATATTAGAGGCCAGAAGAATAGCTTTTCTTTAGAGACTATTCCTCTGACTCAACGCTAGATGGCATTTTACCCATATCATCAATATAACACAATCTCTGCTGGATAAAGTGTTATAAACTTTAGATTGAAAGGATAGAAACTGGATTATTGAAGGTTGCAGAGTACATTTCATCCGATGCGTCGAGAATTTTTTAAATATCTGATGTTGGTTAACGTATTGTTGGGCCACTATACAGGGTATCTTACAGAATAGAAGTATGTTTAGGAGGCATAAGAATTGTTTTTGTGAGAAATATCATGTTCAAACTCTTATAATTGAGTCAGGTTATATTTTCTATCTCACCAGCCTCAGTGCTCATCTCCTGAGTGTCTTTCAAAATGTGTTATAAGGTATCTATTTTCAAGTTTCGAATGTAGTGGTTCTAATATATGAATGTCCAAGCTAACGAATTCTTGTTCGATGACAATATTTGGAAACTGAGCTTTACAACAATGAAAACTATGGAGAGCACTCACACCCCTAAAACATTACAAAGTAGGTTGAGCAGGAGCTTTAGAGTCATGATTGGGAATTCAACATAAGGAGTACTCCCTCTGGTGTCAAATTTTGAAACTTTTTATAAGTACATTGAAATCGTTGTTTACGTTTGAATTCCTATGATTCTGTGCATTCTGGTCT
Organism: Zygogramma bicolorata; assembly: GCA_032362365.1. NCBI lineage: Eukaryota > Metazoa > Arthropoda > Insecta > Coleoptera > Chrysomelidae > Zygogramma > Zygogramma bicolorata. The sequence goes on along the minus strand of JAVJAQ010004148.1, from coordinate 597,433 downwards.
TTGTTTTTGTATATTTTTGTGATTATTTTTATATGATACGTAATAAAAATCTTGTACATGTATATGGTGGATATTCCGGATATTCTGATTCTGTTGACTGTTACTAGTTTTCAGATGTAAAATGAGTGCTTCAAGTTCAAACCATTATTGAGACTCTTGGGCAAAACGGCAAAGTAGTACTGGAATAAGTTTTCATTTTTTTCCGCGGAAAAATGAAAGAAACGTTATAGTGCAGACTAGTCTAGGATTGAGAGAGTCTATAGACAGGCGGCGGGCCTGCATATATCTCCTGAAAATAGGAAAACCGGTGTCTAACTTCATGAGAGTTTGTTCTCGTCATTTTACCGAGGAAGACTATTTGCCATTCACGTAATCCATGTATTCTAGCATACTCAACATTTTCCATGCATTATTTCTTACAAAGAAATAATCTGAAACATATATTATCATTAAGGCATTTTTCATCACTTTTGACTCACATCAAATCCAATATGAAAAAGTAGTAGGTTATTAGCTAGTGATCCAAGAGAATGACAAATTTAGTGTTACTGGAAATGAAAGAAAAGAATTGTGATTATTGTGAATCATTCCAGCCCACAAAATAAATGTTTTTTGAAAGGTGATTAATACATACAAGATTCCTTCAAAATGAGTATTAACAAATGATGCTGTTGTACGACCTGGAGAAATCACTTCACTTGAGTCTTGAGATGAAAAATAGTGCATGAAAAAAGTGAAAACTATAACAAAATGAAAATATTCAAAGATAAACCGTAAAACCCAAAGACAACAATGATAACAATGTACTCGAGAGTGGTTCGAATTTTTGCCACTTTGGCGCTGGCATCTAATCTTGAATTGCCAATTGATTTTTATATTGACCGTTTTATATATATTTTTCAGGCACATGAGTATAAAATTCGGTGATATACTTTAGTTCTGTTTATACAATTCAATCATGTTTTCGGTCGGCTACTGTTGGTCTCCAAAAATATAACAGAGGTCGTTAACCAAAGACCTTGTCCTCATAACACACTAAAGTTGAAATACTTCACACTCATATTTCGGATAGTAGAGATGAACTTCGAAAAATGATGATCGTAGTTTGAATTTCACTCAGGGCCATAACACGTTTTTAGGGAGTGAAATAACCCAGCATGATTCATAAATTCATAATCAGAACAATGCTGTTATAATGTACAATGACTGCTAGCACTATGCAGTCACTTTTTAGCGGGAGTTTATTAATTGACTGGAATTTTCCACACAAAATGGAAAGTTACGGCTAAATATTCTTATATTGTTTTCATCACGATGATAGATCGTGAAAAATGATCTTGGAGGACCCATTGCCCCAAAAAATAATGGAATTGGGAGCCAAAAAATCTTTTTTTCTCAGAAAAATAAAACAACATAGGTTCCGGTTCCAATATCTTTTTACCGAAATAGTTTTTTCTGATTTGTTTTTTCATTTCCGTTGGAACTGCCCGTGATCCGAAAGTGAAAAATATATAAAAATTCTACCCTTCACATACCATTCATCAAATTCTGTCAGAAAAAAAAGTTTGAATTTCTCAAATATCGGGATTATTTTCATCAGCTAGAATAAAATAAGTGAGGATTCTATTTAGTGAAGCAATTGGATTTGTTGCTGATACTCTACTTACTAACTCGCTGAACGTCCCAGAACTCTGCAGAAATATTGGTTATTTTCCCTTTATCATGATTCTCTTCTTCGAAATGAGTTTTCCGAAAGGTCAGGGTGCGGATTCCCTTGCCAAAAGAACGGTTTCTGAGTCGTGCATCCTTCGAGAATTCTTCTAGGTTTTTCTCATATAGGGTTTTCCTTTAGTGTTGAATCCGTTAGATGAATTTGTTGAAAAGTAGTTACGAAGAAGTATTTTCACAAGTCAAATATTTTAAAGAGATATTATAATATTATCATCGTTATTATAATTATATAATTATTGCCTGCGAAAACAAGTCAAAGGTGTTGTGGAAGAAGGATAGCGGTTATTCTTCAACAATGTAGAAATCGGATATTTGATGTTGGCGTGTGAAATAATTTGTTGATTGATTGCGTTCAAAACCCTTTTTTTATGATGTTTGGAACAAAATATGAACTTTCATCAACAATGTTTTTGGCCCGTAGGCAAAAAGGTCTTTTTGCCCTGTTGTTCTTTGGTCGAAACAATTGAAATAGATTTTGGAAATTTCCATTGAATCCACTTGCTGTCGTTCAGTTCATGTAATAGAGCAAAAGCCCGCGTCCGCCAGACCTTCGTTATTTTATAAAAGCTGAAAGTTTCTCTGCGTATTCCCCTAACACAGGTGAGAACGATCAGCGACTATGAAGTTTGGATGATAGTTACTTCTTCAGATACCAGTTAGCAAAGGCGTATAATATAGTACCTCACTTTCGTCAAAGTATAAAGCTCAGCTTTTTCATATCTTCTTCGGAATGATATTAGAAATCACATCATCCATTGCCAGACACTTACTCTGGTTCCAACCCCCTGCCAGACACCCCTCAACTTCATTAAATTATAATTATACTTACGTTTGGTATAACTACTGCTCTTCGGGCTTGAAGGCCGTCGTTTTTTGGAATTTCTTCCTGACGTTTCGCTAGCGCGAGTGGCCAGCTTCTTCAGAGGCTTATTCATCTCCGATGACTAAACAGTTCGATTTCTCAAGGCGTATTTATATTGATGCAGGTAGTCTGGAGTGTTAATTACTTCTGTCGGATTCGGGGAATAATCATCATTATTAGTTGCCGCACTACCTGTTGTGATTTCATTAGTAATTCTCGATTTCTTCAGAATCGGATTCCAAATTCTGTTTAGAGTCAACGCTTCTTCCTTTCTGTTAAAATTGTCCGCATGTTTTTGGATCTCTATTGCCTCCCGTACCAGTCGGCTATGGTAACCCTGGTTGGGGCAATCAGTGTTGCATTTTCGAACAGAATCTTGTGGTCGCCCTCACCTGCAAACCGACAAATCGGCGACCACAAGATTCTGTTCGAAAATGCAACACTGATTGCCCCCAACCAGGGTTACCATAGCCGACTGGTACGGGAGGCAATAGAGATCCAAAAACATGCGGACAATTTTAACAGAAAGGAAGAAGCGTTGACTCTAAACAGAATTTGGAATCCGATTCTGAAGAAATCAAGAATTACTAATGAAATCACAATAGGTAGTGCGGCAACTAATAATGATGATTATTCCCCGAACCCGACAGAAGTAATTAACACTCCAGACTACCTGCATCAATATAAATACGCCTTGAGAAATCGAACTGTTTAGTCATCGGAGATGATAAGCCTTGAGAAGCTGGCCACTCGCGCTAGCGAAACGTCAGGAAGAAATTCCAAAGAACGACGGCCTTCAAGCCCAAAGAGCAGTAGTTATACTAATAACCTCGGCCGCGAAAGTCTTAACCATTTTGTCATACTTACGTTTGACAGTATTTGAAGGGTTTTTGTGACGCCATCTTGCCTATAATGTCGATATTTCTGTTTACTTGTCAATGTAAGAGAAATTTATCTTTTCTGAAGGGTAAAGTAGGTGCAGATATCTATTTGTCAGTTTGATAAAATGGTTTCACTGAAATATTGGCAGAAAGATGATGAAGCTTCACAGGAGTGTTAACAATAGAAGTTTATACGGAAAATAATAGTTCAATCCTGAAAGTACTTATAAAAATATGAATGATCTAAGATATTGATGAAATTATTTCACATCTGTTGCTGAATTGCTTGCCATCTTTTGACGTAATGTATAAGTAATCAAGAAAATGTGCGCTTGAAGCTACGACATCCGTAAGAAATATATAAGAAAACACATGACTTGGATAAAAATCTTTGCTGTCTGTTTCCTGGCCAAGCAACCAAGATCTAAACTCCACAGTCGCTGATTGTTTTCACCTTTGTTGGGGACACGCGCAGATGAACTTTCAGCCTTTATAAAATAACGTAAGTCTGGCGATCGCTGGCTCTTAGGCTATAATGCAATAATCGTTAGTTCACCTTCTTTTAACAAATTCATTCTGGCTTTTTCGTAGCCATTATCGCATTTTGTCCTGAAGGAAAATATGAAAAATTGTAACATGTTTCCCATTTCAGTAGATGGAAAGAATCGATTGGAACTAATGTTTTCGAAAATTTGTAACTTTCTCCGAATTCATTGATTTAAATTGTTGGTGCTATAACAGAGCAATTAGATAAAGATTTCAGAAATCCACCTGATATGATTTAAACGATGTCTAAGTCATTATTTGTTCAGAAATTGGTGCATTAAAAATATTAGAATCGTCTCAAAATAGCGTATGTAACACAGGCGGAATAGTTATTTATGTTCCAAAAGCTCCAAGTAAATGTTCTAAGGGCGGCCCAAGGTTCTTACAAAAGCATACAAACTTTTATGACATACTATATAGTTTGTTATTGCATCTACAATATGGATCACACTGAAAATCTGAATTTTCAACTTTATTCTGACATTTTTATTTTATGAAAGCGGATACTACCGTTGGTATCAAACTTGAAACTGAAAAGTGGACCCATTCAATTAACTAACATGTGATTGGTAACAGAGCAATAGAATTACAGAAATGAATTGGTATGACATGTGTATATCTTTCCTGTCTAAAATTCATCTATCATTTGCAAGCACTTCAACCTATCATATAGATTCTCTACAAATCATCTGAATTCTAACATAACAATGGAAGTTTACAAGCAATATGAAATATAATTTCAAAATGCGCCTTTAATCTCCTCATATGGTAAATTTCATTTGCCTCAAGAAGCTAGATAAATGAATCAGTGACAGATTTTTTGGACCATTTCCTCACAGTTCGCCTTCGACACTGAAAATACTTGAATCTCAAACAAATCAGAATACGCAAAAAATCTTGCGAAAAGTATGCCCTATGAATTTTCGTCAATCTCACGATAAAACTACTCGTAGTTGGGTTTTGAAAGATACCTCATGATTTTTTACTTTGAGCGATATTTCCATGTGTAGCAGATGTGAGGCAGCCTGTGAAAAGGCGTCAATCGTTCACCTTCAATTTGATTCCAGTTTCAAAGGCAGACTGTAAAAAATTCGTCCACTCGGTCTATAATATGTCATCTGACCACGAACAAATTCAGCTGACCAACTTTAAGTGTGGATTAATATAGTCCAAAATAACAAACATTTAACAAGTATCAAGTCACAAGTGGCGAAAATCTTTCCTTTTATGCAGATCAAATTAACAATACATTAGAAATACATGGTGCGCAGGCGCACAAGTCAGTTTCAAGCTTTCGAATATGGTAATGAACCTAACCCTTATCTCATAAGGGGCCGTTCATAAAATACGTTCGCATACAAGGGGAGGGGAGGGGTCTGGCTGAGTGTGACAAGGGGGGACGGGGGGTAAACGGCAACGTGACGTTCGCCGTTTATTATTTTTTGACATGAGTGCTAGAAGCCAGCGTGACCACTTTTGGTAGAAATCTACGAATTCTCAAACTCGTCAGATTTTTCAATCAAATCTATGGTGACTCCATCTTTGCGAATTAATTTTCAATTGAGAATGCGAATTAATCGTGTTACAGTACACTGTATTTCACTATACAAATGAAACAAAATAAAGCGATTTTTTACTGTTTCATTGTGTTATTGAGCATTGAATCTTCTGATTATGTAAAATATGTATATTATTTGTGGCCATCCATAAATAAATATTTTTAATTTTCAGAATTTGTGTACTATCATTTAGAATTTATCATAGTCAGCAGGGGGGTCTTAGTTTTTGTGACGAAATATTTCTGGGGGGGTCACAAAAAGTGTGACACAGCGTGACAATGGGGGGGGAGGGGGTCAAAAAAAGCTGATTTTTAGTATTTTATGAACGCCCCCTAATAAACAATAACTTTTGAAGTATTCAGTGAAATGGAAGAGGTTGAGACGGTTTTTCCATTTTGAAAATTATAATTTATCACGTAAATAAAATATAGTTTGTTTTGACAAAAGTTAAGTTTCGCCAATGTCACTGAATGGACCATTCCGCGGTCATCTGCGTATTAATTGCTCACAATAAGAAAATCTTGTACTAACGTAGAAAGATGAAATAAGTTGCCATCTTCTTACTCGTTATTCGTTACTTGATAAGTGTTGAATTGGTTGCATAAATACACACTGTCATTGAAAAATAAGAACTTTAACTAATACTTGATATTTGTTACGTGATAATTGTTATTTGATATTGATTTTGGGCTGCATAAATCCACATCTATTGTTGCTAACGACGGTGCAGACTCACCACTTACAACATCCACTGCCGCTTTGATTCCTGCATTGTTTTTCCTTTCACTTAATGGTCTTCATCTAAGATATTTGGCTTGTTTCATTTTTCAACAAGTCCACAATAGTTGCATGCTTTCAACGCCTGTTGAAACCAATCTTATCTTTGTTTTTATGTTTTCCTTGACATTTTAATAGACGTCTTTTGTTGTATAAAAGATGAAAATAATGAATAATTCCAAACAATTCTCGTAGTATAAACCTCCTGCAATGCTTGTTTGAATTTGTGAGTCTCAGGAAAAACCCCTCCGGTTATGAGTACCGAAAAGTTCAGCTGTTCCATTTGAAACAAATCCCTGACCAGGAGAGGTTCAACAGGTCTTCAAGCTGACAACAAAGGTGTGGTAATATCTAAAGAAGAAAGACAAGTCACCGACCTTTCTACGATGCTCCAACGAAGTGAGCCAGTCCGTGACCAATAAGACGGATTCCTTTTCTCTGAATAGAAGGAAGTTTCAATGAATGTTTTGATGCTGTTGTCCATATTGAGACAGGCCGTATCTGTTCCTATTAGATCATGAGAAGCTGACGAGAAGTGAAGTATTTCTTCGATTATTACTGATCGTAATTCCTAGCATCGAGATACTCCACTCTGTAGAAATAGTTACATCTGAATATTAGATAGGGTTAAATCGTGTTTCTTTGGGCAGAGACCCACCTGGGTTCTCCCAACATCAAATTCATGAACACACCTTATAAAATTGTTACGTTTGGATTTCTAATTCACCGCCGGATCGCAAGAAAATAAATTACACTGAAGCAGTCGCAATTGACCGGAAGTCGTCCTCACAACATGATATCGAGAACACGCACCCTGGCTGAGCTGTTCTCCTATTGGCCAAGAAATCAACCTGAATTCTGACGATGTTTATTGAGCTTGAGTTGATCTGATAGTGTTTGCTGGGTTATACAGGGTTGGTCGAGCAAATTTTTTAAGAGAATTTAATGCATTTTTCAAAAGTGTTATCATCTTCAAAAGGAATTTGTTGTGTTTAAGTTAAAAAAATCAAATTTTATTGTAGAAAGCCACCTAAAAATCGGCGAGGAGAAATATAATTTCGAAATACCTACGACAAGTTGATTCCTCCCGTTTGATTCAGAACTAAGAGGGAAACATTTTTCTGAGAAATATTATTGCTCATACCATAGTTGACGGGTTTTGTTTATCTCACACCATATATTACTGACCCAGATTAAGGTTGCATTTAATTTTCAATTTATGAATAATTTCTGCCGGAAAGTTCACCAAATATTGTATATCTAATAAATGAAAAATGTGGCGGAAATTGTTCTGACTAGTCATCGGAATGATAGTCAAGATGGGTGAGCCTCTGAAGAAGCTAGCCAATCGCGCTAGCGAAAAGTCAGGAAGATATTCCAAGAACGACGGCCTTCAAACCCGGAGAAAAGTAGTAATACTGAAAACCTCGGCCACGAAAGCCTTTTGTCAGAGTTGAATATTTTTCAGTTCTATTTCAATACAGTTTGTGTTTCAAGTAGAGTGTTGCAAATGGAGAAACTTCATGAAACCCCCAAAAAAAGTCATTATTGGTAAATATCATTTACCAATGCAGAGGTGTTAAAATGTATGTTTATTCTGGTTCGATTCAATGGGCACGCTTGGCATACCAATAATAGTTCACAAATATCAGATGTGTCACGAATATTGCTAAAGGAAAGGCGAGTTTTTACTTTTGAAAACTGGGTGAGACTTCAGTTGTTGAACGGGGTTGGTTCAAGGGAGAACGTTCCGACGTTCGTTACTCAGTGTGTGGTAGCTATAAAAATCTATTTGAGTTAGCTTGTTTTGTATAACTGTTGGTTGTACACGTTTGCAGGCATCTTAACTCTCCGTAATTTCCGATGAGAAGAATGACGAAGACGGGGGAGGTTGGAAAGTTCCAATAGAGATCTGGAAAGTTATTTTTCACCTCGTCTTCGTCTGAGTAAACAATTGGTCAATTTCTCACCTGAAAGTAGGTTAGAAACAAGCTTTCGAATGATTGAATATAAATACACTTAAAACAATAATAAATAATTGAACAGTTCATGATTTCAAAGATTTTCACTGATATGAGAATAAAAATTATGGTAAGATATCTAGCTCAATACACCCCAGTCCACTAGCAAATATATTGGTGAGCGTAAAAAAACATGTGATTGAATCTTAAGCCAGGCTGTAGCGACTAATCCATAGTAAACGATATATCCAATGGTTTCGTACGTCGAAATTCTGATTCAGTAAGAGCCTCCTCTGCAACAAGTAGACGTTTATGGATTGGCTGTACGATTTGCCTGATATTACAGATCTTCATCACTTGGTGCGTTTGAAGTTTGGGCATTTGGTCATCCAATAGATGGCATTATACCTTCAACACTGAAACAATTCGATGATTCGGGTGAACAGGAGCTGAAAACTGGTCGAAATCACTGGAAATATGTATATACTATCGTGGGTCTTGTTCATTCTGGACCCTTCTGGAGTTCTAAACTCCTCAGAATTGCTGGACACTGCGGTCATCACCGTCCGAATATGTCAATGTACCTACTAACATATTTTTGTACAAATTCCATTAAAAGTGACATTTTTAATGGTTGTCAAGAGTATTGAGATATGATGTTTATGAAGTAGCGGGTTGAGAATATTTTCAACACTAGTGTTAAAAGTAAATTTAAATTTTAAATGATTATTCAATTTTCAAGGAAGTTTCATTATGAACAATAGATATAGATACAATTAAGTTTTGTTACAAATGTATTATTCGAAGAGTTTTTGTTTTTCCGCTTCAAGAAAGCTATCACCTCCAAATATTTGCTTGTATTAACACCATTTTTAAGGATCACACTCGACTTTATTATTGAAAACTTGGTCCAAAAAGTTGACGAGCTCCATATATTGTCGCGAATTATTTTACTGACATAGAGCTCCCTGAGGGGGATTCAACTGCGAGTTCCCTTCATAGTGATGGTACTTCGAAAATCATAGACGAGATTACAAAAATGAAACATTTATTGAAGAACTAACACACTATACTCACACTAGATTTTAAAACATCTCGGGGCTGCTGGGAAAGTGTCAATTACGATGTTCTTCGCCAGGCGTGTCACGATCAACTTCCTTATTTTTCGTTTTCCAATTTCAAAGGTAAACCTATCGAACGCCCCGCTCCACAGGTCATCGGTATTTTCTGTCTGTTTCTAGTCAGAATTATTACTTGTTACCGATGGGTAATGCATTGATGAAATTCTACGCTTCACTTCCTGTCAGACTCGCAATGCATTTGATATACAGGACGTACATTTATTGAATGCCAGAATTGTAGAACTGACAAGAACTAAGGGATTTTCTAGACATTGGGAGCGGGTTATTTTATTTCTTCATGACAATATCTGGTTTCTCTTCTAGATAGGCTAAGGAGACGGTTTCGCTGGAATTTCTTTCGACTTTTTCAAGTCTAGACCAGCTAAGAAAATTAGAATATACGATGTCGTACTGCTGAGCAGATTTTTTCATCAAACACCAGCAAGAACTTTGAATGTGGCATCAAATAAAATGCGTGAGCTGTGAACAATACTGTTTGCTGGTAACCATGTGATTCGGCGTCACCTGACACGGCCACTTCATAGCAAATACGTTAACATGAAAATAGTCAACTGACAAGAGATGTTAAAATGTGCATTTATAGAAAAATTGAATTTATCTTTTTCATTATGGACACAGGATAGTTGTACATGAAACTTTGCATTATTTGTGTAAAAAGTAAGTTTTATTTTGTTCGTGAAATTGCTCAACTCGCTACGCTCGTTTCGCTAACTTTTTCACTCTCAAAATAAAACCTTACTTTTAACACTCATATCATAACTATTGTATTACATATTTCCAAGCCTGAGCTAGAGCAGATTAGTATTCCTCAACTTTCTACCAAATTTGTAGGGGTATGTATGTGTGAGATGGGAAAAAGTAAGGTATAATACACAGTTTGGTGAGGAGGCAAGAACGAGCTTTCATTCAGTTTGAATGGAGGAGTTTGAACAGGTATTGAAACAAATTCTGAAGATTCCAAAAAGAGGTTAATTCCTGTGAAACAGTTTTGAACTCGGGACATGCTGTAATAATGGAAAACTAAGAACACCTGTTCCAGCTAGCGCTGAAATCGTTTTTTAGCTTTCGAGAACATTAGGGCAGAATTGTTTCTGAGACACAAATACTAAAAAATGTATCAGTCAGTCATTTTCCATTGCGTGCAAGGTGATACCGAATTGATATTGACATTTTCTCCATGCACACAACATCAAGGAGACTATTTCAGTAAAGTCCTCCCACCAGAACCCTTAACTCTAATTTGATTCTTTTACTGAAAGTGGAAATTCCCTGAAGATTCCTGCTTTCTCGAAGTGAGTAGATATTATTAGGTTTTCTGAATCGCCTTTTGGTTATCTGGTAAATACTTCTCACTCATCTATAGATAGATTATCAGCTCCGACATTATTCATCAGGATTGAACTAAATAGCTTCAATAAATAACTTCTTCGAATCCTCTTTGTTGCCAGGAGGTATATTTCACTATATAATGATACCGAGTGAAAAACTAATTCTATTATTTGAGTTGTATTATGTAATTACCACCTGCCACTATTTATACAATGATTCCTGTTAATTATTTGAATCCACATCGATATCCCAAAGGAATATTTCGTTCTCAATAAATTTTCTTAGATCAAAAGAGTAAATACCTATATGAGTGTTTTCCGCTTCGAAAACAAAAAATCGGGGAAGTATTTCCATGACTTTTTCAATTGAAGACTGTTGTATCTCATGGCGAGCCCGATATTGTTTAAAACATCGGTTTTAGGGAATTGTAAACGGAAAGAAAACTGATACCTGGCGTTTTCCCACTTTCTCATCATCTTCAATTCAGTTACCCTTGCTTATGATATCCACTAGTTTGGCGGCTAATCGTCGATATGCTCTCGAAAAAGTTACATTTGTGACCAAACATAGGCTCAGGTTAAGAAATACCAAGTATAAATTGAAGATGCTTCCTCAATGATCCTGACAGTGTATAGTAGAGAAAGTTGAAACTGTAATTACTTTTTGTCACTCTGAAGATGATGAAAAAAATCTGATTACCGGGAAACTGCCTATCTGAAGGATAGGATAACTGCTGGCTGGGTTTCATATTTGTCAATTGGTAATCCTGAGTTCTGTCGTTAATATTAGTATTGGGCATGGCCCAGCTCTTCAGGTTGACTGACAGTCATTCGATATCTGAAGTTAAGCAACGCTGAGCGCGGTTAGTACTTGGATGGGTGACCATACAGGGAAATACCATGTCGAAAGCCCGTACAGCTGCAGCGGAATAGCATATCATAGCTCGCAGACAATATATCAATGAGCACAAGATATATTGAGGATATGCCGTCCTTCGGAGGGGACGTAAAGCCGCCGGTCCCGAGTCCATAGATGTTGGACTCGTTAAAGATCCCTACCTCTGGTTGGAATACCAGAGGGTTCGGCAAAATTTCCGGTTGGGGGAAGTGTGCTCACCGGCGTCGGTGATTGGCCTTGGTAGCGGAAATAGGCCGACGTTAAATGAAGAATAAAAAAAAATATTAGTAGTGCCGATACACGCGATGCGGAATAAATTAGAGAGGAGAAGGATATGCACATTGAAGGGAAATTGTGAAAGACAGAATGATAGTCCTATACTAGAATTACTCTATCCTTCTTAACCTCTCTTCATCTACTACATTGAGGAAGAAATTCGCTTCAAGAGGTTAAACTTCAAGTATTCTATCTTGCTCATTCCGCAGTCCTCTCTCGCTTAGGGCCAGTCCATTAGTTGTAATGTCTATGGTATTGCCCAAGTCACTTGTGAAATCTGACTTTGACAATATCGACACCGATGACAGAACTTACGATTCCTAATAGACACATACAAAATAGGGCCACCACTATAATAGTGCTCAGTTGTTAACATGCTTCAAAAACAATATTTCCGTGGAATGAAACGATTCGAGTTCAGTTTTTTGGTATTGTTGAGAAAAAATATATTGATTAGAATATTTTCCAAATAATAATATATTCAGGTCTTCAAAATGCGCGATTTTTTTAGCGCGAGGGCGCTTTGGAATAATCATGTATCATTACTTCACAAATGGAAATGAGAATTGATAATAATGTTGAACAGTTGAATTCGTAATGTGAAATTAGTATACCTTTCGTTTTCAAGGATATGAGAAAAACACGAATTAATTCGCGATGTGTCTCGGATTGTTAATGTTGCCATGGCGAATTCAAAACCCAGCATTTTCAAAAGTTGGATCAAAACGCGCTGGGACTAATAAAAAAATCAAGTTATACATTGTCAGGCCTGAGCAACAAGTGTAACTTCACCTATCAGCTAGGCAGCTAGGCTCAATTTTTTCTCACGACAACATAACACGTATGACATACCATTCAAAAGGTCTCATCGAGTACAATATTTTTTCAAAATCTCGAACCATTTCACCTACACAAATTGAAATGGTAACAAACTGAATACACTTCGAGATTAAATACTCGCCTAACAGACCACCTACTTTGCGATACACGTGATCACGCTATCGGGAAATGATAGTGAAGCAAATATTTTGAATTTAAAATTTTTTTGTAAACAAGTTTGGTGCGCAATCGAATAGAATCGGTTGTGTTGTCCAGTACAGCAGCATTTCGCTGTAAGTTGATTCTCAATATTACTCTATTATTATTTCCAGGAAATTGTCATCAGCCGTGTGTCCAGCGTTGTCTGGTAATTGTCAATGTTTCTGCTAAAATAATTATAATAGGGGAGCCCAAGCGGGGATTTCGGGGTTTAAGCGCGGCAGATCAATATACCGCCCTTCAAGGATAAAGCTTCAGATTAGTAAAAAAAAATTGATCATCATCCGAAATTCTCGAGCGCGTCAGATTAAGGTAAGGTGAGTTAGTTACATCCTGAAACGTGTATATTCCACTAATCTGACAATTCAAGAGTGACCTAAAGGGCTACAAAGTTGTAATAAAAACGTCATCTCGACATTCTCGAGCGTGGCTAATTTTTTTTTTATTTGAAGGGAATAATTCAAGAATGGCAAAAAATATATAATCTGACGATTTCCACGGGCCGAAATAATAAAAATTCATTGATAAAGTTTAATGCGTGCAGCTACGTGATGCCTACATTTCCCTCTCCGCGTTTCTATTCCTCTCTCACTCTTTCTCTATCTATTGCTCTCTCACTCCATCCCCACTCTGGTTTTTGTTGCCACGATGCCATGTGACAGTTGACAGACATTAAATCAACTAACATAACAGAAAACACAAAGAATTGTAGTTATCTTCTTCCTTGCTATAGTGTAGCCGCTGAAAAGATAGAATGATCACGTGAACGGCACGCACTCTTTGAATGTTCCTCTCCCCAATGTTACAAGTCCGATTTACACCACTCAACAAAAGCGTCACATTTCCCTGTTCTCCCATAAACTCTTGGGATGTTTTTTTATAAGTATTCATTATTACACCTTTTTCCTCTACAGGTGAATGTCTTTTTTTTTTGACCTTTTTCTTGGAGGTGAAAGAGTGTTTCCATCCATATTATTTAATTAACGTAACACACGTAAATACAAAGCAAAAATGAGAACAGTACAGTGTAAAAAGTTCTTCATTTATTTCAGTTTAGAAGGCGTGGCTACGCCGCGCATGCTATATATAGATGCAGGCATTCACTGTTCACGCGTCCTTGAATTCTATCTTTTGAACAGCCCGACTATAGTGAGGTCAAAAATATATCGGAGAAACGTACCGACCTCTGGAAGTGCTAAAGAAAGAACACAAGATATACATGAGACTGAGTCTGAATCATCACAATACATTATCACTGCCGATGAGAATGGAATGACACTCAAATGATGAGAGAGTAGTGGCAGGATGCCAGAGTTGAAGGAGTCTGCTTTTCTCATGCTGTCTGAGAATACTTGCATCTCAACGAGTTCATTTGATATAAATCGCACATCACTACCCCTCTTGAAGGACAAAATTAAATGTTGAATCTCAAATTTCCGACAGATTATCGATACGAACCTAGAAGAGATATAGCTGTGAATAAGTTTTGAAAACTGAAGCATATTTAGTTTCCAAAACGTTAACGACGATAAGTACTTTGGTAAATATCAGTTTTTATATTTTTTGCCTGGCAAATCTGAGTTATACGAAGAGTTGCGTATATGTTCCATTCAGAAGGCCCTGTTTTTTTAATTATAGCAGCAACTCATCGAGGTAGATTGGAAATGTGCCCTTCTACATTTAATTCTTATTTTCTGAGATTGTGATAGGTGAAGATCCCAAAAAACTGCGGAGAGAAAATACCCACATAAGTTTGGTTTGGAGGTTGGCTTGAAATTATGAGAACACATACTAGAAGAAATAACCAACTAAAATTGTCTTTTTTACTGCGTTTATAGGGCAAAAACTTTTTCTGATTTTATCTTAAAGGGGAAACCTCAATGTTTCATTACAACGACAAAAGATCATATATTTTCGATATTTGAAAAAAAATTATATGCACATTCCTACGAAAGGGAAGCCCTGTAATGTTCCAAGAACACCCCCTGAATCATGGGACAGGAGATACGAACTAAGATTCACTCTGAATTTTTGAAGTTTCTAAGCCTCAGGGAAAATCTCTCTTGGCAAAGAATTCCAAAGTTCAGCTGTTCTAGTGGAAAAAGATCCCTGAGCAAGTAAGGTTCGACAGGTCTCCAAGTTCACAACAAAGGGGTTGGAATTCTGTACACGTTGAGTTATCCGTGTAGATATTGCCAAGGGTGGAACGATTGATAATCAAGAAGAGCACCGACCGTGAAAATATCTATAGAAGAGAGACAAGTCTCCGACCCTTCTACAATGCTCCAATGAAGTGAGCGAGTCTCTTAGCGAAGAATCACCAACAATGCAGATTGCCTTTCTTTGAATAGATTCGAGATGCTACAAATACAAGTTTCTGGAAAGCACCTTTAGCGATCGATCTCACATGGTTTTCCCATGAGAGATTATCACTGAGCGTAATTTCTTTCATCGAGATACTTGGTTTAGGAATAGTTACTCCTTACATCTGAATACTAGAAAATGATAGATAGGCTTTTTTCAAGAAGAGATGGCTGGCTTTTTCCAGCACTAAATTACATCTCTTGAGTTTCGTCAAACGAAAACCGAGTGTACCGTAATAAAATGCAAAGAAAACTGACAACTGGAAATTAATCAAATGAATCCCCTTGTGAAAATAACGGGTATGGACTGGTAGCAATTAAATCAATCGATCGCTGAAATTGATTGCGAAAGACGATGAAAAATAAATAACTTTTACCGTCATTCTGTGTTCTGCATTATAATGAAATATATCACCTAAGGGTACTACGTATTTGGTGCGAAGAAATTTGTTGAATTCACCATAAAACCAGTTTCGTTCAAGATTGGAGTTTCCAGTGTTGTTTTTTTGTGGTACACTTTTTTCAGAAAGAATATATTGGTCGGTGTCAGTCGTAAGTAGAATCACAGGCAGCGTTTAATGTGGTAATTGTTCAAATTATTCTGATGTATATAATGAAACGCGAAGGCTGGCAGGATAATTATATATTTGATATAAACTAAGCGGACATACCAACGATAATAAACCTTGTTACGGTACTTTTTTTTTTCGAAATTGAGCGTCAACAATTTGAGCAGATGACACGAACAGTTTCTATTTACAAATTCAATCAAAAATGAACATATAAATTCTACGTCACTTTCATGATGAACTGAAAAGTAGACCTTAAACATTAGTTCTTGAAATTATCCCCACTCTGATTCATCAAGGCAATACTGTTTAGCGGAAATTCGTGTATTTTTTCTCACAAATCATTATTACCAACAAATCATTATTCGAAAATAATATTTGGAATAACAATATTAAAACCGTCACGTGAACATTTGACTTCTCAGGTTCACCATTTTCAGAGGATAAAATATCAAAAAAAAGCGTTCCATTTTCAAAAAGCGTCTGTTTTCCAACAATTTCCTACTTTGATTGTTCATCTTGAGGAGTACAATCTTCGAAGACAGAATAAACAATCTTTGTTCCAAAGGGCACTCGTGAATAAAAATGTTGGGAAAAGCATGAGTTTTGGTGCTGGTGAATGATAAACCGATCCTTACTAGTACGCGATCCGGTTTCACTTCCTGGGAATTCCGGAATTTTTCAAATTTATTATTTGGTTTCTAGCTAATGAGCTGAAGTACTTTGGATTCCACTTCATACTCTTTTTTTGAGTGCTCGTCTAGAAATCTGAAGTCCATGTTGGTTCTTCTCATCATATTATATTCTCATATATTATATATATATATATATATATATATATATATATATATATATATGCTGATTTCTTCATATTATATATGGTATATATTCCACAGATTATGGAGAAAATAAATGCATACAAAGTCACCCCTTCATCTCGGAATCTTGACTTGTAGTTCACTTCAGTAACAAACATGTCTATAGTACCGATTTGAAAACCTCCACTCTTTGCAAAAGTTTCATGAAAAGGAATAATTTGCAATACTTTCGAATAGAAAAATCATAATACGGATTAATCGTTCCTGGACTATCAGTTTCATTTTATTTTCAATAAATCGAATGTCCTATGAAACAAGGTACCACTAGACTCCCTTTTCTAATAGGGTATAGTTCCCTTTTGGTCACGTCAAATTTTTCATCTGCATTTTGTCAGACCTTGAATTCTAGTTTCGTTAGAAATTTTAAAAGAGGTATTCTCATATATATCGTTTTGAAAGTGAACGAATTCTAGGGGGACTCTGAACTGGATAAGCGTTTCAGAACGTCCGTGCCATTTTTTTGGTGATAGTTCAGCTATTAACCACTAGAATTCATTTCGATAGTCAAATAGCCACCAAACGGTATCAATCGTAATCGTTCTATCGAGAATAAGAACTCAAATGCCGTTCTTTTCCCTAATCTAACGGAAAATGAGACCAGCAACAATAGGTTATACGTCTTCGGCGCGAATCCCACTATACGTAACGTCACCGTCACGTCTCCGCACCGTCACCATCACGGTAAATATTCTTACATTGCAAGCAATGAACATAATCACACTATCAGTCACGTCCACCTGAATTAAGGTGATACTTTCGGTTCGGTGACGGTGCGGAGACGTGACGGTGACGTTACGTATAGTGGGATTCGCGCTTTCAACGTATTGAACGACTCAAATTCTCATAAGAGTTGATTGCGATAGTCATTAGGACAAATTTAGGAATGAATAACAATGGCTTATCTCTCTGGTAGATATCGATAGTGGCTTTCTTTATAATTATTCAACGATGCATAGATATAAACTCACTTGAGAATATTTATTTGGAAACTATGTAAAAACGTTTTGAATAATTCAGTTTTCCACTCATTGTGCATAATTTGAGGTGGTGGTGCCGTTTTATGCCCACAGAAGATTACCTTGTAGTCACATAAGTGAGAGTCAAGGAATAATATAACATTGTAAAAATTATCGAGATACAGTCATAAGATGAGGAATCATAATATATTGAATAATACTGTTAATTGAAACAATTGCTGAAATGAAGAATAGAAGTCAAGAACGCAAAAAAATAGCGAACACGAAATAAGCTGTTGAAACAGTAGGTTCAAATACCTATTTTTGTCGTGAAATCATACAACTGATCAAAACAGCTGCAGCGTTGAATCAATGAGTAGAAATTGATGATTTTCATGACTCAAAAAATCTAGTATTTTGTCCATCTATAAAAAATATTCAGAGTTGATACACCAGAGTTTATATTCCATGTAGTTTGTTTTCAATTGAAGAAAGTAATATTTTGAAAAGTACTTAGGGACTCACCAGACAATCACTGTGCAATACAAATCACCCCTTTTTCTACGGAGACAAGACAACACCAGACGGATATTCATAACAACTTATCATTACATTTAAATTTGAACCTGCTTCTTCAATCGGATTTGAAAAGGAAATAGATAATATTCGCATATATCCCTAATGCCTTGTTAGCGGATTACCTTCCATTAAATATTATTTATGTTCTGGGGTCCCTTCAACTAGAATAGTCGCTAATTATTTTTATATTGGTCGGTTCCTTTCGTGTCACAGCATTCATAACAGTGTGTACTCCAATAATATTAATTATATGTATTTGAGGCGCAAGCAGCACAGAGCACAGAAATGGTGTTTCCTAAGAGGCACTTTTTTCCACAAATCGTTTGAAATTCGACAGATATTGATTCATTTTGAAAAAATCGCGAATCATTTCTTTCACAAATATATGTTTTTTTTCAATTTCCTAGCGATTTGCGAAAATCGATTCTGCCTCTCAAAATAATGTCTATTCCAAGAAGCGACAGTTATTTCAATTATTCTATCTTTATTTTGGAAATTACAGATTTTTTATGCATCAAACTAAAACGTAATGAAATTCACAACGACTCAAAAATGGTGGTTAAGATATTTCATATCTTATCCGCGATTATTAATAAGTCTTATGTGCGATAACCTTTCACCCTTCAAGATCTGTTTTTGGGTGAAAAATTTGTTTCATGTGAAAATGATTACACCAGTAGCAATACTGAAAGATATAACAATTTCACAACTCCCAAGTAATATCATTTACTGTTGTGAAAGGACTAGTATTCCAAATTCTCAAATGTTTGATAACATAGTTATATATTGTACTGTTATTATATTATGATAAAGATCATTATCCTAGAATGTGAGTTATTACCGGTAGAAATGACTATATGATTCATGAAATAATGAGCTTCAATCAATTTAGCAAGTACACGAGTACATAAATCAAGAATGAACGAAATTATTTCATTAGAAGGACGAATGAATGAATAGAAAATGGGGGAAACTGTAAAGGGAATTTTAATGACAATCGTGTTACCTTTTTGACTGTGTGGTGTGGTAACCTATTTTATTTGTTTCAAGTTAATTGTTGCAAGGCACTGATGGCAGAAGATTAGAAAGACCATCTGAAACTCATTTCAAATTGACGTTAAAGTTTCGTAACAATGGCCAAACCAGGTGAATGCAGCAAAATGGAAATGGTGATTTGATTGCTCTTCAGAAATACATCATTTGTATCCATCTCGAATCAGAAACTACAAGGCCATGAACACCTTGTACAAATCAAAGCACGAGAGTAGAGAAACAGTTTATAACACACAATAGTCTCATGCGGATGATGATTAGGTTTTATCTATGACAATATCTACTTCAAATAAGTGCAAGTATATCTGAAAAGCTTATTGTGATCAGCGTTATCTTGAATAAAAATAATATTGTTGTTTAATGGATGCTTAAAATCATTCGATATTCTCTGTACAATATGAACGATAACAGTATTATTGATAGCATTTTATTTGTTGATCTTTTGAACCCCATTGCTTTCTACCTACTCAGATTCACCTTTCATCCAATTCAATTTCCGCAATGAAAATAGCTACTAGCATAAAAGTCCGCCTCCAATTCACAATTCCTCTGGATCATATATTTTCCCACAGGCATCTGCCAATGGAAAATCTTGTGATTTTCAAAGATCGTGAAACACCATCCTTTCATGTCATAATAATAATGCAATAATGAAACAATTGCAAACTGTAAGTACGTTTTTTCAACAAATATTCGAATTTTTGTCTATCCAACCCATGTTAAAAGCATGTTAAAAGTCAATCCGAACAGTGGATTTACTACTATTGTACCGGATCTGATGGATTTATTAGTTGATACCATATAAAACCTCCCATATACAAATAATAATTGTGAAAAACAATTATACCACGCTGCCCATGTCATACAAAAAACTGCCGACGTTTTTTATACCTATTTAGTTTTTATGCCCTTCGAATTGACTAAAATAAACTACATACACTGTTGGGAAATATATGCTTTTGTATCAAGATTCCACGTTTTTCAATCATTTTTTCATCACGAGTTTCGAAAGAACTTGGTATTTCCGGATAAATCATGTTGAAAGCCAGTCGAATATTATTGTCGCTTGAAGAGTGAACTCTGAATATTACCAATTTACGTATTTGCCTTTGGCAATTATGGAATTTTCACAAAATTATTCTTTCAGACACAATTTGAAACTTTCCGAAAATCTTGTGGTCGACACATTCCTTCAATAAAACTCATTCTGGGTGTGTTTGTTCTCTTTCATTGTGGAAAATTGAACATCTTAACCCACAAACCCAGGAGTTATAACGCTCCATGACTTTCATTGTTTTTGAATTGTTCAATTACTTGCCCCGTTCCAGCAGATTGCCTTCTGATGCTGCTGAATTCAACTATGATTTCACAAATTGAGATATTTTTTATTTTTCATTCATAACTTCTCTAAGATCTTCACTTGTTACTACAAGTATATGGCGATGGACCGGGCCCCTACTTCGATTGCATAATTTGTGGATGTGGAATACTTTTCTCTACTATCTCACTAAGAGACCTGTTGACTAGATCACTGTTCACTGACTTCACTTCATGTGGTTGCATGCCTGCACTCTACAATCATGGGATTTTCCATGTTCAGGAAGATCATAACTCTGTATTTGGCTCATTCTGTGAACAATTCTGATAACCTGAGATTTTCGAACTTTTATCAGAACTGCTGTTTGGGATAAAAAGATGCCACTTCTGAAGTGGTCGACAAAATTCAGTGCCACTTTGGCAACAGAGGAAAGCAGTGAAATGAGGCCAACCCAATCAGCTTTTCTGAATCAAGTGTTGGCACTACCTCAGCAGTCAAAATCACTTCAAAGGAGTTGTAGCATTTACTTTTTGCGACATGGATTCCTATATCTCTACACCTCTCAAGGTGTCATTTTTTTACTCAATTAAATCTACTTTATCCCTGGCAGAATATACATGTATTCCAAACTTTGACCTTTATCGTTCACCAGTCACTCTCTGTCTGGATGTCGTTCTTCGATCTAAGTTGAAGAGTCTCTTATCATTATAAACTTTTTCGATAGATCAAAGTCACTACTTATCAGTTCAATTTCTGGAATTTATGTAACTGTGATTGGTCCTATTCTGAAGAAAGTAATGCAATTGCACAACTGAACTTGGCTCCAGCTAGCAAGAAAAGTAATAATTTCTCACACAGAAGATGAAACTGTAGTACATCACTTATCAAGAAAGGGTTATATAATTCACGACATTTACTGGTCTATTATATAAAAGGTTATTTTTCATAGCAAGAACAGATTTTCATCATGAAATATGTTATAACGAGGCACTGCAAATGTATAATGATATAATAACTGATGAATCACAAGTCGCGAAAACATTCGGAGAATATTTCTCAAGTATTATAGATAAAAAAATTGAAACTCATTTCAAAGGAGGCCATCTAGGCGGCGGAACTACAATGCCAAATGTCAACACAACTATGTTTTTCTCACCAGCCACAGGAGTAGAAGTAAAAAATATTGTGAAATTGCTACCTAATAAAAAAAGTACGGGGTACGATGAGGTCTCTATCGTACTGGTTAAAGAATGTATTGATATTTTATTTGAACCAATTGCGCACTTGATGAACTTGTGTATATTTTTTGGAAGCTACCCTGATCTTCTTTAGATCGCACTATTGATTCGGGTTCTGAAAGGTGGCGATTGTACCTACATCGAGAATTATCGCCCCATATCGCTTATCAGCGTCTTCTCTAAAATCTTTGAAAAGATAATATCATGCAGAATAAACGACTATCTGGAAACATTCGACTTGATGACCACGTGCCAACATGGCTTTCGAAAGCATCATTCAACGGAAACAGCAACAATCAAATTGGTTCAACGAGTCCATGATTCAATCAATGAGAAAAAGGTAGTTGTGGGACTTCTATTCGACCTGAGTAGAGCTTTCGATACTCTGAGTGTTGAAATAATTTCGGAAAAACTCTTTAACATTGGTATCAGGGGCAATATCAATAGGCTCATCGTGTCTTTCTTGAATAACCGACATTTAAAGGTAAAACAAAATAATACATTATCTGACGAGTATTGTATTACAACAGGAACACCACAGGGTAGTATTCTTGGCCCGTTGATATTTTTGCTCTATGTCAATGATCTCCCTGATAACATAAGTTATGGTAATGTGTACCTTCATGCAGATGATACATCTGTCATTCTATCGAGCAAGACACCGGATGAAATGATTAACCAAGTCGACACTGTATTGCAAGAATTCAATGAGTGGTGTTTCAAAAACAGACTAATCGTTAATGTAAATAAGACAGTTTGTATTGAATTTGCATATTCTCCTCGGAGTCTACATAACTTCACTTTCAATTTTCTCAATGAATCTCTGAGATCAATAACCTGTACAAAGTTTTTAGGAACAATGATTGACTCCCTTTTCACATGGCGGGAACACATAGAGTTTACATCCACTGAAGAATAAACTAGATACCAAATCCCTGCTAACGATATACTACGCAAAATTTCACTCCATAGTATCTTGTAACATTACTGTCTGGGGGTCAGCCACTGAAATTAGCAGAATATTTGTGAAACAAAAGGCACTGTTGAGGTTAATTTTTAACCTTGATTACAGAACGTCATGTAGGGAAATATTTCAAGTAAACAAAATATTAACTGTGGCAAGCATATTCATTCTGAAACTCTTGACATACATCCATGAGAATATAAGACATCTTGACCTACGATCAGAAGTACATAATCATAACACTAGGAAAAACAATATGCTCACTACTCGAAAACATATTTATACAAAATATGAAAAATCTCTATTCTATTCTATTCTATTCTATTCTATTCTATTCTATTCTATTCTATTCTATTCTATTCTATTCTATTCTATTCTATTCTATTCTATTCTATTCTATTCTATTCTATTCTATTCTATTCTATTCTATTCTATTCTATTCTATTTATTCTATTCTATTCTATTCTATTCTATTCTATTTTATTCTATTCTATTCTATTCTATTCTATTCTATTCTATTCTATTTTATTCTATTCTATTCTATTCTATTCTATTCTATTCTTTATTCTATTCTATTCTATTCTATTCTATTCTATTCTATTCTATTCTATTCTATTCTATTCTATTCTATTCTATTCTATTCTATTCTATTCTATTCTATTCTATTCTATTCTATTCTATTCTATTCTATTCTATTCTATTGAGAACAACAGTTATCTTGTGTCAGAGAAAGCAGTGTTATCATTTATTGTGGAGATCATGAACAACAATCATTGAACATATCTATCATTTTCACACAACTGCTGATCAGTGATGAATGAGTACAGTTCAACTAATTTACTTTGTCTCTGACTGCCATTTGCACCGGTTGTTACACTTAGTGAAGTATCACCTGGAATTGAACGAAATCCAATCCATCTTGGCACAAACTCAGATACTTTCCAGTTGCACATTGGTAGTTTAGACCATGACGAAAGAAAAACAATCTTCTAGGAATGAATTTCAACACAGTGAACACATATAATAGGTATTTTTTTCATCTTAGTATACTCCACAGAGATTTCTAGGCATATTCGTTGATAGTTCTGTGCCAAGATGTAGTAGTTGTAGTGTTGCAAAGAACCGTAAGACGCTTTAACAAAGAACGGATATCGTGCTATTGGTATGCGAGACAGATGACACAAATGTACAGCTAATTTATGAGTTTTTGAGGAATGCATTTATAAATCATTCATATAATCATAACGTCGTTCCTCAAGACACCATTTTCACAAAATTCTGCGATGGTAGTACCTCAATGTGGATAAATATATATTTAACACTTCACATTCAACATTGAAAGACAATCTGAAATTGGTTGTGCTATTATTGTTTATCAACTTTTTGATACGATTTATTTTTTGTTGGTTTAAATATTTTTTCGTCTGCCTAGTTGATTTGGCAATGTTTTTCGATTTTAGAATTCACTTCTATTTTATGATTCGTATCGGTTTCGTGAATGAACTCGATTCTATTTTGGGCAGATGCTTTCACTGATATTGTTTCTTTTTGACAAGTAGCTTCTCGATAATAGTATTTTCCAAATTTCCACCTGCCATCGATTCATAAATTTTCTACCTGAGTTAACTTTTTGATCACGAATATATTGTTTTACGTGCAGAAAATTATTCAATTATTTATAATCTTGTTTTGGATTGTTGGTTATATAAATTTCGTGGAAATAGGCACTCAATCTGAATTATTAAACAGAAATTATTCCATATCATGTTGTGATTTTGTTAAATTACCTATAGATCACGCACATGTAGTAAATTCAAACTGGATTGGACTAATTCAAGTCATTTATACAATTTTCGAAGAATGACTACAGTAGGATGCTCTGCGTTGTACAACAGGCCTACTTCACTGTCATCTGAATCATCAAATATGAACAAACTTGGACTATCGGAAGATCTAGCGCGACGTATCTGTTTGAAAGACGATGAAAAATTAGACAGTATCAATAGTTTCAATGTTGGGCAGAGTTCCACTCTCTCCATCGGACCTGACAGATCATTCACCAAATGAACTTATCGGCCGCATTGAGAAGCTGGGCTTATACGGATGTGAATTACAATTAAATATAGTAATTTTACTCACAGAATAGGAATTCGTCTTATCGGTGATCCTCGCTCACTTCTTCGAAAAATATCGAAAAATTAGCAATCTGTCAATATTTTACAGAAATTCACGCAATCAATACTCAACTGAACTAACTGCGTTCATTCCTCCATTAAGATTGATATAAGTGTGTAGTGTACTGATATTGTTGTAGTTCCAAAGAATTTCAACAATAAGTCCAGTGAAAAAAAAAACAAAATACATATGAATGTGAAGTATACTCTGAAAACTCTGAATGATCATAATGACACTTATAAGGTGTGTTCGGGTTCACAACAAAAACAGACCAGGAACGGTTCGAAATAGTTGGACTGTTAAGGCGAGAAGGGTTTGTGTCGAACATAAAGGGTGTAACTGAATAAGTGTAAAACATTTAAGGAGGTGATTCCTCAAGATAGGATCTTTCATATAAAGAAACTTCATTGGAGCATCCCTTGTTAAGATACAGCAATTTTTTTACAAGCACTGATAAAGTTACAATATTGAAATCAACCTGACGTTTTGTACTACCAAAAAGACACTAAGCCAGTAATTTATTTGGTTTACCTCTTGGTTGTAAGGGGTGGAAAACGTAACCCCTAAAATTCATTTCCAATGTAACTTTTTGTCTTATTATTCGTTTACCATTTAAAAATGTATTTCTAATAGTTCATTCTGAACAAAAAATGTCTCTTGGGTTTTTGCCCAAAATAAACCAGTTCGCAGCAAAAATATATTTAACGAACAACTACAGAGATACATCGTCATAAATGCGACTGGATTTATTGTTTTTTGTAGTAAATACCTGCATTGAAAGATTAAAGGTAATAAACAAAACTAATTTAAACTTTTTCAGTGCTTGTGAAAAAAATTTGTTATACAAATTTTATGTACAGGGGCTGTATCTTAACAAGGGATGCTCCAATGAAGTTTCTTTATATAAAAGATCCTATCTTTTTTTCGATGAGAAATCACCTCCTTGAATGTTTTACACTTATTCAGTTACACCCTGTATTTACAATAATTGGACTATTTTGAATCGTCCCAGATGAGTATTTATTGCGAACCCGAATAGGGCTATATACTGTCCTGTCTCAAGCTGGATGTGGGAAAAAATCATTTGTGTAAAATTGCATCATTACAAACTCCACTGAGTTATTAAAAATAATCGATTGATGAAGGCAAAATTATCGGTGTTATATTCATTCATATGGGATAATTTTTTTCCAGAAAAAATCGTTCGGAATGCGATCAACTGATAAGGTTATGATTTGATTAAAATTTAATGTTGAAAATAGGTCACAAATCACAATTTTCAGTAAAGAACTTTCAGTATTACTACTTTTCTTCGGGTTTGAAGGCCGTCGTTCTTCGGATTTTTTTCCTGACGTTTCGCTAGCGCGAGTGGCTAGCTTCTTCAGAGGCTCACTCATCTTGACTATTATTCCGATGACTCGAATGATATCATGTCAAAATGCATTGTTTCACAAAGAACACTTTTGGGATCACGGTTACTCAATTTGATTATTGATTGGAACTGTCCGATTCTTGATGAAAATCAGTATCAAAGAATACCATGGTTTCCTGTATAATTCTCGTCAATAATGGGGTTTCAAAACCTCTACACGTGTTTCGCTATTCCCCAAGCAGGATAACCGAAAGTGATGAAACTATTAACATTATTCATGAATTCAATTTTTTTAGACGATCCACTGAATTTCATACTAAGCATATTTTAGGAAAAATCGGTGGAAGAATTGTATTCCCATCAAATTAAAATTAGATGTTTCTACAGAGGTTGTAAAAGAAATCTGGTGATGGTGTATACACAAAAGTCACCCGGGTGCAGGAGTCTTTTGATATTTTCATTAAATAACAAATCATCTACATTGAAATTGGTTCATTGATTTTCTTGTATCAATCCAAAATTGATAGGATAAGGAATTTGAGAAAAATTCAAACTGTGCATTCAAACTTATGATGAATAATATTATTGATGAAAAGTTCTTGAAATCACAAATCAATTTATCGTCACAATACTAAAAATTCTCATACTATTCATTTGATTAATAGTTTTTCAATAAAGAGAAAGGAATCCCTGTTTCCTGTTCTTCGGAATTATTGAATGAATTACCTGTAAAAATGAAATATTCAAAATCATTTTCCAGTGAACTGGGATTCGTACATGATAGGTTAACACCTGTCCCGAAAACTAATTTAGGATAGACTAGTTTAAAATGGTGATTCCAACAAAAAAACTCATAAATTGATATTTTCCTGGCATGTTTCACTCAAGTCATTTCCAATTTTGATATACTTCTCTGACAGAAATCGAAAGAAGGTAAATTTATTTTTCAGGAAAGAACCTGGACCTCACTTACATTGTATATTTTTTGGAACAAATCAAAGTGGTGTAATCGAAGTTGAATATCGGAACTTACTGTTGTATAAAATTCGTTATTCAATGGAAAAAGACATATTTTCATATCAAAAAACACAAACTCAATAATCGCAAAGTTGGTCGAATTTGCATTTTCAGCAAGTGAGATATTTTTTATAATCGAAAATGGTTAAATATATTGACATCTGAAACTTCAGAGGATATTTTTTTCAGTAATTCGGCTATTTGTCTGAAAGAAAATAGATGAAATAGTTTTGGTTGGTTTTCTTGATGACACGCTCTGTGTAGAAAAAACTTCAGTTGATCTAGAGAGCGTAAAAATAAACTCAACCTGTACCACTAGTTCATGTCAGTACGGTGGGAATACTCGTTGGTCGAAGTCAATAATAAAATCGAAGCCAAGATATCAGAAACCCCTCTCTTCGCTGACCGTGATTACCTTATCTCGAGTAGAATTTGTTCCACAATGTAGTTGCGTTAACAATTCAAATTTGTTCATGTAATTAGTGACGTATTCAAGTATCGCAGCATCCCAGTAAATATATAAATGGCGGATATTATTCCAGTGTAACAATTGTTATGTGTTGTTGGTTGTGTTAGGTCGGCCACCAGCTAGGTTTTAGTTCTGCTTCAGTATTACTATCTGTAACATTTAGGGTGAGTACCTACTCTCTAGTTTAGACATCATTCGTGATATCCAATTAGGAAACGGGCTCATTGGAGGAAGATTATAAGTCTACTTTTCTTATTGTTTGACAATGTGTTGTTATCTGTTTTTGAAACAAAAGCGGAATTTTATCTGCAATAATATTTGCTCACCTCGAAAATAATCATTATTCTGGTTACAAGAGAAACTTCGCAGAACTCTAGGGCTCATACAAGAAATGATGTATTCTTATAAGGTCAACAGGGAACATAATATACGCGCATGATAATAACAGATGTTGTTTGTTTTATGACAGTACGCTGTCTATACAATGTGAACTGTGTATTCTAGATTCTGAGTATTTTTTCATTATAAACTGAACGAACATATAGGTGGCATGATAACGAGAAAAATGGTTCATTATTCCATATATTGCACATTTTTTGCCGTTCTCTATCTTTCCGTCTATTAGTCTATACATAAAAAATTCAAATATTGTCCTTGCTTTCCAGTTGTCCATTCATACAGTCTCATTATAAATTCAAAAAATTGACATTTGAAGAAGACTTGTATGACCTTAAGGTGGTTTCAAAATATTTATGAGATAGGAAGCAATTGAATCAAACGATTTCCAAGGATGTTTCAACAAAATTTGAATATATTCCAACATTAAGGCGTTTTGGTCTTTGTTGAAGAACGAAGTATATTTTGGTATTAATAAACACCCCAAATTGTTTTACAGAGGTACATCAATTCTTTTGTACAATTTTGTACGAGGAAATATCGATCACTCGGAAGGGTATTTTGTTATTTGTTGCACTGGACAAAAAAAATGTTTTTTTTATGATTCCCGAGCAATCGTTATTTCAGAATACCTAGTTTCATTCAAAAAAAAACAAATTCAGCGTTGCATGACATCGGTTCTGAATCAGACTTCAACTGAGATCAATTTGTTCCTACTTTCCGCACATTTTGCTATTGCTGCAATTAAACAAGAGTTTTGTGGACAACTTGGTTGGTGCAATAGGTAAAAGAGGATTTTTAAAGAACAATTATTTTTGGATATTTCATCTTTGAATCAGTTTTCGAAAACTGAATTTCTATTGAAGAAGTAAAATCAAAATATTAGCAAACACTTAGATAATATGCATATCATTGCCAGTTTTATTCATCAATTTGGAGATTGAAAAGCTTACGGAAAATCATCAGATCTAAACCTGTCTACGAAAATAATCATTATTCTGGGTACTAGAGAAACTTTGCAGAACTCTGGGGCTCATACAAGAAATGATGTATTCTTCTTATAAGGTCAACAGGGAACATGTTATACGCGCATAATAATAACAGATGTTGTTTGTATTAAGTCGGTACTTTTTCCTGTGATTTTGGAATTCCTGAATATGATTTACTCCGGAACAAACGAAGTTATATGGAGAATGAACCTCTGTTTCAAACGAGCCATTTCATATAGTGTAAAATATATATTCTACATTTTGAGTATTGTTTCATTATACACTGGATATATGGCATGAGAATAATTTGAAACATCCACTTTCATTGAACGAGAAAGATGGTTCATCACTCCCAATATTACGCATTTTTGCCGTTCTCTAGTCATTACTCACAAATATTTCCTAACAGTTTCAGTTATATTTGAACGTTGCTGTTCTGCCGTAACTATTTCATTTCCCAGGATCACCATTTGAGAAAAAAAAAGTATTGAAAATAACATTGAATTTCCAAAATCTTCAGTGACTTTTCACTCTTTGGTGACCTTGAGGGGTGAAACGATCACAAGATATTAACGAAGTTCCAAATATCACTCCTGAACTGTTCCGAAAAATAAATAATGAGTGTAAAATCGCAG
Source organism: Zygogramma bicolorata (assembly GCA_032362365.1). Classification (NCBI taxonomy): domain Eukaryota; kingdom Metazoa; phylum Arthropoda; class Insecta; order Coleoptera; family Chrysomelidae; genus Zygogramma; species Zygogramma bicolorata. Next base: position 567,463 of record JAVJAQ010004148.1, on the reverse strand, counting down.
AAAACTGCATTGATTTCGGTTTGATGAATCATTTTTATGATATCAAGAAGCTTAGATATGTTTCAATTATCGTTCGTGCTGTACATCGACCCTTCCAGTTCATCGTGACAAAAATGATAAGCCAGGAATTAATACTGTTTGAGAAAATACGTTTGCGGTGGAAGAACTTTTTTTTTAAACTTCTAGGATTATATTTAGCCAACCATATTCTTAAAAAATTTATCTGTTATTGAAATTTATCTATACAAGTGTAGAAGGATCGAAAATTAGCTACGATAAACAAAACACTTGTATTGATCCCAATACCATTTATTAATTTTTTCAAATTTTGGTAGGCTAACAACCCAAATACTACGAAAGGAAACAAGTATTAAAATTTGGAGGTGTACTGTATATAGCAAAATCTATTCCGTCTTAAATCATCACTTTTCTTGGCTACTAGAAGGATGAGCTGGAAGTGAACTAGGGATACCTAAAGGTTAATTTTTGAAGCTATTATCCCCAAGATAAAATATCTTGGTGAAATAGCTCAAATTGCTATATTCCATCAGTTCTACTGATCCGATTTGTATTAAGATCCATTAGAATATTTCTTATTATGTTTTTGATGATAATAATTGTTTATTTGAATAGGCAACATCATATACAATTATAATATTGTTTCTTCAAAAGTATCTCAGTTCAATTATATTCCACTCTATTGAATAATTTTTCTGGTATGTGGCTCCTATGACATATAGATTTTTGTTTTGGAAAGCAAAATATTTGTTGGGATATGTAGTTAGGTAGATGATTTTTCGAAAATATAAAGGAAAAATAAACCAGAGAACCAATCTGAAGCGTATAGCATCATAGATCTTAGCAGAAAATATCTATTGCACCTCAAAATTAAACGTATTTTTTAATGTTATTTTAATTTTTGGGCCGAAATTCAACATATTGAATATTTTTTTCTAGATTTTGTTATGGAAATACTCAAATTGCTTTCCGAGGATCAAGGTACTGTCAGAAATAAATCCTAAAACTTCTATTTCATTCACTATTTCAACAATTCTGTCATGAATATCATCTTCAATAGAATTAATTTATTTGCAATGGTAAAAACTTAACTGGACCTCTGATTGGCGTAATGGGATATTGGGGGGGGAGAGAAAAAAAAAAAAAGGAAAAAAAAAAAAAAAAAGAAAAAAAAAAAAAAAAAAAAAAAAAAAAAAAAGAAAAAAAAAAAAAAAACCGGCCTTTTTGACTGAATGGGCAGTGGAGTACAGGATACATTTTTCAATGGCCATGAAAAAGAGGGAAAATAAGGTACCATTTTCGAATAACGAAAACGAGCGAGATCTACGTGGACATCTAATTTAGTTCAGTATTTGAATTTTAGACAGCAGTGATAATCTTGCATGTTCATGAGTTTGTATTTACCATGTATTTTGTTTTCTCTGGGATAATTTATATAGATGCCTTCAAACGAAATTAAATTTTGAAGAATACCTTTTCTGATTCAAGAGCCAACCGATTGGGAAGTGTTATCTCTATAGTATCAATATCAATGATCGATTGAACAAATAACATGTGCATATTCAAAACTGCTCGAAAGGATAGCGAACACTATTGAACATGACTGCTTACGTAATTCACATCAGTTCATGTTTCGAATGAAATTAGACTGTTTAGACATCTAGATATAAAAGAATAGTTCTAAAAATCGTGTGCTTTATATATTACTAGCCATTCGTTTTCACTTTTGGGTTGGAAGAATTTCAGATCATTTATTCACAAGTCATTCTGAAGTAATCACGATTCTCATTTTGATTATTTCTGGGATTTTTTCCCCAAGGGGGGGGGGGGGGGGGGGGGGAGGAGAAAAGAGAAGAATTTTTTTTTTTTTTTTAAAAAAAAAAAATTTTTTTTTTTATTTGGGGGAAAAAAAAAAAAAAAAACAAAAGGGGATAAAAACCCCAAAAAACAAAAAAAACCACCCGGGGAGGTCGACCCGGTATGCTCATGTATTAATAACCATCATTACACGATCGTTGCATAATATACTATATATCAATGTGATAAGTGATTCTTGATTTCAAATAAAATAGATTATATGGAATTGCGTCAGCAGTCAGTGGATAGAAAAACAGTAGGTAGTTTTATATATTTACTTCAGAGTTGTCTGTTTTTAAAATTTTACTTTGAAAAACTTAATACATAACCCAAGGTCGTAGCAACAACAAGTTTTCCAGAGGTGTAGAAAATCTCAAAATTTAAAAGTTCATTACTTAATTGGGTCATTCGGAGAAACACGGTATCAGTAGATGCCAGCTTTAGAATTAGTTGAAAATCTACATTCATTTGTAAATTGAACGAAAACAATAGAAAAATGTCATTGTTGAAAGTTGAAACCAAGCACTCAAACTCAATAAATTGAATTCAATCAACACGAATTATTTTAAAATGAACTAACATTTACAGAAATAACTTTGAGGTAATGATCGTATTTCTTCAATTCGCCCTAAAACACTTATAACATTCAATCATCCAGTGAGTTATTTGCCATGATTTCTTTGTCTTTATTCTGATTTCATATAATGCATAATGAATTTACTTGTAATACCATGTAATTTGCGGAAAGGATATAATTAAAAACTAAGGAATTTCCTGACACCAAAGTAATGAGTATGCAAACGAATAAATAATATATACAGGGGCGTTGAAACTATACAGCCATCCTAGTTAGTATCTCCTTACAATCCCAAGGTCTCGAAAATAACAATATTCAGAAGAACTACTCAGAATAGTGGATGCTTATGTTTCGATAAACGAAGTAGAAGCAACAGGTGAATTAAATAATCATAAAAATTGAGTTTGGAGCTATTTTTTGATAGAATATTGCCCCTTAATGTTATTGCTACCATGTTCACAAATGTGCACGTGGACTTCAGATTGATTTGATTTTATCACAATATGATAATAATAGTGAGAAATTTTCAAAACGTGTCTCCGAAAAGTGTTTCAGTTGAGCTACTGATAACTCTCACTCCAGTCAGAGAATTAAAAAACAGTGAGCCACCTTATAGCGCTACAAAACTAAAAAAATTTGCCACCCAAGGCAATGCGGTCTTGATATACTCGTAGGTGTTTGACAAAAAAAAATATAAAAAATCATTAAGAAGAATACCACGAAACAAATTGTCTTTCTAATGCAGAGTGAAACACATTAATCCATAATGAATTAATATCACGCAGAAAGGAAAAGGAAAATTATTCAATAGGCAGCTGTAAACAAAAATAATAATATACTGTCACGCAGTTATTCACAACAAAACATTCCTACCGGGATTTCCCAGTGTTTTCAATGCCATATTCTGTTCAAAAATGACTAATAGCGGTTAATTACCAACTTTATTACGAACGTATTGCCTTCCTTGCCTAGCACGTGACTTCGTGATCTTGTTTCACTTTCGCATTTCTGTTTACATTTCAGTGATAATATCATCACAATGGACATAATGCAGTACCAAAGGTTATTGTATATTTGAACTGTTATATCGCGCTTTTGTTATGTTCCAGTTCTGGAATGAAATTAATATGTAAAGAATAATAATGATGAAATAAAAAATAAACGGTGGTAATGATCACGTTATAGTAAAATTTACTGGGGTCATAAATAATTTCTGAAATGAGATGAACCAATTGATTGGTTGGATAAAGGAAAATATCAAAACTATTATTTGTACATATGGATACATTGCATGAAAAAATATTTCGAAATGAATCGATATTATATTATGATACTTGAATTCGAGATGTTCAGTGGCACAAAACAAGACCTGCAATATTATTATTATTTAATATTTGTAATTTAACTTTTCATTGCACATTGTTACATTATTGTATTGACAAGTTCTGTAGCGCGTTTTCCTTATTGAGACATTCATAAATTGTAATGGCGAATAGTGAGACGCCCCTTTCGATTGGCTTGCTTATCAAAAATCGATAATGAATATTCTTTTATTTCCCCACAAGAACCATTGGCGGTTTTATTTATTCAACGATCATTTCCAACAGCAGTCGATTCACCCTCTCCAAAAATAAAACTAACTCATACAATTTTCTCCAAGTCAGGAAAATATTAAACGATATGGGCTTTCAAAATTATTCCAAATTCTGGCAATAATTAGAAATAACTAGAAAGTAGAAAATCTGAAGAATGTTGTCAGTTCATCAAACTTTCTCACTATTTGTTTCTAAAAATATTTCACTCTCGATAATATGTTTAACAGATAATGTAGAAAAGTAAATATCGTTCTAGATGAATATCCGTAAACTGATGTCACTGTGCTAATGTGTTACTTGATGCAGTCAATAGTCAACTAATTTGCCGCATTAAACTTCAGACATAAATATCATTTGGTTGAATTTGAGTTGGTCAGTTCGTGCAATTACCACTTAAATTGTTCTGTGAAAGTTCCGTGCTCTCATAATTTATACTACAAAATTTCACAAGATTTGAAATGAGAGCGCAAACTGTTGTGGAAAATCAATATTTTCCACTTATCCTTAGGTGTCACAAGAAAATCTGAAGTCACATGAAGTAACATACGTAGAGCTTAAGCTACCTATTGTTGTTGATAAGTATCTCAATCCCATTATTGTGAATGATCCCAGACACCCAGCAATAGCTTCTTCAGATTGCAGAACTCTCATATTTCTGGAGATTTTTTTGTACGTACCTGAAGGTCTCCAAGCTCACAACAAAGGGGTGAGAATTCTGCACTCGTCGGGTCCATCGTGTTGATACTGCCAAGGGTAGAACGATTGACGAAAATTCAAAACAACACCGATCGTTAAAATATCGACCTTTCTACGATGTTCCAACGAAGTGAGTGGGTCCGTGAGCGAGGAATCGCCAACAATACGTATTGCTTTTCTCTGAATAGAATCAAAAAGTTTGGCCGCGCCCCACTCATGAAAACTATGTATCTGTGCCTAGAAGATATTACAAGCTGACGAGAAGTAAAGTATTTCTTCGCACGAAATCTCACATGTTTTTCCTATGAGAGATTATAACTGATCGTAATTCCTAGCATCAAATTACTTGACTTTGAAGGAATTACCTTAATATTGGATAGAAATAGATCGACTTTCTTTAAGAAGAGACATGCCTGGGTTTTCCCAGGATTGACACGGATGCCCTCTTTATTTTTGTTTCTCGTGCTGATATGGGGACTCTGGAAGAGAATCTATTATGAATAGTACTGTCGTTCCAAAACTATGCATTGAACAAGATGCATTCTCCAGCAAATCATTGATATGAAGCAGAAACAAAGTGGGTGCCAGAACTGCTGCCAAATATATGCCAATAAGTCACTGGTTGATCTTTGATGTCGAAATCCGTATTGTCGAACATTATTTATTTATGATTTCTCGAGATATTCCATAAGCTTCATATTGATTGTTTTTTCCATTATTATGGAAATGACAGAAAGCAGTGAGCAATGCAATTGGTCTATAATCACAAGATGAAGTTTCCTTTCGTTTTTTAGGAACTGACCGGTTTCAATTCGGGGGCACACACTTCAAGAATAATTACATGGTAGAATTTCCAGCAAATATATTAGCAATTATATTCGCTTCTTGTTGGGCAGTGGTGCCTTGTGTTCCATCCATTTTGGTTGAAAAGGGGAATTAACTAATAGTTAATTTTTTTAATGAGGCATATGGCTGGTCGAAACAGCTGTCATTGGATTTGTATGCACTCATTTTGAACATGGAAAGTCTGGAAGATCAAATAATTCAATTGAATAGTGAATATTATTACGAAAAGAGAGATGGAATGAACTGAAACGTACATAAGAAATACAAAATAATAAAAATGAAAAGGAATAAACAAAAATAATGACTGAAGTCAAAAATAGAATATAATGGAAGTGATAGATTAGAACGCTCATTAAGTGCGTACAAATGACTAAAATTAATATTTAGTATGAACCATCAATGTTATAAGCACAAGCACACCTTCCAACAAAATATACTTCGGTTTCGAATAGTTTGAAGGTATGTTGCGTTTGTTTCTTTTTCAATATAATCGTGTTCATGAAAATCAGCATGGGTAAAAAATCTAGTTATTATGTCTCCCGTTTTAGAATATGCTTGATATGTCCAATAATCCTCATGTTTGAAACTCATGTTCGAATCACAAGATCTCATGAATATACTTGAATTCTAGGAAAATCTATAGAAATTGTTTCTTTTGTTCTAAATTTTTCGTTCCTGTTTACCAGCTGAAAAAATCAAATAGGTGTGAAAACTTTCGAAAATGTTATATTCTCACCCAAAATTGTCTCATAAACCCAAATATGTTTCAATATATACAGGGTGTTATTTAAAATTTAGAACCGGGGTCATTTCCGGTGAAACCGAAAGTGACAGGAAAGTGAAAAATATGTGACAACTCCCCTCTTCACACACCATTTAGCTAGCCCGACTCTCATTTTGATACAACCAATGGTCTAGATGTTATGCCTTGTCTAATAGATTCGTTGACACCCGGTGTATATATATCTATATATATATATATTCTCCATTCCATATTATATATATATATATATATATATATATAAGTCTGAAGTTTCACTTAAAATTAACAGTGAAAATGTTACTCAATGTATTTGAGGTTAGTAGAATCCAAATTGTTGTTAAAATGAGCAAACATGTCACAGAAGATAAAAATATGATAAAAGTCCAATTATGAAACGTATGTCAAGCATAATTATTCAAAACAACATTGAAATATTACAGTGATACTGTTTGAATGTTATTATTTCGTGATGGATGGATTGGTTCTTCCTACTACTTTTTTGGATTCCTTAACCTACCACAATCTGAAATGATAAACATCGATATTGGAATCTATACAAGTGTAGAAGGGCAGATTTTCAATCCTCCCCGATGAGTTTCTGCAATGATTCAAAAATAGTTGGTACCCGGTGGGGGGGTAATTAGTCTGCAGAATGTTTCGTAGTATCACAAATTTGTCTTTATCGGAAATATTTATCAACAATAACTCCATGCTTTTCTCAAAAAAAAAAATTTATATATCAGATTACAATCCCTCTGCACGTTACTAGATGGAATAATTGGCTAAAGGCGTTTGAATTCATTAAGGCAGCGACTGTCACCAGACGTTGATTTCTCCACGTCAAATCTTGCATGTTAAGGCAATTTCCGAAAGAGACATGAATTCGGTCCTTTGCACGAAGAAAAGGTCTTTAGTGAGAAACCTAGGGTTTAATTTCTGCTTCCTCGTATACTCTAAATTTGAAAATAGGGCGGCTTGTAGGAAATGAAATCCTTTAAGCGATATATTAGCAACGAAATGAAAATAGGAACTTACAAAATAGATCAGAAAAAAAATATATAACAACAGAAATATGCATTGAAAACAATTTATAACAAAAAAATTATATTTTCCGTACTATTTAGTTTTATCAAAATATTGAAAAATGAACTGAGACCGGCAATGGTTTTCTCTATGCATGAGAATAATGAAAATTCCACAACCAATAAAATGTGTACTCAGAACACAAAAATCTGATGTACTTATATATATAAATGCCTATAAATTTGCCCTACTGGCTAAATGTATAATATAGGCCGCCCTACAGCCCATCTCAATAACTACTCAATGTCAGAGAGAGTCAGAAAGATTTCTCAACTTGTGAAATCAAACAAACAGATATAAAATAAAAGATGGTTTCTCTTCCCAAAAGTGAATAAAATGGGTATTTACGTGAACACACATCAAAATTGACATACCAAGTTTTCTGTCTATCTTGCATGGCTGTTTCCATCTCATTCCTAAGTTTTTTTTTGGTATTCCAAGATATGGCACTTTGCACACGGATCAATTTGACGTTATTGATTTTTCCGATTTTCCCGACCGTAATTAGATTCTCATAATGAAATGCGCCCTCATAATTTTGGTAGGGGACAAACCTGAAAAAGGCCGTCCCCTCGCGTTCGCGAGTTTGTTTCTTAACCGTGTCACCAGATCAACTGCCCAAGAGCGACCTTTTCTCGTCCACTCTCATTTTTGCATATTTTACAAAAATCGCAATTCTCTCACGCTGGATGAATGTAACCATTCGTCGGACTGATCCCACGCGAAGGCGATGTTTTGTCTATCAAGAGGTTTACACATTGACATCTCATATCTCGTCTAGACTGAAACAAAGACTTCTTTCATTGGGTGTTTCGTGAGAGGAATTCTCAAATGAATTTTGATACATTGTATATGAAGCTTTCATATACAGGGTGCGAATACTTATATTTGAGTTCACTTCAAAATGCTCAGCATTACAGAAGTATGCATTCATCAAAGTTATTGATTTTTGAAAATGTTATATGTATATTTCAATACATCTGGATGGAAAGGAAATGGTTCCCTCTCAGAGAATACACTTGCGATTAATTCATATTTATTATAATATATGTATATAATGTGTGTAACTTCTTTCCAAATTAAAAAAATTCTCATCAATATCGAGTGAATATGCATAAATTCCACTGAGGTGTTTGATATCAATCCTTCTGTTGAGGCACAATGTAGTCTGGGAGATGAACGCAATTTCCAGGAACAACCTCTTAGATTCATTTTGTTCCATTCTTAAAATGTCTGTTGGATTAAGATCGATATCATGTCTATCTTTGTGAACATGGTTACTTAGAGCACATCTTTCAGGATGTAACCTACTATTACTTCTAGGTGATGACATTCGATCTTCAAGAGATCTAGACGTTTGACCAATATATTCACTAACAGAGATATTCGAGTTTGGAAAAAAGTTCATTCAATGTAAAAATTGCTCATAATTACTATATCTATGGACGATGGTAAGGCCACACTTTTCTTTTCAGGGAGAAATACTGCAGGTCGTACCTAATCAGTATTTCAGATTGTTTCCTGTGGCACACACAAAAGCTAAATCTGCCCTTTGGTAGACCATTGACTTCTTTTAGTTTTTTTAAATATTTTTTTCGTCCCCTGATCGTTTTGAAAAGAATCTATTCTAGCACTGTAATAGTTCAATATTATTATTATATTGAAATTGTATATATCCGAGTAGTTGATTCATGATTTCTTATCATGAATATGCTAACTTTATTAGCCAAACGCACTCCATGGCCAGCGATAATAGTTCGTTAGTCAGGTGAATGGATATTATCACTGATACATAAAGAATCCGTTTGTGCGTCGATCTTGGGGAATTTTAAATGTCTACGAACACACGTTCAGCACGTGTGAAGTGTTTTGTTTTGTTTGAACGTTTGCGTTACAAATTATTCTCGTGCGAACTTCTGGTTCACGCGCTTTTCATGTGCAAGGTTACTCATCGTCGCAGTTGCCAACTGATTATATTTATCGAAAAGTTTCCACATTTCGTTGACGGTGTCTTTATCAGTCGTTTCTTCAGAAACCGTTTTGCAATGTTTTCATATCGAGTTCAGTAATTATTTACTCTGACGTCGATCCACTATATTTTCCAATTTTCCGTAATTCAATTGTAGACTGAAAACGTTTCAGATATACGTTGGCACGATTTTGAAATTAATGTAATGAAATTGACAAGCTGTTTCTGATTCAGTTCTGAAAGCTTTTAAAAGGGTTGCGTGGAGAGCTGCTTCTCTTCCTTCGAAGAAACTTATTTTTGAACTATGTATTCTCTATATAACTTAAAAAAACAATACGAAATAGAAAATCAAGTATTCGCAAAGCACGTTTGTAAGTTATTGAACATGTGAAATACACTATTAGAATCTGAGCTTGATGGAATAATTGACTACTTTTTTGATATACGCAGACATTCGTGCTGAATTCTATTAGATAATAACCCATAATAATGTACTGGTGGGTTTCAAAGATTTTTTTTTTGTTTTTTTTTTCTTCTGCAAGCCAATATTGTAGAATTAATACAAAAGTTCTGAAAGAAGTAACATTGAACACTCTTTCTTTATATATGTGTATCATCTGATATTCTCCCAATAAATGCAGGTGTTCCACAGGGTTCAGTTCTGGCGCTCACTTTGTTTCTGCTTCATATCAATGATTTGCTCGAGAAAACATCTTGTTCAGTACATAGTTTGGCGGACGACAGTACTCTTCATACCAGTTTCTCTTCTAGAGTCTCCATACCAGCTCGAGAAACAAAAATTCAAAGAAACATTAACGTAACTAAGATTAACGACGACTTGGTAAAAATAATAGATTGGGGTAACATGAACATGAATTTGGTGGAATTCAATGCTACGAAAACCCAGGCATGTCTCTTCTCAAGAAGAGCCGATCCATTATCATCTAGTATTCAGATGTCAGGAGTAACTATTCCTACAAAATCAAGTATCTCATGGGAGAACCATGTGAGATCGATCGCTAAAAGTGCTTCCCAGAAACTTGGATTTCTATTTCGTGCGAAGAAATACTTCACCTCTCGTCAGCTTCTAATGATCTACAAAGCTCAGATACCACCTGTCATGGAATACAGTTCTCATGTGTGGAGTTCGGCACCAAAACATTCATTGAGGCTTCTCGATTCCATTCAGAGGAAGGCAATTCGCCTTGTTGGTGATTCTTAGCTCACAGACTCGCTCACTTCATTGGAACATCGTAGAAGGATGGGAGACTTTCTCTTCTATAAATTCTTTCACGGTCGATGCTCTTCCGAATTGTTATCAATCGTTCTCCCCTTTGGCAATATCCACACGGATGACTCGACGAGTACAGAATTCCCACCCCTTTGTTGTGAATTTGGAAACTTGTCGAACCTCTCTTGCTCAGGGATCTTTTTTCAATAGAACAGCTGAGCTGTAGAACTCCTTGCCAAAAGAGATTTTTCCTGAGGCTTACAAACTTCAAAGTGAATGTTAATTCGTAATATTCGAATCACCTGTCCCTTGATTCACGCGGTGTTGTTTGAACAATACAGGGCTCCCCTTTCGTGTGAATCTGCGTATAAAAAAGTAATATATATTTGGTTCGGATTTCCATTGTCTATATAATTACCTCTATTGGAACCTGTTGCAAAGCAAAAAAAACTCATTTAAAATCCATTTCATTTCAAGTCCATTTCAGATGAGGATCTCAGACAAAACGGTTGTAATGGATTATTTGCTCGAAAAGTAAATCATTATTTTCATTCTGGAATCAATTTTTTTGCATTTTTTCTTCCCCAGGAACAAAGATAAAAATGGCTTTGAATTCTTATAATATCTATTTATGGGGCGAATTGGTATATTTGGCCCGATACTTACCTAACTGCAATACTGGAAAGGTGAGAAATACCAAAAAATGGAATCCAGAACATTTCTACCTCCTCAACCAAACTTTCAAACAATATTTATTATTTTTATGTATAATCATAATAATAAAAACATTATTTTTTATCAATAAAACCTTCAGTTTTTATTCTTTGACCAATAAAATCCATTTCAACTTTTTCGGTTGTACTTGAATGACTTTTTCGATTCGAATTTCTCAAAAGTTACTTACTTCGCAACAGGTTTCAATAGAGTTCGATTATATAGACAATGGAAGTCCGAACCAATACCATCAAGAGTCTATCTGAAATAGCTACTTACTGTCCTGTCAGTTGGTATACCGAGCAAACGAAACTTGATTCAAATTGTTGACGTTTGGAGGATTCTTTCACACAATAAAAAAAAGGGAGTATTTTGTGATGCAATTCCACTGAGGAACCAAGATAACTTGTCATTCTCTGCTCAGAGATAACTATCCCTGCCTTTATTACTGAGGGTAGTCAGATCAGCTCAGATGACCAAGAGAAAAACAGGTGATAACGGTATCACAGCTAGAGAGTACTGCTGAGAATCATCAAATAGTACGGCAAATATTGTACTTTCACAAATATTAAGATACTGCAGTTAAAAATCCCCTAACTGTGAAATTGAAAATAATTTCACGGTTTCGGCAGCGGCAATATGTATGAAGTAAACTGGATATTAATAGCACTGAATCTATTGAAATCATCTCCCAGTTTTGCCATATATAATAAGTATTGGTAAGGCATGATCCCAGTGAATCTAATGAGAATAGATATTATGGAAATATTTACACACTACCTGCATATTGCATATGTTTATATAATCTGATAATTATCACATCTCGAAGATGGAAATAATTACATAATATAACTGATAACCCTCAAATGGCATGGCAGGAGATGTATGTCACGAATCATAGATATTTGAATAACTTCAAATAAGAAAAATCATAGAGAAAAATCCCTTTTCATCTCTATATTGAGCAGGTGACAATGTTTTTCTATTTTAGTCAACATATAGTGAAAAAACACTTTCTCGATATGTTCCCCACCCTGTTAAACCCAAAACAAATTAACTTTCTTGAGCACAAATGATAATAAATTCCACCTTATGATAATATCGAAATCATTCAAGATGTACACATACCTACACAGCTAATAAAAGCCAAAACATCAACAAATGGAAAATATAATTAGTTTTCAGCCCCCAAAGTCCCACGTACTGTTTGAATATCATTTTTTGGGAGAATCACTTCGTACTTGTTCCATTCTCTGGGTTTGATATCTGATCTCTTCAAGTCTAGATTGGCAGAGTTGTGGTCTATACAGTCTGAGAAGTATAAATATTGATTTTTCAGATTCTGGCAGGTTACGAACCACGAACCCAGAAAGCTACAAAAGTTTCAGTACCAAATACTATCCATCTCTGGACAGTTTTTTTATGTTTTTTTTGTTTCAGTACAATATGGCAAAGATACTGGAAAATTCGCCCAATGCAGCTCTGAATAAAAGCCTTCTTCAGCATTATTTGACGTTGCCCATTCCTGATGGGAAGTGCCAGGCGACCTACATTTGGATTGACGGTTCAGGTGAAAATGTGAGGTGTAAAACCCGCACTGTGGATTTTGTTCCACTCAAACCTGAAGGTGAGTTCGATATCGATGAATTTGACTATCGCGGCATTCAAATCTAACCTATTGAGATTTATGTACCTAGGTAGAATATCTACCTTGCACTCAAAAAAGGTGTATTCATCGTAGAAAAAAATTTAAACCGCAAAAAATCACAAACATAATCATAAATAAGCAATTTACGAAAAAATCGAAAGCTATAGAATGGTTACAACTTGGAATGGATTTCAAATTCGCACATATAGTATTTTCATTGAAAAGGCTTATTTATACCATTGTTATTTCAAAATTCCACTTCAACTTGTGAGTGATACATAATGAGGCATCCGAAAAATTAATGAAATTGGTCTTGTTGTTTTTGTATGAGACAAATTTTATTTGAACGTATATTTTGTTTCAATTGCCAGTGATATATATTTTATTCAATATTTTCTTGGACTCCTCAACTATCTTCCAGAGTCGCTTCAATATACTTCTTGTCAATAAATTCAACAGAGATTTGGAAAAGTTATTGGTGGAGTCGTAGGAAGAAGTAATTAATCTAGAATGTTACCAATCGATTACGTATTGTTCATGATTGGCATAAAACCGGCAGTTTCTTTATTGTTAAGGCAGAATCGTGAATTGATGATCGATTTGAGGAAAGATAAGGTCTTATGGTACTCAAATCCTAAAAATAGGAACAAATCATACATATATATTATCAATTTCGCATTACAAGTAAATTATTTTGAAAAAATCAGAGAGATGAATATATTTGGTACCTGTAAAATTGAACGAGTAGAAAATGTGTTTCACTGATCAGTTTTACTTTTACGTAAGATGTCTAGAAGGATGGTGCTGGGACTGATGCGATATTGTTTAGAATTTTATAGCGACACTTTTCTGTCATAAGTGTCATTTTTACGTATCGTGTTGTGTTTCTCAATTTCATCGCTAGTTGACGCTAATTGGAAGTGCATAGTCAACTGATCGATCGACAAACTATATTCTTTGATTCGAGCAGTCAACAAAATGAGCAAAATCTAATTTCATGCTCATGAAAAACAAAATCGAATGAAAGGAACACAATAATAGGGAATTTGGCCAGTATTCTAAACGAATAATATAGGTTGTTGATCAGTCAGCGTCCAAAAGTAAAAGTATAGCCACCCGTCAGGTCGGCCGTTTATACATTTCCTAGGAAATTTGTAACTCTTTTCGTTGCACACGCCATCTGAACTGATTTGATGTCGAAAAGCCATGATGCTTATTATCATAGCAGGTATGTATCGCCACTTAGACCCCAAACTTTCCCAGGTATAAATCCCTACACCAGGGTTTCTGGACATCTTACTTTTACGTAAGCAAATTCGAAATTTGAAGTTGAAAAATCACATCTCGATAAAATCTATACTGGAGCGGTAGTAGCTGAGACAATAACTTATCGTTACCAAATCCTCAGCCCGGGTGACTAACCTAAAAAAAGTGATAACAAATCATTTCCAACTATTATTTTCTTTATGTACTCAACCAGCTTACTCTCACATTTCGAGAATCAAGTCTCATGACAAATACTGACTGGTCATGTTCAAAAATATATACCCAAAAACAAGAAATCCTTGAATGAAAAAATCGTTCCGATGGGTTATTCAATGAAATTGTTATTGTAGTTGATAATAATGATGATAATAAAGCAGACACAGCTTAATGATACCTAATAAATTCTGTTCAGATCCCGATCAAATCAAGAATATGTTTTTAATGCACCTGGTTCATACACAAATTGGCAACTTCAACTAATTGTATGTCAGTATTTAAATGTTGTTTCATAATAACATGTCTATAAATGGTTACTTCACCTATCAACAAAAGTGAATGTTGAATCCTTCTTGAATGTCATCATTTTGTGGTGGATGAATTCTTCTTTCTAGCTTTTTTGGGTTTCAATCCACTACAATCTGAATAAATAGGAATCAGTATTAGATTCTATACAAGAGAAGAAGAATCAAAAGTATGTCGAAACTCAAATATATGACATTAACAGAAAGGGAATATTAAAACGAAGAGAATATTTGTGGAAGTTTTGAAAACGGAAGCAGATTCGTTTTCCGAAACGTCAACGTAAAGTATTTCGTTAAATATTAGTTCTTCAATTTTTTTGATAGGCAAATTTGAGATATACGAAAAGTTGCTGACTAATTAAAGGTGTGAAAGCTAGTAGTAGTAGCTTTCAACATTTGCCCAGGTTCGTTCTAATTTGTCAGTTCATTCCACTTTTCAATTGCCCAAAACAAATCAATTATAGCTTTCTAAAAATGTTTACACAGGCGAGTGCCTTATAATTGATAATAACAATAGCCTTGATTTCTCCTGTACGATCTCATGATAAGCAGGTAATGGGTATTAACGATATTGTCTTATACTGCTTATTCATTAGAATCAGAAGAAAAAATTGTTATTTCGTGAATTGTTTGATATTCTGCTTATGAGTATTTGATGGATCTGAGTAGAGGTGCGTTGTACAAGTAATGATAGCTAGTAAAATAGACATTCGCTTTCGCTCAATGCTGAAACTTATTGAGTCAAAACAACCAGTGAAGTGTTTTCCTGAATCAAAATCAATCGAACTATTGACGATGGTCTTGATAACGGCTGTTAGGCTATAGTTTCCTTTTTTTTTTCAGAACTCCCCATCTGGAATTTTGACGGCAGTTCGACGGGACAAGCGGAAGGTTCTAACTCTGACGTATTCATAACCCCAGTTGCCATCTACAACGACCCCTTCCTGAGAGGCAACAACAAGTTGGTTATGTGTGATGCATACAAGTATAACAGGAAACCGGTAGATACCAACAAGAGGGTGACTTGTGTCCAGGCAATGGAGGCAGCTAAGAACGACGAACCTTGGTTCGGCATCGAGCAGGAGTACACATTGCTCGACATGGACCTACGACCTCTTGGCTGGCCCAAGAATGGTTTCCCTGGACCCCAAGGACCTTATTACTGTGGTGTTGGTGCAAATAAAGTGTATGCTCGTGACATTGTGGAAGCCCACTATAGGTGTTGTTTGTATGCTGGAATTAACATATCAGGAACGAATGCTGAAGTTATGCCTGCTCAGGTGAGGAATTCAAAACTTTGCAGATTAAAATTCGTTATACTCATAAATCAGTTGAGTGAGGCAGGTTTACATACGAGATGACCCTGAAATCATAAGTCGGGTCACTGTTTGTTTTTGTCGAAACATTAAAAATCATTTAGTCATGTGTATATGGTGGTAATAAATAATTCTGTAATAGTTTTCACGATCCATAAATGAATTTTCCACGAAAAATGTGTGTTTTTTGAAATATGAAATACTTCATTTCAGTGATTTTTTATGGATAAACACACTAGTAGTCACCGGATACTGAGAAAACACATCGTGTTAAATGAGCGAACACCTAGTGAGAGGCAAAGAGAGAGAGAATCCCAAAATCTAGTGAAACTTTTTTCCTCTTTGATAGATATTTTCTTGTAATGAAAATCAGAAGCTGGGCTGTAGCATTATGCAAAATAAGTTTGTCTGAATATGCATAGCACTCGGCGCCCACTCCTTTTTTATTTTATCGAAGCCAAATATGTTCAAAGGTTAAGGTTTCCGACATTGTCCTGCACGTGTTGTGATTTATTTACTGAACATTATTCCACTTTATCAAGAAACGATCAGTTAGTTATACAATTCAAAAATACACGAATAGATTACTATAAAATGTGAAAATGAATATACCCTTGAACGAAATGATATTTATATTTTTTTATACTTATGTTACCCTTCGTTGAATAGTCTCAAGAGTCCAGGAGGCAGAGCCTTGTGCGGGCGAGGGTCGGCTCTGGGGCGTCTTATTATTATTATTTTTTAAATATAAGGACCGCTCCTCAGACTGCTTGGCCACACCGACCGACATGATGATGGTATATCCTTGTTTTCTTCATTTGGCAAATTGACTTTTGTTTTCAATGGTGTTCCTAAAATTTGTTGAAGAGCCGGAGTATAGAGTGTTTCTGTTGGTAATTGTGTTTTTTGTGAAGTAGGGTCCGAAATTTGTTACCAACTTCCTACGTCTGTCTCAAGGAGCATCTTTTTCGTCGGATCAACTATACAATAGGCTCAAGAGTTATTTTCCAATACAATTAAGAGATTCTCATGAGGATATTCCCTGTATAATGGGAGAACCGGGCCCATGACTTCTCAAGTGAGAGTAGAGCACTCCTTTGACTATCCTGTGTGGCATGTAGAAAATAAATTGAGATGTTGTTACAGGACTGGCAAATGAATATATTGAGAGATATTAGACGTTAACAAATAGTAATGAACCAACGGAATCAAGTATAAATAGTTCGAATCGCTTTCTCTATATCACACCTGTATAATCCCCAAACAAAATGTTTACGTTCCGTAATATTTATAGATAGTTGTCGAGTTACATCATGTGCATCGATTTCATAATATTCCAATATTCAATCGAACTTATATATTATATCAAATCAATGACCTTTGACTCTAAAGATAGCACCAGTCAGGACCGCGAGTTCACAAATATACAATGGGTAGAAATTGAGATGATAACATGAACCTTATCAACTATTGACGTCAGATATTTAGGTCACTAGAGAAGCGGAACCTTTCATCAGATTCTAATGAACATTGACATGTAAGTTCGTCCTAGATATTTCAACAACATATTTATTTTATTCATGGTGAGTATCGCAGTCATTTCACAAATTTAAACGAAAGACTTTGTTCGCAATACAAAATTGTTTTTTATCAAATAGACTGATAGTTGTGGAGCCTAGATCGCAGAAGAAATCGTTGTTGGGCCTGCTACTATTCAACTGCTTTGAAACTTTTGAGAATAATTAAATGAGACGGAATGAAAATATAAACCTGTCATAAAACGAAAGTATGGAACTCTTAATTGTGGAAATGATCTAATGAAATAAGCTATGTGAAGAAAAAGTGGAGATTTTTTGAAAATATACCTGAGCAAATCGGATCATTGAGTGAAATGAACTGGAAAGCAATTTGATAAATGATCAGTGAGATACAAAAATCGGAAAATATTTCCAAAAAACACTAATATTCGAATGGAAGTAACTAAATAAATCGTAGTAAAACAACAAGAGATAATGGATATTAGAATCTTTCTTATTTGAATTTCTAAAGACTGAAATAAAAATTGGAAGAAAAAAATTGGGAAACAAAGTTTCTGCCGAATGTGTTTATGACGTTTCGATCGCTTGTATCCGCCCTGGTCTTCAGGTGATACGAAATATTTAGCTTCAATCCCCTTTGAAATATTTTTCTAGATGTGGCCCTATCAATAGACCGTATATATTCATGAATGTTAATGGATTTGAATACGAACAGACAGAATCGAACAATGGAAATGAAAGGAACGAACTTAGAAAAGAAAATCATCTTTGCGTATGAATGATGATTATATCAGTACTAGTTATTTACTCCGCGCCCACACTTTGGCGTGCAAATACTTCATTTACGTTGTTGTTATATACCATGGATAATTTTCGTCTTTATCATTATCGTAAAGTCCTACTCCATACCTCAGTGGCAGCCTTCACGACAGAGAAATATTTACCCATTGGGGATTGAACCCAGGACCTCTCAGTCATAATCCGGGCGCTCAACCACTGTGTCAACTCCGCCGACATATTATTATAACAACTATCATATAGCAGGTATATTCAATTTTCAATGAATGAAATAATGGAAACTGCAAGAAAAGTTTCTGAAAATGAGGAACTTTCATTCAAAATAGTTCTGTAGTATTGTTTGATGTGATGATTAAAGTGATTTGATATTTTCTCTCGATACAGATTTTTTCTTGATTTTTTTCTACATTTCCTCATCAATATCTTCAGTCTGTCAAGCTATCAGTATAAATTCAAAAATATTGAATAGCTGACGTTATCTCTCATAGTTTTGAAACTTTCCATATTCAACATAAAGGGAGTTAAATTATTATTGAAAGAGATGAACAAACAGTTTCCTGCAGAGTTTTCATCTGAGGATAAAAATAAAATAATCTCTATATTTTCACTAAAACAGATTTTTATCAAAACAATTTTCGAAAATACCGTTACTACTTCTATAAATGATGAATATATTTCAACACACCCCACTGCTTGGCTCCTTGTATTCAATAAATTATCGAAGATTACAGAAGAATTTTGTTTACTCACATTTTTTTCCTAGAAAGCCTGTGTAGGTAGTACTAATTTTATAACAGATAACCTTTTCATCACACTAATCTTAAGTACCTGTATAATTATGTATTGTAATTTTTCTCTTCTTTTTCCTTTTTCTCGTTCTCTCATCGCTTGTGTACAGTTCTGATATAAAAACTGGTTTGGCAAATAATACTAATCAAGTATATTATCGTCTCAAATCATCAGAGCTGTAATACATTGGGACTTGTTACAAAATTACTAAGTATCGAAAGTCGTCTATGGAATTGACTCACAGGAATTTCTACCTATAAGCTTTCATTTTAACCTAATCATTTTTTTCAGTGGGAATATCAAGTTGGCCCCTGCGAAGGAATCTCAATTGGTGACCAGCTGTGGGTGTCTAGATACATTTTACAACGCGTAGCCGAAGATTTCGGTGTCATTGTAACATTCGATCCCAAACCAATGGAAGGCGATTGGAACGGAGCTGGAGCTCACACCAATTTCTCGACAAAGGCTATGAGGGAAGAGAACGGCATTGTGTGAGTATTCACTTTTTTTTGAACTTCTGCCAACACATACTATAATACAATAAAGAAATATAAAAATCGATATTACTGTCCCTGACGGAGAGAGAGTGGGAGGCGTGTACCCCCCTCTCACACACATGGAAAAGATAACAACAAGAAAAAGTGGATGCTAAACAGATACTTGTCTAACCTGCTCACGAATTGTTGATTTTTTCCAATCAATATTAGGATTTGTCATATTTTTGCCTTCCAGAGAAACATCCTGAATACGCCACTGTTTGGAGACAGTTTCATACTCATTTGAAAAGTATCAATTTGAAGTCACCATGATTTTATTTATCAGAAAACGAATCCCCCCTCTCCCATTAATTTTTTCAAAACACCCACACCTTCAGTTATGAAAACTAATATTCATAATGATGACATTGTTTTTGACATTTTAATTTGATTAGTGATGTGGTGGAAATTTTCTCCTAAGCTTGTTCTCAGGCTCAGGATAAAAAAATTATCGATTTGAGATTGAATTCACTGCCCTCAAATTTATATAAACTCTGAACGAGAATTCGATAATGATAAAATCAAAAGTATCGGTAATTTAGTATTCCATACTCAGTGAAAATGAACGTGTTTGAAAGTGAAAGTCAACTTGTGATAGCAGCTTTTCTCTGCCTTGATTGGAAATCAAACAATGTAATTCAAAAAAATCAATTCATCCTCTTGAAAATATTCTCATTGTTCAGCTATCACTGAGCCTTTTATCATTCAGTAATAAAGATAAAGATCTATATTCAATTTTTTTCAAGTGTTTTCATCATAAGTCACGTTTCATTTCCGTGATATTTGATTATGAAAACGTATATAAGGGATCAAAGAATTTGATTTGGTCCTTGAATAAACTCACTTGTCCAAAAATAGTTTTGTTTTTTTATGAAAAGTATGTCATACAAAGATTCCAAAGATCCGGCTTAAGTTTAGAATTGATTTCAGAGTGGTATTGATTTATGCTCTCATTGTCTATATTATCGACTCCATTGAAACCTGTTACTTAGCAAAACAACTTATACAAAAATGCAAATCGAATGAGGCAATCCAACAAAAAAAAAGAGATTTTGTGAATCTGAAAATATATTGCTCAGCATTTTCGATTACAGGCCTCAATTCAAATGACTGAAAAATTGGGATCTTCTCATCTCTAACTTTCCGCATTACAAATAATACAAATTCCCGATCTCTAATTATGAGTTTTTTTTTATTGCCGATTATTATCAGAAGGCTATGTTATAAGTATCAAAATCATTAATAATCCGTCACTTTCTGGCATCCGTACCCTAAAATTGAATATCTGCGTACAAGATCCAAACTTCAGGATGCCCTCTGATCTGTTATTTATTTGAAAATAAAATTGGAGAACAAATTGAAGTATTTCATTTGGTACATCGAAGAATACTTTTGATAAATTCCTACTGAACAAAATTGGAAGATTCAAATCGCCCCAAAACTCATCCTTGTTCGTATCAAAATACCCTAGGAGATACAAATTCAAAGTTCAAGCTATAATTATTATACTTCATTATACACTACTCTCATTATACAATATTATGTAGCCCCAATTCACTGTATCTTTCCATTCATCCCAATAAAAAGAATCCGAGGACTATCAGTACGTATTTTATTGGAGTTGAGACATCTTAGATCAATGAACTAATGATACTTCCTCCTTTTTTTTCGTTTCAATGGAGTGGATGAATATTCTCGATCATGCATGCTGAGATTGACACTTTAACAAATATTTTTTTATATTTACACATACATACCAACTTCAGTATGATTCCATTCCATGATTATTTTTCATGGTGCTTTATCTATTGTGTAATCTGATATCAATAATGAATAAACACTCTGATGGAGAATAAAAAACTTGTTATACGATATCATTTGATATAAACGAACGTTAATCTAATGTGCACGAACGCATTTCCTTCATCAAATAATGAGGAAGCTGCGAATTGAATAATTGTTCATGTACATTAATTTGTGTACCTCGTTTTGTTAACGTCAGCAGGAAGCGTTATGGTTTCATTTAATTGGTTTCACCGAAACTTCCCAGAAATCACACAAACAATTTTGGTCTATGGCTATTGTCATTAGTTGGAATGAACATCACCTACCGATACAGAAACAACCACACAGATAGCGTGTGTATATTCTGAGAATATTCATCGAAGCACTTGCTGGCACATTTGAATATTCAATATTACCAATTCCTATTTCATTTTGAAATTTTCTAAAAAATTCTTGAAATATTTGAGGAATATTCTGATAGTCCTTTCATTTTCAGCGCATATTATAAACACGTTCACAGTCCCATAAGCTTTCAACTTTTTCAATATATTCAGAGTGTCTGCAGAACACTCTGCGAATAGTGCCTGAAAACTCATCCAGCTTTCGATTTCTTCAGTATATTTCATGAACGTATAGAACAGTCTGAATTCTCATTCTTTGAACTCAACCTTTCAAAAATGTTTTGGAATTCTGAGAACTTCCCCAGAAGATTTTGCAGACCGAAAAATTTTTCACCGTTTCAATATACTTTAAAATTACTTCGATCTTATTCCATACAACGAAAAATCGCTCATTCAAAGTTCAATGGTTTATCACGAATGTTACGAAAAAGATGAATAGATTTTGTAGTTTATGTAAACTTAAATTCTTAGAAATGAGAGAAGTTTCGAAAAATATACAATCTTTGTCCATTCAATTTATCCATTGCACTTTCCGGAATCCATATTTTGGGCTTTCTCTCCCATAGAAATGAAAAGGAAGAAGCTGTAAGTTCTTATAATATCTGTTTTTTGAGCAAATTGGTATATTTTCCCAGATAAGTAACTGTAATATTGAAAAGATTCAAAATTGAGTGACTATTTTGTAAGTTACTTACCGTATTTTTATAAATTTGGAGATTTAGTTGACAAATTCACTAATGAAATGGGTATACTTCCCCTTGGCGACGTTTTGAGAGCTAGTCTGTCTCTTTTTTCAAGCCTATTCTGGAAACATTTCAAAAAATAGAAGTATATTGCACTCCTCTCCAGCTGCGCTCCTCTCCAGCTCCACTCCAGTATCGGAACAAATATCCGAACTTAGCTTGAGAATTTTTCCTGTTTTCAGAAATAATGTCAATGTGCCAAATTATTTGTAGTCCTCATTATGCTGATAGTTTACAAAATAACTACTGTATATGAACCGACAAATTCTCTTCGAAACAAAGTTTTAGATGAAAAGCAGAATAGACCATAATCTGAGAAAATCATCCATAAAGCAGGCGCCAACGATTGATAATTTTGACTCTGTTGTAAATGATTAATGACACATGGATGATGTATAATTTTTTTCCGCAAATGTATGAGCTTCATCTTTTTTCAGCGAAATTGAGAAGGCCATCGATAAACTGAGCAGGAATCATCTCAGACACATCCAGGCTTATGATCCCAATGGAGGGAAGGATAACGAACGTCGTCTCACAGGAAAACATGAAACTTCCTCGATTCATGACTTCAGTGCCGGTGAGTTGAAAAATTCCTCGACTCCGCTATAGTATTCGATTAGTTCCCCAATATCATATAGAAAGTGCTATTGTACGAATATAACAGTTTCAAAACTATAGTCATCATACCAAGTTGAAGATTATTGAGCCCAATTTTTTTTTATATATTTTTTTCTTTTGAAGTCACTCGACATATAGGTTTTATTCCAGTGGCACGATAGTCTTGAAATAGGTTTTTCTACACCCCTACTATAATAATACACTCATACTCCCATGATCCATTTCATAATGAGCTCATGATGAAACAGATTTTTAATCATTTGGAAATCCAATTCAGTTGCGGAAGGTTATATTGAAAATTGGTTAAGAATAAAATCAGCATTTCCAATACAATATAAAGACTAGCAATAATTGAATAAATGTAAATATCCCAAATCAGTGAGACCTGAAATGAATTTTCCAAACTGCACAATAAATAATCTTAATATTTTTTAGAAATCGAATTGATTACAATTATTATATTCTATTTAAATATAAATAATCAATCAATTACAATTTCCTACAATTTTTGAAAAAAATCGAGTTATTAATGTTATTGTGTTCAATACTAATTTAATATTTATAGTTCTTCATTATTTATCAGGTGTAGAAATGATAGCGTATGCAAATCTCATGTGATGATCATTGAAACCTGATCGTTGCATAATATACCAATATACCATCAACATTAGGGGAGTGACTTTCAATATTGAACCAGTTTTTTATCTGAAACTGTTTCAAAAAATCATACTAATTTTCAATCGTTTTCAGGTGTTGCCAACCGTGGAGCCAGTGTTCGTATTCCTCGTGGTTGCGCAGAAGACAAAAAAGGATATTTGGAAGACAGGCGACCAGCATCAAATTGTGATCCTTACGCGGTAGTAGAGGCTTTGGTCAGAACATGTATTTTGAACGAATGAACATTTTAGAGCAATTTTACACGTATTTTATTCCTACACAAGTTTTATAAATTTGTTATTATTATATGTCATAGAGAAATTTTATATTTACCTATTTTTAAAACTGATGTACAGTACTTGACAGATGTTTTTCACGATTAATATTTGTGTTTTATGTATACAATGATTAAAATATTATATTATCGATTATGCTTTCCTTTCACTATTCAATTAATCGGGAAAAACACAGACAGACTGGTGTACAAGGGGAAGTTTTGGGGATAGTTACCCCTTTTTTTTTTTGGATTGAGGTGGCCTTTACTTGATGGAAATCCATAGTTATTACGCTATAAGGTAGACACGATTAAATTTCCACAAAATTTATTGTCTTCGCGACATGTTTCGATACACTGTATCTTTATCAAGCGATGTCTTTGAACACTTTAAAGTGTTTAAATGTCTTTAAACACTTTAAACACTTTAAAGTGTTTAAAGACATCGCTTGATAAAGATACAGTGTATCGAAACATGTCGCGAAGACAATAAATTTTGTGGAAATTTAATCGTGTCTACCTTATAGCGTGATAGTTACCCCTCCCACGAACACACTTTCATGGATTGAATTTTATGTATACGTCCGATTGGAGTTTGTATAGGCACCTGAAATATCATCCGCGAAATATCTTATTTCCAGTAAATCAAATATCAAAATTATTGGTTTCCATTCCTTTAAAAACATTGTTACTAACTGTTCAAGCCATTTCAGGAACTGCGTTAGATTACAAATATAGGAACGTTTATGAACTAGAGAAGTAGTAATAATTGGACCAAGAAGGATAACATGAACGTGGAGAAAGAGATGCAGTATGAAGACTGGTCAGAATGACCTCAAAGTTTCTTCAGGCTTTTTATCGATGTGGCAACATCGTGATATTCCATTATTAGAACGTTACTTTCATAAATAAAACCACTGGAGCTGCCATGAAATAATCAACAATTCGAACATACAATTACCGTCATATTACACCAAAATGTAAAGAAATATTTTATATATTGAAATTTTTATTGCAAATATATACTAAAAAATTGTTAAGCGTTACGTAAATCTAAAACTTCTAATGGTGCACTGTTCTCAATTCGGGCGTGATCAGCAACTTTGAAAAGTGGTGGATCCGTGGGATGTGGATGAAATCCACTCTTTGGGCAGTTTGCAATGAATTGTAAACCATGGGTTGAGGTTGATTTAAATGAGCCAGTTTCATTATATTTTGGCGAGCATACTATTGCAATAGCATCGGGTATCAGTAATTGATAGGAACAATGAGTGTGAGCTTGAAAGAAATGCTGTTTGCGTAGGATGAGTATGAATCCACCCTATTGTTATTGAATTATGTTGGTCTGGGGCGGGGAGGGGGGGGGGGGGACCCGCGGGGCCACGCGGGGGGAGGAGAAGGAAGGCCTCGTTGATCCATTGCTCGCACATGTTTCGACTTCTGAGGGTTGACGTTCGTCAGCTGGTTAACGGAAACGAACAATTTTGGTAATCAAATATTTCTTCCTAGTTCATTGTCATACAAGAATCCGATATTCCTTTTTGCTTTGGTAAAATCATATGAGTTATGATCAACTCATCCATCTTTAGTTTTCCAGCTAGTATGCCGCATGTCTCAATGTTTTTGAAAGTATTGCTCTGAGCCATGGCTTGGAACATCGTCATTACTTTCAATGGTATTACCACAGGACGAAATGCTGCTTTTTCACCAGATCTAGTAGGACAATGCGATCCAAAGTGTTGAGCAGCTTTTTCACTACCTTTGTCACAGTTCATAACAATTCCACATACTGGGCATGAATGAAATGCAGGCGATAGTATATCAGGATGTTCGATATTTACATGAGTGGAGTTAATCAGGGCTATTCACTAAGTAAAGTGGTTATCGCAGTTGCTAACCGTCGCAGCAACTCTGATAATAACTTGCCATAATGACGGTGGTAAGCTGTTTTTCCTTAACAAGATATCTAAAGCAGTTGCCTGTGAACCACTACTCACAGCAAGTGGTCATTATAGTAGCAACTTAACTTGAAAAGTGAATACCAATTTTGCGCTTAGCAGCTGACCTTGAACATAACGACAATTTTTAGTCGCTATCCATAACAACTCCGCTTAGTGAATAGCCCTGAATGTCTTCACTAGTTACATATTCCTCTGAAAAGTCACTGGGACAATAGTTACCTCTTTCAGTGAAGCGAATTGATAAAGAACTTGAACTGGGGCTGCTTGGTATTGTTCTGGATGTCGAAATGAAAGATCTTATTACTTCTTCAGATTTAGTGTATTCGTGCATTCTTTGTGGATGATTGAATATTTCATCAAACAATTTATTTGCAGGAATAGAACCTTAGATAGATGTAGCATTTCCTCTTTGTATGGCAATACTGATGCGTTGTATCTAAAAATTTCGTGAACGAAATTTCCCTTATCAAAGGGTGGTCCTTCTGAAAATCAAGGACCCACTCGCAATAATCGCGTCATATAAGATATCATTAGTACGGTGACGGCAATAATACTTTTTCTACTCCTGATACTGATAGGAAAACTATAAAAACTAACAAGAAGACGACTTTTGTCCAAACAATATACCACCCTGCCTTCTTGGTTTTGAATCGAACAGGAATGAAAAGTAATCCACATGAGCCTTCGACTTCTAGACTGGCCAAAAAATAATTTTCTTGGACCTCATTGAGACCTTATCATTTTGGTATAAGTGAAAAATTGCATGCTCGTGTAATCGTCTAGTAGGCATGGTTTAATTGTATTCTGGAGTTGATATATCAGGAATGAATTCGAAGTTGAACTAATCAAATCACCATCATAGTAGACCCTCTACATCATTGAACAGGAATACCTCGAACTTTTGCAATTCATGAAAACGTCAATTTGAGAGTAGTGTCCCACGTTTCCGCCATACCATGTGTCAATAAAGTGATATAGAACTAATTCAAAAACGTGATTATTTGTCCCCACAAAAATAATTGTTTCTGAATGCCATTAGTAGGCACCTGTGGGCACTGAGTCAGAGTAGATGAGATCCAAATCAACTTTTTCGAGTACCATTTATGATGAGATAGTTCCACAATTCAACCATATGTAACCTTTAACATGCTCAAGGGATAGAAGGGATAGATTTTACTGAGCGAAGCAAACTTGTCTGGGCCTGAGAACTAAAGTTGTACTAGTGAGAGACATTTTATCACAAACTAATCCGTAAATGATATCTATTTGATTGAAGGTTCTTGTATTTGCTATAGCAAAAAAAATTCAATGTGAGTTCGATTCACTTTCTTCATTGCTGGTTCGCTATGGTTTCAACCTTCGGCTACGGCAGATAATTTTATGACTGGCTCTGTACTTTTGGTAATTGCTAGTTGCCTCCATACCAATCTCAGTAGGTTGGATTTGTGACAAATGAAGTAATTCTTCTAAAGTTTGTATCAAGTTGTCAGTTTTGAAGAGATTGTTAACTTCTGAGTCAATGTGGTTACGATAATAGGATCTTGTAATTTTTCATTGAGTAGTTGTTACGTCAATCTTTGGAAGAATTGCTTATCTGGCGAAATTGTTGGGATAACAATCTTCACCATGATAACGTTTTTACAGCCGATTGTACCGACTTTTTGTTGTGGAAGCATTAAGCTAATGTACTATTAATGGTCAGTTAACGCACTGCAGCGATTGCAGCATATTTCAAGAGGCTATACCGTGTGTCACAGACTCATGGTACACCCCCGTTTTCTCCTTTGTTTTTCTAGCTATATTTTTGAGATTCGGAACATCGAATAAGCTCACTGAACAGCATTTCTCGACCTATCTTAAAGAAAAAAACAACTTCCAATTTTTCCGGAAATGACATCAACTTTCGATTCTTGAATGGGACACCCTGTATATTGTTACATGATCGGCTAGGGATGATCATGAGGAATCCAACGATACCAGGTTTGATGATGTTATCTCCAATGACTGCGGAGATATCGCCATTTATATTATCCATAAGCTCAATGAGTGGGAGAGAGAATTGGATAGACCCGCCAGTAAAGTTTCTCTCAGATATGTCGAGAAATGCTGTTCAGTGAGCTTATTCGATGTTCCGAATCTCAAAAATATAGCTAGAAAAACAAAGGAGAAAACGGGGGTGTACCATGAGTCTGTGACACACGGTATAATGATAATGGTGTCATAACCAAAAGTCGGTGCAATCGGCTCTAAATCTGTTTAATGTAGACAATGAAATTTGGACCCATTCTCTCGGTGAGTCAAATTTGCGTTTTGAACTACTCTCGCTATAAGATGGTTTCATTTAAAGAAGGATATGTTATTTTGAATTTCATTTCTGAAGTACCATCGTTTTTTCCGATTTTGAAAAATGAAAGTGAATATAAATAACGGAGGAATGAAATTTCGAAATGATAATACCGGAGCAGCAGAATCCTATCATTCGTATCGAACTTGGATTTTTTTTTCATTCAAGGCCAAATTTCAAATATGTCTTTGTTGGTGTCCAACCACCACGATGAGACAAAATGGGGTTTTAAATCAAAATCTATTCTCGATAGAAGGGTAGGTTTCTACTCGACCCCTAAAAGTCACTGCGATTAATAAAATATTCCTTCTGGCGGAAATAAGGAAGATATATACACCTTCAATCAGCAATTAATCGTAACCATATTATTTTAATTCAACCATTGAAAACTTAGAAATCATTTGATTCCTCTAGAGACTACTTACCTGCTATGAATTATTTGAAGAAATCAATGTTGTGCTTTTCTCATTCACAATAAATATTTTGTTAGTGCAATAAATAGGCAAAGTCTGTAGAACTTCTATAAATTTCAAATTATTCCCCATTTTTTAAATTGTGGGTTAAAAACACGAAAAAGAATACAAAGATAAAGATTCATCCAGCACAAAATTGCCTTACAAAAATATTCAATTATTGTGTTTCATACGAAATTGTATCAAAGTTCACATTTGTTGTGCCTTTTTTATAAATGAAAATGGTTGAGTGAAACTGGTCCATACTTGGTGAAAATTTGTGAAAAAAATATATCCTTCAGGATTTTCAGAATGAGGTTTATAGAACCGTGACAAGACTAATGATCGAATAAGTTGAACAATTCGCCTTTATTTAATATATTATTTTCATATAAACGATGAGATTTGAACCTTTGGTGTGAGAGTTGAAACTTTTTGTAGAGATCAATTATCCTAACAACAAACTGATATTTTCATTAATTTTCTTCTCCTGAAGATGCTATCTTTGTTATCGAAACGCGCGTCAAGTGCAGAAATACCTATCAGTTTGGTTTTTGGGGTTATTGATCTCTAGGAAAAGTCTCGATGTTATTTTCAGACAATCGACCCTAGCCCATATTGCATGTACTGAACTATTAATTTTGTTAATCGGGCACAACTAGAAACTATTTTTCGAAAAAAATATCTTTGAAAATAGCTGGTCACTTGAATATGTACATATACTCAACGTTCGAATAATGCAAATGAGTCGAAAATTGGTCAATTGTTTTCATCGAAAGGCATATTAAAGACAAGTAAAATCAAATTGAAACCTTTTTATTTGCATTTGATTACCTTATGCGATTTGTATTTCATAAGTATTTCACCCTTTTTTCTTAGTAACAGGTTTCAATAGAGAACAATATAAACAATGGAAGTTCGAAACAATGTTTTTTAAACAAGGAAGATTGTCAACCACATTCAGGCAAACATCAAAGACAATGTCGTGTTCATTTATGATACTGTCAGCGAACAAGATCGATTATTGAATATTTCGGCAACTGTTTTACGAGCTTCTATTCAAGTTGACAATGTTTTTTTCTACTCTATTCAAGAAATCACCCCTTCGAATTAATTATGTCGAAGTTCCATTACTTCACATAGGCAAAGAAAATAATCTATAATCTGAGAATTTAGCATACTACACTAGGTCAATGTGTCTACACGACAAGGTATTGTTGAATCACGGCAGAACAGAACACCCCTTGCCAAGATATTCGGTGGGGAGAAACAACCCCTCATTGGCCAAGATCGGATTTACTCTCTAGTTAGTATCGCAGATTTATTCAAACTGCCAGTTTGATATGCAAAGGCCCAAGAAATGTGGTCGGTGCAGAAAGTTTATCCGAGTCTGTTACTCGATGGATTAATAGCAGATTTCAAATATTCAATAATATTAATTGTTGGAAAAATGAAAAGTGGAGTGTTTCTTGAATAAAGTAACTTTTAATAATGACGTCCAGAATTAAATAAGGAATATACTAAAACATGTTATCCAGTGGACAAGTTATTTTGAAGTGCCTTTCTCTAGTATATGCTTTAGTAATGAAAAATATTTTGCGATTGTTGAAAACAATGATGTATATCTCTAAACATAAAAATTAGGAACAATACAATCATGTAATTCTCAAGCCATGTGCTAACCATCTAGTTCAAAATGATCAACTGAGGAAGACATGTCTCAACCTGGAGCAAAAAAAGGAGGTGGCAAAGGCCCGCCCAAAGAAACAAAAAATGAAGAAAGTAAAGATGCTAATGCCAAAGCAGGTACGAATCAATTAGAGATGCACATTTGCCTTCCAATATTTCATGCACATTATTTTTTTTGACGCACCCATTTATACATATCAGTATGATGAACAATATGTGTTGGAATTGGGTAAGCTCTATTTGCTACATGCTACTGACCAGGCGAACACTCCTTTCTTTGGATGAATTTTCTAATGGGCATAACGTTCATATTGTATTATTAAATATCCCTATACAAACACAATATTAGGTTTCGATATGCAATATCCTGATCTTAATAATAATTGAAAATGTTCTTGATAGTTTGTATTAGAATCGGATTACATCCCATCGATTAGTTATTACGAAATTTTGGTAGTTCATATATTACAACCAATAAAATCAATGCGGAATTTCGCATCATCTAGAGAAATTTTGGTTTTGGTGAAGTTATGTGTTTTCAGAATATTCTAAGTGAGAAACAAATCCGTTGTAGTTACAAAAATCTGTATACAGTCCGTGCTCAACGTTCCCAATCATTATCATTGAGATGGTGCCTTCAGAATCTAATATTTTCGATGTGATTCTTTTCCAGTGGGATGAGTAAAAATTATTTTATTTTGTGTTATCCTGTTCCATGATCTGTATTATTGAGAATTGCGTTATTTAACCTATCGTTGAACTCCAATAGTTTTTCACCATTCTGCTCATTGTTTGAGGAGTGATGAATTTTTCTTTTAAATGACTCATTCATCATCTGTTTCCAATTAATTAGTGGATATAATATGTTGTTACTGTGAATAAATGTGATTACACATATTTTTGTTTGAAATTCATATTTCCCAGAGAAAGTCTTTTTTCCTCGTTAGTGAAAAGTAAAAGTAAAATTCGAGTATAAAACTGTAGGAGAACTATTTCTATTTTATTATTGAATTCGTTATAAAAACCTTCTCTCATTCTTTCATTTTCTTTATTCTGTATCAATTTGAAGTCTGAGGCTGCTAAGCTTCGTCTTTCTTGGCGACGATCAATGCCACTTTCAGAATAACAGAATACAGAATTCTGTGTGCTGCATAAAACTTGAAAAAACAGATTTATTGAGAGGTATGCCACCATATCAGCTATAGTCAGAGCTGATATGGTGATATATATGACTGAAAGCATATACATTGAAGAAAACTCTTTCCTAAAGCATTTTTCAGCTAGGTCTATATCGGTCTAGGGCAAATGACTTCAATCCATATTCCCATTTTGTTCGTTGGAATGGTATGGACAAATTTCTACGAGTCATTTCACTAGACAATATTTGCTTAAGATCTATTAGGTAGGGTCAAATTTCATCGAATTATTTCGCCAATAGACTACAAGACCATAACACGTTTTTGAGAGTCGAACGACAGCATGAATTATATTCAGAATGGTGGTAACTAGAGGATGAACTGAATTTTCCACCCGAAAATGGGAATGTATGACCAAATATTCTTATAAAGCTTCCGTCAGAATGATAGATCCTGAGAAACTAAGCAAAAGTCATTTATTGATGCGAAATTCAAAACATGAATGGTCCCTGGTTCTATTATTACCGTGTGGCAAGGGGTTGTAAGAATGTGTACCCGTAATTATTTTTGGGTGGAAAATTCCGTTTTCCCCTGCTGATTGTAAATTACTGTTTCATAAAGCAGCGTCATTCGGAAGATGATTCATGCTGGGTAACTCGTTCCTTGCAGGCAACGAAGCTCATTTTACTGATACAGAATGTTATTCGATAGTTTCGCAAATGATCTTGTGCCAACTAATTCAGAAGTGTGCCCGTCAAATCAGTCAAGCAAAGATAAGAAACTCTATATTATTTATGAGATTTTCATCATGAAGAGAATGCCAGCATCTGTACAATGCACACATGAAAAATGTGGGAAGTAATCATTTTGTTAATTTCAATAGCTTACGATATCTGAATAACCCAATGTTGACTTCGGAAAGTATTAGAATTCCACTTTAGTTGTGTTAAAATTCAAAGTCGTATAAATTAATATCAGCAATGTTTACTTCGCTACAAATAACTTATATATAACTACTTTCAGCATCTTACATATCATGGAATTCGTGGTGTAATATGTGTGAAAGTATGTTATTTCCCGTGACGTATACTCTTTCAAGTTACATCTCTCTTGGCCAGTAATATAATATCAGTAGGCGTAAAAATAAAAAAATTAAGATGAGAGAGGACAAAAAGCAATCGAGTGGTAGTTTTGAATAAGTGAAAATAACAAGTGGCAATTGGAAGCACCCCGATCTGGAACGATGCATTTTGACAGCCCAGCTAACAGATAACATTTCGAAAAGAGTTTACATTTACATAATTTTCAGATCATAAACCATATCACTAAGAATCATTCGCTTTGCTGGTACAGTAGAAAGTCCGTATGTTTTCTATAATTTCACACAGTTTTTCAACTAATGGATTAACTACAAAGCTTTCTGCCTCCTACACTTGACAGAGTCAAGTCAGCTGACACGTTTTTCGAATATTATTTCAACTAAACACTATGATTCAGATCGCGGAGCAATCTGGCCAGACTAACCTGAATAAATGAAAATTCTTTAAAAACAAAACGAAATCTGTTGATTGTGATTGTTACTCATTAAAGTAGTTTTAGGCTAAATCATCAATCTTATGTAGGCACTGATTTTGGGTGCACTCATTGTAAATTGAGAATTGTAAATCGAAATCTATTTTTTTTTTCGAGGCACAAACAAGGAAACAAAAGAGAAGGAGAAAGACGAAACGGCAAGTAACCCCGAAGGAGAAGAAGGGACAAGTTCGAAACCTCAAAGTGCAGGAGCCAACGTCAGGGATGCTGCACAGAGGATTTTGGTACTCTGCCAGAAAGGAGAATGGGCGCCTGTGGATCAAATTCTCAAGTCAATGGAGAAGGCGATCGCGAATGCTGGAGAAGAGGCCAATAACGTTCCTCTGGCTGGGGTCTTGGATTTGGTAATTATTTTTCATATCCAATATTTCAGTAGAAAGGGGCGGTCCTAAATATCATCTTGAATCAATTTCATTCCGTTCTCTTCGAAGCCAAACTCAGTTGAGATTACAGGTGCCATCACTCACAATTAATGATTGTTGTAAAAAAATGATAGGCGTACTCTGACTCGGTGATCTTGACATTAAGGAGAGTTTAAACAGCAAACAAAATAAGATAAGAATAAAATAAGAAACTGATTAAAATAATTTAAGAATAAGAGCAGAAAACATGTGCTTATACAGATGACTGAAATAAAATAAGAAATAAGAATGAACCAATCAAGTTGCAGCTTTTCTGACAATGACTTTTGTGTTCTGTGAATATCACATTTTTGTTTTGACAGTTGCTACAGTAACTAACCTCCTAATTGTTGATATTTTGAATTTTGATTCCTTTACATATAGCAAAGATTATCAGGAAATGATATTCTTAGGTTGTTATTGTAAGATAAGGGGATAGAATAATTTGAAACATGAAACGTTAAGAACAGAAAATATTTCGGTCATGCGCCTTGTCAGTTTCCAAACAAAATAAAACGAAATAGTGAAAGATGGCATCTTTTGTTGTTATTCTTATTTCTTATTTTATATTATTTCTTGTATGAACGCTTTCATAAAGATCTATATGTTTAACTTTCTTCTTTTGTTTTATTTTGTTCCTTATTTTATTTTATTTGCTGTTTAAACTCACCTTAACCACGATTTGTTCATTTCACTTCACCATATCACGTACACATAACTGGAATACCAATATTCTACACATTTGAAATGAAATAGTTCAATTTTGGAATTCAAAGTGTGATTCATCTATAATCAATCGAATCATGTCGAGGTTACATGGACAATTTTACTATTTCATTCATAAATGGATAGAGAGTATGTATATGTATTACATATACCATATTGCTCATGGTCAATTTTGGTCAATTCTGCTCTCAATCCATTGGAAGTCAAGTGTCAAGTTTGAAATAAAATAAAAACGGAATCAGCGATCTTCGTGTCGTCGATATTGACCTCCATTTGAACTGTCATATATACATACACAGGGATACTGTAAAGAATTCCATAGAATTATAAATTCTACGAACTTGGAAATTGTAAAAATTTCGACTAGAATTTTCGAAATTGACCAAATGGTAAAAGCGGAATTTAAATTATAGGAACTCTACTTCGACCTTGGGTCACATTTCTGAAAGACACTCTTTATACTCAATAATTCACCTTCGAAAACGATAGTTCCTGATATTGATCAAATCTCCTGAGCAAAGTTACAAAGGGGACACCCATTCATATTTTCTCTCCAGTCTCAAACAAATTGATTTCCTGTTCACGCGTTCTTTGTATCTATTTCGGCCGAAAGAATTTAATCAGACTGATGTGAGTCTATTGAACAAACATATCAAATTATTCATTGTTTCCAGGCGACCGGGATGACACCTCTCATGTATGCCGTGAAAGACAATAGAACGTCGCTGATTGATAGGCTGATCGACTTGGGATCCGACGTCGGAGCACGAAATAATGTGAGTATCTTTGAAGATTGAAGATGAGAGCCGATGTTTTCGTCAAAAATATCACATAAATGAAGAAAGGTATTATAATTGCCACACTCTAGATAAAATCAACCTATAGATAAAACGTTTCTTTCTTGTGAAGATGCTAACCTTGTTAGCGAAACGCGTAAATAATATTAGTTTAGTGTATAGACCTTATAAAATACCCAGAATGGCCTTAACGCAACTTTCACACCCGAAATCCATTGAACTCATTGTAGAATTAATTAAAGTGAAAGATACTGTGAATGATAGAATCTTGGTTGGCTAATGAAGTCATTATCATGCTTATTTCCCTGCGATCTGGAATAAAGGAAGTGCTCCTCGGCTAACGTCAGAGATCCGAAAAAGTATCAAAGGAAAAAGTTTCTGAATCCGATATTACAAAAATTCAATAAAAGATTAATAAACCGAAAGTGAATAGGTACAGCGTTTCTCCTTCAGAAATATCTTCAAATTCGTTGACTATAGATGTTTTTCACTTTTGAAGGCAGAAACGAGATGTTATTAGTCATATTTTCAACCACAGTATTTCATTTTCATTTATTCTGAAGAATAATTCTACGGAATTTTTGCATGGGACTTATTTTGTAGATTTCATTACGGCGCACATTTTTCGTAGGAAATCTTTTTTGATAAAAATAATAGTAACAAAATAGTGCAATATATTTAATTAAATAATTTTTTCGATCAAAAGTCATTTCGCGATCCCACAAATTCCACACTACATTCTTTGAGGTCCAAACTACCTACAAAAAAATTGGCGATTTGGCACGGTTGTTGAATAGTAATTGTGTCGAAGAATTAAGTGAACCCAAAGCCAGCCTACAGCGACTAGTGTAAGGCATAGATTTTTCTATGAAGAGTCCTGCACGAATGTCTGTCAAATATAACGAAGGTCTCCGTGACCTTCATACCGGCTTCTCCATATTGTAGCTCTGGTTTCTCTCTCCATCATATCGTGTGTCGCCGTCACCTTGCTAATGCCTTCGTACTCAAACAAGACCTGCGATGATGTTTCCTCTTTCTCCTGAAAGAATCTGTTCTGTCATACCAATAAAGCTCATAGATTTTTTAAGACTACAAATCCCGTTCGACTACCTTTAAAACCTTGCGTTTGAGGTTAACTTGTTCCACCAATCTAGCGATTTGCTTGCATCTAAATATCGATGAATGTCTATAAACTTGCTTTCTATAAGCAACCGAAGGGTTCTGAAACAATAATGGCCTTCGATCAGCATCAGCATCGGGGAATCTGAATATCTCAGATCATTTGTACTCATAGCATCAATAAATTTGGCAGCAGTGCTTAGTTCAATTCTTGCATTTGTCTTTATTCACATATTAAGTCCTGATTGAGGAATCACCTCTTGACGTAGTAATTGAGTTAATACTGTTCTTCCACCAACTGTACTTTGGAAACTAGCACCAACACGTATTTTACTATCATTTGTGAGAAAATAATTCACAAGCCACTCAACCCAACGTTCTCCCAGTAAAATCTAAACAATTTCTCACAACCATATTCAAGGTGTTCATCTCGTATTTTATGTATTTATTCTTCAAGGATACAAATGAATTGTTCCATTTTACGGAATGGGCAAGCAGCCAATTTCAAATAACAACTGTTTAAGGCAATGTCTGCTTGATTATTCATAGTAATAACTTATGGAGCAGAAAAAAAGTTCCTTCGAGTCATACAATTTCAAGTTGATACTTTCTTTTACCTTCTGTATTGAGAATTTTCTGATAAATATAGCAATGGCTACAAGATCAAGATGATTGCTTTATACTTCATTCATTCAGAATGAAGGATAAGCGGATTTTGTATTCGGGCTCATGAAAAATTTGTTTCTGTTCATAAGATTTCATCAGTTAGACAATCATTGATCGTTATTATGACGGTCCGCAAATCTATTGCTGCCCCCTCAACACATATACAGGGAAGCTCATCCTACTTTTGTCTCCATCGCAGTGTGAAAAAGGAGAAATGTTGGCAATGAAGGTGCTCATTTCAACAGATGGATGCATCGAATGGTTGATAAAGCTAGTGTGAATAACGATTTGTCATTGACAGGATAGAGGTCTGAGGGTTTTTAGAGTTTTGCACCTGTTATCTTCTTGACAGAATGTACCGGAGATTTATGCTATACGTACAGCTCATCCAATCCATCTTGGCACAAACTCAGATACTTTTCCAGTTGCACTCTGGTAGCGTAGACCATGGCGAAAGAAAAAATACCTTCTAGGAATGAATTTCAACACAGTGAACACATATAATATATTTTTTTTATTGTTCGTTTTCGTTAACCAGCTAACGAACGTCAACCCTCAGAAGTCGAAACTTGTGCGAGCAATAGATCAACGAGGCCTTACCTTTTAACGTGCGATTATCCATATCTTAGCATACTTGACACGATGTCAAGATGGATTGGATAAGCTGTACTTTCCTTGAACCTATCAGCCACATTTTAAACCTGTAGTGTTCAGACAAGCATATTCCAGTCTTAAAAAAAGTTTATTCCGGAATAAAACTTCAGAAATAGATTAGCTCGTTTAATCAAGGCGTGGACGGGGTTCATTTACAGGACTTTTCCATCACATTAGCAACAAATATTGCCCATACAGATTTTGATACCTACAAAAGAGGGGCCACCTATTTTTTTCAAACCATCATTGAACAATTCGTTCAGACCCCTTCCAACCACCAACGTAGTAGGTTGATGAGCTAACCTGTCAGAAAACCACTATTCTGTTAGAAAATTCCCCAAAACGAATTTAATTATACTCGACAGGTTCTAGGGCAGGATTCTTCACAGAAGAACACCTATCAAAAACAACCCCTTGTAAATTTCACGAACGGCATTGAACTGTAGTATATTGAGGTGATTTGATTACCGTCACTCTTCGAGTACCCCCACCGATTTTGTCGTGAAGTATTCTCTTTTCTGTGATCTGCGGAATAGATTCATCAAATCTATCAGAAAGAATTTTGAATATGTTCTAACCAGCTTTATTCTTTAGAGACTACAACCATACATCGATAACGAACGATCAGATCATTTGCTAGATTCCTGCCAACGAACGCCAAAAAATCAATCGATGATATATCATTTCGAAAAATATAGTCAAGACGACGTTTTTCACTGCATCTCTCTGAGCCGAATTGATGGTTGTAAAATCTTTAATACCGACGAGTACCAATAGAATCATCAGAGACAAATTTTCGCTTAGAAGAATAAATCTTGGTAATATAATAATTTCTTTTATTATGTCGGCTTCGCTTCTTGCTTTATATTCTGAATATCAAACTCTGTTCTAACATTATATTATGGTTTATCATATACCGCT
This sequence comes from Zygogramma bicolorata, assembly GCA_032362365.1. Taxonomy (NCBI): domain Eukaryota; kingdom Metazoa; phylum Arthropoda; class Insecta; order Coleoptera; family Chrysomelidae; genus Zygogramma; species Zygogramma bicolorata. The sequence continues at coordinate 528,765 of JAVJAQ010004148.1, read as the reverse complement.
CACGAAATGAGGTCACAAGTCCTCACCAAATTATGATGTTTGCATATTTCACCCCTCATATCGTGTTTCAGAATAGTCAATCCAATCTTAATTTAGATTCGATCGATTCAACCGATCACTACTCGGAAATAGGGTTGTAATTCATGAAATAGGGTATATTTGCAAATTAATGCAGCTTTCAGCAATGTGAGTCAATAATAACCGTTTACCTTGATTGGAAAGTGATTAGGGCGCGGTGAACATAACCAATATATCGTATCAGATTATCGGGAAGTGGACATTATTCATGATCAGCTATTTTTACGTGACGGCGTTTTTATCATGTTCTGTTCATAACTCTTCTTGACTATTATTTCAGACACTCGCGTAATATGAATATTTATGATCATGCCGATGAATGTATTTTCTTTGGTGAACTAATGGTAGGTGAGAACAAACTTCCTGAAATATCTCAAAAATGTGAAGGATGAAAACCTTGGGAGAAGTGAGGAATCAACAGCAGATTTTTTGATCTTTTGCAGAATTACATTTTTTTAATTCTCGAGAGAAGGTAATGAACAACTGAGCACTTTTTTTTCACAATCACATACACATTCTAGATTCTCAGTGCTGAGATTTTTTCTATATCCTTCTGCTCCGTTTCATGAGCCGTTTTGAACAAACCGTGAGTTCAAGTTGTGAAGTAAAAATACTTTGCTGATACAATTTCCAAAAACGATTCATTGTTCTTATGAAACTTCACAGGTAGATATTCGACTAAGAACGGCCCTCTACAAGAATTAAGACTTCTTCGTTGTATCGAACTCCCGAAGAAGAAGTGGGCATGATCAGTTGAGTCCAGATGAGCGGATTCAACTGCTCATACATATAGCATTTGGCTGGTTCACTTCCTAAAACCGATGCTGTTTCAGTGTGAAATATTTCTCTGTCTTTTCCTCCGTCAAGTTTGAATTTTCAAAACATATCTTCCTTTCAATTCCCTACTCCCCTTTGATATGATCATGAGGTTAATTGAAATTATCTTCATAGCAAATGAAAGGACCTCAAAATGTTTTCGAAGAGCAACAAAGTTATACACACTTAATTGACAATAGACCTTAATTTGGAGCCTATTCATTTTCTCCGAGTTGGCTACTCTTTGTATTTATTAATATTAGAGACAGATTTTTTCTAAATGGTATACGCATGTGCTGTTTACACGGAATCTGTGAGTTATGTGTTAACAACACATGATTTGAGGTAAAAACTGGCACAATAAATTTTACAAAGCCGAGTACATCTGGCTCGAGGGTTTGTAAGTCGCCTTTACATTCATTTATATCCGCGGTGTATACCACCTTTATGTCATACAAGTTCTTCATTGCACCAAAATATAAATATTTATGAAAAATCAATCATTTTATTCGATATCAACTGGACACCATGGTTGCTAGAGAAATACAGTAGAAACTGAAACGTCAACTTCTAAACACTTTTGCCTCATAGCTTGTGCGGGCCATACAGAGGGCAGTTGAATGAACGTTATGCCCGCTCGAGCCGTAAAGTACTATTAATGTAGCTGATAATAAATGGACGCCAAAAGATATTCTTATTCGATATGGTTGATGTCATTTGTAATTTCACTTACAGTTTCAATCACTCTATATTTGAATTCGTTCCTTCCATTTTTAGTATCCAATTATCCTCTCACATGTGTTTGATTGATCGGGAGTTCAGAAGATAAAGACGAGATAATCACACCAAAGTATCGGGTTGTATTCACATCATTGATACCCAATACGAATTTGCGTCAATTTGAATAGCAATATTCTTGCTTCGTTAGTTCTAGGCTATACTGATTGTTCAAATATGGATAAAGGGGTGGGAGTAACTGGATGATATAGATACCTGTGCTCTGGATTGCCTCACTAGGTACTCGCAGTGCGTATATCTACATCTCTCAGCTAACTTGGGACTTCAAATGTTGTCTGATACTCCAAAAAAATCATGTCACCCTAATGTGGCTACCAGGTCATGGAGATACTGAAGAAATGAGAAAGGTAATGCCTTTGCAAAAAAGGAGCCCATAACCCTTTGCTAGGACTGGAACCTTTCCTTTCAAAATGCCACATGAAGGAATACCACCAGGACAAAGACAAGCAAATATATTTATCAACCCCCAAAAAACTTGAACAGCTTCTAGGGTTAAACAAAAAAAACTTGAATTAGTGAGGTGATAGCTTTATAGAAATGAAACCAATATCAGAAGTATACTTTTTCTGGTGTTTCCTAAATATGATCATAATATGTGAGGTTTAGTGGATATAAACAACCAAATACGCAACTCATATGTTCGATTCACCTCGATCCCATGGCGAGTTTAAACATCCAGAGGAAAGAAGTGACGTCATGTCCGATTTTCAGAGCGATTCTCACAGCATGGAAATCGCAATCGCCATGAATAATTCATTCAATTTCGAAAATGAGGCAAAATATATCATAGACTCGCCAGACTGGAAGACACAGTGCGTATTTATTATGAATGATGATCTGATACAGTATTCTTGTGCAAAATAATGCATCCATTTGAGACAGAATGATCGATGGAGTGTTTCATAGTAGCCCACGCGAAGACTATTATAATATATTCGAAGAAAGGATAGGGAATGCTAAGAAAATCTCAACAATTCGTAGGAAAAAATGGATTCGCGTGACGCATTGGCCTAGATTTGTAACACGCATAAACTAAATTATGCCGTTTTGAGGTGCTAATAAAAAAAAGTTCATTGTGAAAGGAAAGCTGATAGAGAACATGTATCAAACTTCTCGGTAGGAGGCGATTTGCTGGCCACAGTTCATCATAATTAGAGCGGAATGGTTGAAAGTGTTTGTGTTTTTTATCACACATTGTTCAAATCCAAAAAAATCCGATCAGATAACTGAAAATAACATCAGAATTGTTCCGATGATTTATGAAAGAGATGAATGTTGAAGAAAAAATTGTGTTTTTCTTCTAATAATCTTTATATGAAAAAACTCTTCTAGTTCATATATTGCCGATGTTTAGTTGACCACCATTAATTACTTGCTCCTGAATTCTTGATTTGAAATGAAAATATTCTGAGGTTGTTTGTTGTCGCTTATTGGACGAATGAGAAAATATATTATACTACCATTCAAAAAAGCTTCCCAGGAAAGAGTCCAATTTTTAGACGATGAGTCTTGGACAGTACGTAGATTTTTGTAACAGTGTAATATTCTCTGAGATTCTTGAAGAGTTATTTTTTTGCTATTGATTTGAAGTATTCCGGTTTCAAGTATCAAGTGTACACAACAAATATATCATGTTCCATATTCAGGAACTTGCATATTTTTAGAGGGTATGAATTTGAGAATATGAACCAAAAATAATAAAAAAGAAGAACCAGCAGATAGCATTCTTAGATGTTCTGATTGAACGATGTGGTGCTATAGTGAAGCTGCTGAAAAGATAGAATGATCACGTGAACGGCACGCACTCTTTGAATGTTCCTCTCCCAATTATTACAAGCCCGATTTACACCACTCAACAAAAACGTCGCATTTCCCTGTTCTCCCATAATCTCTTGGGATGCTTTTTTATAAGTGTTCCCTCTACAGTTTTTGATCTTTTTCTTGGAGGTGAAAGATTGTTTCCATCCATATCATTTAATTAACGTAACACACGTAAACACACAAAGCACAAATGAGTACAGTACAGTGTAAACAGTTCTTCATTTATTTCAGTTTAGAAGGCGTGGCTACGCCGCGCAGGCTATATATAGATGCAGGCATTCACTGTTCACGCGTCCTTGAATTCTATCTTTTGAACGGCCCGACTATAGACTAACCCACAAAGTATACCGAAAACCTACGCACACGGATAGGTACCTGCACGCACTATCGAACCTTCATCCCAGCCGAAAGAGAGGAGTCATATCTACCCTAACCGAACGTTCAAGTGACCTTGAGGTCAAATGGATACAGTGAATCTGAGATCAACAGGGGCATGAAACTGAAGAGTTTCACGGTTCAAAACAGGGAGGACTCTCAGGTAGTTGCAAATGCATATCTGCCATATATCCTGAGGGTCACTGACAGAATTGGGAAACTCTTGGGGAAATATAACATAAAAACGGTTTTCAAACCGACCAAGAAGATCCAACTAAGCCTCAGGTCGGCTAAAGACAAAAGAGACCCACTGTCAGCAGCAGGGGTCTATCGCATACCGTGCACCTGTGGAAAGGTATACATCGGTACCACGAAAAGATCCATGGGGAAAAGGCTCAAAGAGCATGAAAGGAACTGCAGACTAGGTCAAACTGACGAATCGGCGGTGGAGGAACACGCACTGAGTGAGGGTGATCACAGGATTCTGTTTGAAAATGCTAAACTGATTGCCCCCAACCAAGGTTACCATAGCAGACTGGTACAGGAGGCGATAGGACCAAAAACATACTAACAATTTCAACAGAAAAGAAGGAGCGTTGAGTCTAAACAGAATTTGGAATCCCATTCTGAAAAAATCAAGAATAACCAATGAGATCACGGCAGGTAGTGCGGAAATTAATAATGATGATTATTCCCCGAACCCGACAGAAGTAATTAACACTCCAGACTACCTGCATCAATATAAATACGCCTTGAGAAATCGAAACGTTTAGTCATCGGAAATGAGTAAGACTCTGAAGAAGCTGGCTACTCGCGCTAGCGAAACGTTAGGAAGAAATTCCAAAGAACGACGGCCTTCAAGCCCGAAGAAAAGTAGTTATAACTAATTATACCATTCCTAGGATATATGCTAGAAAATCTTGATCAATTAGGCTTGCCTGTCGTAGACGTACCCATCAGTTTGGAATATCCTTAGAATGACAAATTCGTTACATTCATTTTTCAAAAAATTGTACGAGTGGAAAATAGATCTCACGACAGAATAAAGCTCGTCTCTGACTCCAACCTGATTCCAAAATATTCCATTCATCAAGGTCTCTTGAAAATTATATTAGAATTGTTATCGTCTCTTGAAACATTACAGCACATTTTATTTTTGATTCCGCCGTATTGATTCATCTGTTTGAAATATATGTATATGAAATTGAGAGTCGCACCCCAGGTCAAACTCTATTCCTCATTCATTTCCTGACTCATTTATATTATTTTATTCATGTAAGTCATGTAAGTCCTTTCTTATGCATATGCCTCAGCATAAATTTACGTGTATATTGCCTTTTTCTACTTCAGCCACTGCTTTTCAATACTCCTTTTGTGAATTGCGCCATTGACACCTCTTCTTCTTGGCTTCTCAAGCATGGGCAAGCACCTCACTCTAAGTAATCTATCTTTCTACAGATATATTCTATTGAGCAAGTTTCATTCAGAGAATCAAATTCACAGTTTACACTTATAGTACAGGTAATAGGGAGCCAGCTACTCGTGTCCATAATGCATAATTAGGCAGGAGTTATTTTATTGCATGGATAGTTGCAGTCTGACGTACTTAACCTAAAAACACAAAATACTTACAAAAATGGCGAACGGAAGTGCCGCCATTTTGTGAAAAACCGTTTGGGCCTGTATCTCCGTAACCGTGCACTTAGGCCCACAACTATCGGGACCTTTTTTATAGATAATTAAATTTCCTATCTTTTTCATCTAATAATTTTTTTTGTAGCACTTACCGTTCACGACTTATATTATTATTACTTTTTGTTTATTCACTTTTTTACCGATATCTCTTTAAATAAATGTTAAAACAATAAATTGTTCATAATAAAACTTTTGAATCGATGAATTTTCTACAACTTTTATTCAAAACTTTTTTCTCTGAAGTTAATATTTTCGAAGTTACAACGCGTTAATTTCAATCGTCTTGTATGTGGGAGAACTAGAGTGCATTTCATGCAAATGCAGAACTGGCTGTGGCAGAGCCTGTGGGTGCTAAAAAGCAGGATTGGACTGTACGGTAATCTGAGAGAACTGCACAGAGAAAACGTGCACTAATCAGCTGAAAGTAATCGTCAACAACACAGAATTGTGCGACATCAATGAAGATATTGATGATGATTCTAACGACAAATCAATAGAGGCGTTACAATCTTTATATGCCACTGATGAAGATAACGAAGAGGAAGAGGAGAATGTAACCAACATCGAAAATTCACCACCCTCGAAACGCCAAAGAGTCAGAGAAGACATATGATTCATTTTGGTGTACATTTGTAAAAATAAATTTCACATATATTCTTCAATAAATATTCAATTTTTTCATTTGCGTGTGTAATTATGGTAGTAGTTTTTAAATTAATTATAGTAATTAAATTTTATAAAAGAAAATACAAAGAAAAAATTTTTATGGGTATTCGCTATTTCTTGCAGGTAAGAACTTGAATTATTATTTATTTATTAAATCAAAAAAATTCTAAAATCAATTTTTTTGTATTATGTATGGGATTCGCTACATCATTACGCTATGCATACTTCGTTCTTAATAACCTTGTACTCTGTAGAACGACATTGAACGCGTTGTAACTTCAAAAATATTAACTTTAGAGAAAAAAGTTTTGAATAAAAGTTGTGGGAAATCAATCGATTTAAAAGTTTTATTTCGAACAATTTATTGTTTAAAAAATTATTTAAAGAGATATCGGTAAAATAGTGAATAAACAAAAAGTAATAATAATATAAGTCGTGAACGGTAAGTGCTACGAAGAAAATTATTGAATAACAAAGATAGGAAATTTGATTATCTATAAAAAAGGTGCTGATAATTGTTCGCCTAAAGTGCACGGTTACGGAGATACAGGCCCAAACGGTTTTTCACAAAATGGCGGCACTTCCGTTCGCCATTTTTGTAAGTATTTTGTGTTTTTAGGTTGAGTACGTCAGACTGCAACTATCCATGCAATAAAATAACTCCTGCCTAATTTTGCAAAGCAAAATTCTCTATTACCTGTATTATTACCTTCAATGAAAAAACTTTGTTGAAGGTCACCTCTCATTTTTCCGTTCTCAATGTTATAGATTTGTTCTTGGTATCTACAAACTTCAAGATAACCGAAGATGAAAACAACTAGCTCTAGCAAAATAATTGTATCCGATTTATACAATAAAACTTATCATAAACGAGTTGAAATAATCAGCCCCTTATATATTCTTGCATGGTACTATTATATTATTTCTGGCATAAGTATCTTCACAAATATGAAATTCCAATTTTTTGACACCGGCTCTTATTCGGAATTTACGATGGATACATAGTCGACCATCATAGGTAGAGTTGAAATCATTGGATAGTTGGAGTCATCATAACAAAGTGGTGCGGACATTTGTTAATGTCTTCTGTTATCACAGGAATATTCATAATATACTTCTTTTCGCTGCTGTCATCAATAGCGTAATGTATTACCGGCGAAAACTCATTTTCATTCAGTTTCATGTAAATTACTCAATTCTTTACTCACCATTAAACAATTCAAATTAATATTCAGCATTCGACTTGCTTTGCATATATCGATTACTCGCTGCTACTTCCAACTGTTGTACTGGATGATATTCAAACACCACTAGAGCTTTATGGATGTTTTGGTGAATTCACGAAACCCACTAAAATCTTGAAAAAATGAAGAATTGTTGTTGGAATCTGAACAAGCGTTAAAGAGCAGATACTTCTAATGTACGCCAAAAAAATCAAGGAGTAATATTCATAAAAACCTGTTATCTTTTTTAACGTTCCAAAAACAAAATCCGATTTCATTTTCCAAACCAAATCAATATTTTTCCATCCAATACTCTAGCTTCTGGTAGGTTAATAATCCAAAAACTATAAAGAAAATACCATCCACCATAAAAAATAAGTTTCTAACACTATTCTTTCATTACAATTGCATCTGACAGTCAGAATCTGAGATTTACATAATTTTATTTTCCCTTTATCACTCCTTATAGTTTTCGGTTCCATAAATTTTTCGAAGAGATTTCTGTACGGTTGATTTCTCAGTTTTTACTCTTCGTTTCCTGCTATTCAAGAGAAAGAAATACGTTGCTTCTATGATAAACAATTTCTAGGATTGCAACAGAGAAGTTGCATTATTTGTAACATACGACGTATTTGGGATTTTTTGTTTGTCCATAAAACCACATTTCCTTGTGATGAGTTAGAGGTCAGATCCAAAAGACTCATTTTTATTACAGGATAACTACAATGTTCTACATATTTCCGCTATGCATTCAAGAGAGGACGTCGTGAAGCTTTTACTCACCAAAAGAGGTGTCGATCCATATTCCACAGGAGGCGTGAGTATTTTGCTGGCCATATTATCATTCTGAATTATCGTGATATTTTGGAACTGTCAGTTTTGACTGCTTAAGCCAATAACTAAACTTGATACAACGCAGAGTTCGACAACCATTTTGAGTGTTAAGTCAGGATGAACACTGGGTTCCACTGATTTTCAGACTTGGAAATTCCACACTAAAATATGAAGTCTGCAAATAGTTCATTTCAGATTGGTGCTTTTAGTAATTGAAACTTATGAAAATACTGAATTTTCGTATTTCATTAAGAAGGAGCTACATAAAACAATAAAACGTGGCATTTGGTGATTTCAATCAAACCACAATCCATCTTCTCCGGGGGATGGATTTTTCTCTCACAAATCAATGGAAATGAAACTCGTAGAATGGATACCAATAGACATGAATAATAATGGAAACTATTTGATTTCAGTTTGTGATCTCTATACAAAGTTTCCAGTTTCACACCAAAGGTTCCAATCTTACCGATTATGAATAATACTACTCAGACCAATTCATACAAAGATACCATATATGAAATGAAGCAGAATAAATAATACAAATAAAAAAATATTTGTTCAACATCCACATAAGAAATCATGTATTTATTGAATGGTGAAATTTTAAGTTTTGTTTCTGTATGTGTTCATAAAACGATAAAGATACATAAGTAGAGCTTATCCAATCCACCTAGGCACAAACTCAGATACCTACTTTCTCAATTGCAGAGTGGTAGTGTAGACCATGACGAAACAAATAGAACCTTCTAGGAATTAATTTCGACACAGTGAACACATATAATAGGTGTTTTTTTTATCTCAGTATACTCCACAGAGATTGCTGGGCATATGCGTTCTCATTTCGGTGCCAAGATGGATTGGACAAGCTGTACATATTTTCTTATTATTTTCTGGGTCATATACTCGTTTATGTCATGATGAATTGGAACTCAAAATTTCAATTTGAAGTTCATGTTTTTCAATGTATAGATGCCCTTCAACACCTACTCCCATGCCTTCAAAGGTTCAAGTGCATATATAATCGTGAACATAAATAAACAAGGGTTTATTCATAGAATATTCCTCCACAACATAACAAAATACAGAAGTTGTTCATTTCTCAAACGCGAATATTTAAACTTCAGTCGTTCTCTTGATGAAAAAATTATGTTTTAAAATATTGATGGAATTTTTACACCAACAGTTTTCGACCAATAAAATGGATACTTTGTTTCGAGTTACCATGGCAAATATTGGCAATTCTATCGGAAATTTTTTCTCGCATGGGTAACCTACAGCGAATTATAGTGAAGATTTTTTGACATAAGCAGAGAATATTCTTATCTTTATTCAAGAGCCACTGACACTTCCACTATCACATACAATAGATTCATTTTGTTAAATCTTACACAATAAACTAAATTGAATTTGACAGAACATGCAATTTCGAGTCAGTTGTTGAATCTGACATGTGATCCAAAGCCTATCTTGACGTACTTTGAAAGTCCACATAACAAAATAAAAATTTGAATATACAAAAATGATCAAAAGAATCAAAATGCAATGATGCATCCATAAATTGGGTATTTTTATAGGACTCTCGTGCCCATGTGTTAGCACACATTTATTTCATTTTATCAATTGTATTTATTAATTTGCATCGAATGATAAGCAAGAACGATTCCCTATCACGAAAAATACTTATAATACTACTGATAAGTATTGGAAAGTCTGGAGCAGAATTAAAATGGAAAATAATTTCGTGAAAAGTGGAATCACTTCTGAAAATCAAACAAGTTAATTAAAACACGAATTGAAACAACGAAAGTTTGCATGTTTCTGTTTGTTTGCTTAACACTATAAAGTTTGAAGTTCATAGTGTATCAGAAGCGTTAATTGTTTAAAGTTGTCATGGATACCTTCGAATTCCATGATAAAGTAATATTCAAACTTCAAACTTGAGGAATGTTTCGGTAGAAAGGTGGCAACTTTCCATACCAACGTTTCATTACATTTCGTTAACGTCAACTGTTTCTTTATGATAATTCCAGAGTCGAAATCAAACAGCAGTGCATCTGGTGGCCTCGAGACAAACAGGAACCGCAACAGCCATCCTGAGGGCGCTTCTGCAAGCTGCTGGAAAAGACATACGACTTAAAACTGACGGGGTGAGTCGTTCTTTATCACTTTGAAACAATTACTTGAATGCTCATATTATAAAAACTATATTAGACCAATTCCGAGCCACGAATCGGTGATTTGGACACACGCTTCCGAGTTAAGGAGAAGGACAGAAACTCATCAAGAAACGGGTGATCCAAGAGAAGAAATTTTTGATTCAACGAAAAGATCGCTATTCAGAGAGGAAAGCCGCTTCTATACTTGGTACTATTACTACTTCACAACATTTTGACGAAATTTTTTCCCGACCTCTAAAACTGCCGAAATCAAAGCGAAACTCGATTTGACAAACAAATCCCAAAGACGAAATTTTGCCTCATCCTTCTACCACATCAGAGAGATACATTTGGTGAATCCCAAATCCAGGGAGCGCAAGATCAACGACCAGAGTTGTTCGGAAAAGGATCCCCAAAAAAGTTCCAACAACCGATTTATCGTCCACTCCAAAAGACCGAATCGCATCTCAAAAACCCGAAACCAGCATGTGAATTCCAGCTCTTCATCACATCATTTAGCAAGAGAAAACAAGACAAATTTCATACCACCTCACAACCATCAAGAACACAGCCCAGTTAGGTATCAAAGGGCGAAGAAAAGGGAACACAGTAAGAAAGGTATTCAGTGCTTGTCAAAACAAGATTTTTGTTGGATTTCTTCAAGAAAGACTCAAGAAGAAAAAGACAGCATTCGGAAATTAATCAACGCGTTCGCTGAGGGGAGAAGAAAGGTCGGAAGATTATAGTTGGTGCAGTTGATACCACTTCCCAAAAGTCAATCCAAACTCACCCCATGTTTCAGGGCTACGCTCAACAAGAGCGCAGAGTTTTTGAAAAAGAAGAGACAGAAAACGAAACGAAGAAAAGAAAAACGAAGATTCGGATGAAACGAGAAAACAAGGAGTTGATAACACTCGAATTTCTTGTTCAAGGACAGCGAAAAAGACAAGAACAGGTCCAGGTATCTGCGCATGGACAACTCAAAAGAAGACAACTCGTCGGCCAATAAAATCGAATAAACGCACAATGCGGGCACTGTTCAGAACCTTCGACCCCTTTTGGGACCTATCGCTACCTATCCCACAGAGACCGGTCAACTCAAAATCTCAGGCTTGGATTCTTTCACCAGAGAGGAGACGGGAGGAGAGAGAAGCGACGTTCCAAGGAAAGAAAGGGAAAAGAGAAGCATGTCGATCACAAAACCTCGGGTGTTGGTGATCCATCTCAAACGTTTTTCTCCAACAGAAAATCACAGGAAAAGAAGTCACCATCGATTTCCCGTTGGAAGGTTTAGACAGAGCAACACACGGCAGCCAATGTATCCCCTTGCCGTTACAACCTCACGCGATCTCCAACCAAGCGGCACACGTACAGCGGTCACTACACGGCCTTCTGTCGACACCCTTACGCCGGAACGTGGCACGAAACAACGATTCCCATGTGTCACCGATTTCCTCAAAATCCTCGAACGGCGAGGCGTACGTTTTGTTTTACGAACAGGAGGACACAGAACAAGGGGAAAGGAATTTTCCTCTTGACATTTTTTGATATTTTATTCTATTTCATTTATTTTTATTCATTTACCATTTTTTATTTCTTGTTATAATATTTATCTTTGAGATATATTTTTTATTAATTCATTATTCAGCCGGATAATAATCTATTGTAGTGACCCAAGTGGTAGCAGTCATATTCACTCCTCGACACTTTTTATAGTCACTAGACAGATATTCAAATTTCACTGGAATATAATTGGTGCTAGTGGTTTCTATTCTTATTGTGTTAGGAAAAAGTGTTTCGGGTAAATTGACAAAAAAAATCGAGGATTCCAAAATTTCAAAAAACAAATGGAGTTGAAAACAAAAAATAATGGAAAAGTGACAAAATATTCAGATCGGTGAATCAAATCAGACTCAAATCAGGAAATTGAACAAACAAAAAGGTCAAACTGCGTTTCCACCATTTGTATCCGCATTCGTCTTCCGGTGACAAATTCATTTGAATTTATTTGGTTTCTCGGAATTTGTTTGTTCCAAACTCTTTCACTGATTTTTTTCTCATTCACTAACGTTTTAATTTTTATGGAATTATCTGAATTTCTTTGCAATTTTGAAATCTCAATTTTTAATTTTTTTCATTTGTTCCGTAGAGCTCTTTTTTCATTTCACACCACTTCTCTTTGTGAAACGTTTCAAAATAGTCTAATAATTGAAACAGAGGAAGTTCAAACCGTAACCAATTGGCAGGTATACTCTGGGGCATCTTACTGCATTTGTTATTTGAACTTTAGGGAAACCCATTAAAACCAACAATGACACCTATGCCTCCAAAGTTCATCGATTTTACTGCAAAACAACTTGGAGTTGTAAATATGCATACTGTAGAAATTTTTCATTACATTTTTTGCTATACATTCGGGCAGTCACCCTGTATCATTTGATGCAGTGTAGATTCATGATTCCTGTAATTTAAACGAAGTTTTTATATGTTACAAATTTTAGAATGGAGGGTCGCCTGTGAAAAGGCTCCTATCAAATTCTTGAACTCATCAAAAGCAAATTCTGGGTTTCAAATGATGTGCCACGCAGTACGAATTCTAATTTTTTTTTCGTAGGTAGCAATTTTTTGCCACTCGGACTAAGGAAACATTTTCGACCAGATTGGAACAAAGAGTTTCTAGAGCTAGATCTTCTGTTGACTTACCTGATCTAAGTTGCATACATTGTAGGTATTGATCGTTCAATAGAGTAAAAGAGTGATCAAGATATTTCGGTGAAACCTCTAATGTAAATAAATAATAGGGGGTACATATCATATTTCAGAAAAAAGAAATAAATAAATACACAACTTTCTTCAGCTCGCATGCAAAACTGAAACCAAACTTCTCAGATTTGTAAGTGCAATCATATCGTATATCGAAATTCTGTCGGGGTTGCAGCATCTTCTGCAAGAAGACCGAGGAAGATTCCTTTTGCAAGGGAACTTCCCCTACCTCGTATTTTATTCACCAGTCCTTTGAAATGCCACCGAGAATTCCTATAGCAGGTCAAAACAGGTGTCTGGCATTATATTTGTGAATGCAATCATGTCATATATCGAAATTATGGTTCCAATATTCTCCTTATAGACCGACCTATTTCCAAAACACCAGAACTTTCACACTACCTACTAGAGTAGAATCAAGTACTATTGTACTCATGACACTAGACGTCCCTGTAGGAATCATTCTATTATCCATTCTCTTCTAACTACAGTCTGATGGCTCTTATGGACTTTAATTGATGATTTGAAAACTATCAAAATTGGTTTTATAAAAAAATTGTGCCTCTTCCTAAAACCATCAGGTTTCCTTTGATGTCATAGAAACACGATACAAATATTAAATTCTTTCGACAGTTTTTGAGGAAAGTGTGATAATTTCACATAAAAATCAACGAAAGTGAAACACGTAAAGATTTCACAACGAAGCCAAGTTTCGTTAAGTTTCCCCACACTAGTCTCGAAACCTACGAAGTGGTCCAAATGGAATGTACTTTTCCATCGCGTGTCGATAGTCCCGGCGCCTGGCACAAACCGCCCAAAATATACGATCCCCCCATGGAAAAATGCCTGGAGTTTGTTAGTCTGTATGAAGTTTATTGATACTAATACCCTTGCTGCAACTGAATCACTATCGTTCATCAGAGATATAAATTTCCAGCTTTAACTTTTTCATTAGAGGTGAATTGTAGGAGTTTGAACTTGTGATTCATCGATTCAGTCGCAATATAACAGGGGTTTGAAAGACCAAAAACTCATTCTTGATAATATTTAATTTATTGATTTCTGATTCTGTGTTGAGTTGAATTGAATTGTTGCATTTTTCTGTTTCATTTGGCATGTATAAAAAACTAATTCCGCGATGCAATTTGTTGCTGCAATTTCTATCGGCAACTTGTCCTTGCGAGAGGTTTCAATAGGTCAGATGAAGAAATTTCTTTCATTGCTGAAATGAAAAAAAAATTAACTGAATGTTACCAATATGATCACATAAATCATCACGAATAACATCTGATATCATCCATCTTCAATGTTTGCATTTGCAATAAATTTACCTTATTACTTTAATAACTAAAATAACTGAAACAAAATTTCTGTTTCTCACAATGGTGCCAATACATAAATAAAAAATAGATGAAGTTTATGACAATGAATTCATAACAAAATAAATACGTAGCTGAAACTTATCGCACCAAAATAGACTCGAGAAATTCACAATACCAATTCAGTCGCAGGATTCCGGGTTTACGTATTTCTATTATTCCATACCAGTTTTCATAATACGCAATTCCGCTTTTTGTATCTCTGAGATTTGGTCTCATTCCGCTTGGCATTATTTTTTAAATCTCCAGAAAAGACTACAACCACTGAAACAAAATGCAATTCCAGCATTTTTCTTTCCTTTCCGAATGTGTACAGGTTGTCTTTTGATTGTTTGTCATATACTATCGTACTAAGTTTTGATTGTTTCATCTATATATATATATATATATATATATATATATATATATATATATATATATATATATATATATCAACACAGAACTGGCTAATTATTTAAAAGTGAATAAATACGCTTGTGACATCAATATTATCACTGGAGACTCAATATAGATTTCTTGAGTGAAAATGAATTCGCTAATGACTATCTGAATATTTTGCATGAAAATAATTTCATTTCAATGATCAACAAGGAAACTCGCATACAAGGAGGAAGTAGCACGTGCCTCGATCACATTTTTGTCAAAAGCAAAGAATGCTTTGAGAATTTCTCTCCAATCATTTTTGAGAGTACCATATCCGACCACTTTACAGTTATACTCAAGTATGAGTTCGTATGCCAAACAAAAAATGAAATAAACACCGAGAAATTTTATAAAACCTTCACCGAAATAAACTTAAAACCATGCTCGCTAACAAAACTCAGTTGGAAGTCTATGAATGTGACAACATAAATACAGCTACAGATTTTTTCATCAACGAATTGAAACAATGTATCAACACATGTACCACAAAAATCGAACTGAAAAAATAACAAATGTAAAAAAGCCCCTGGATTTCGGATGGACTCATAAATTCAATTAATAAGAAAAACAAAATGTATAAACAAGTTATTAGAAACCCAAACAATCCACAACTTCATTGTGAATTCAAACAATACCGCAACAATTTGAATATTCTTATTAGGGCTGCTAAAAACGAATACTATAGAGAGGAGGTGGAAAAAAATCAAAACTGTCCAAAAAACATGTGGCGTTGTGTTAGAAAATAATGAAAAAAAAGTTGAAATAAAAGAAATCAAACAAGGAAATTATACGAGACAAAAAAGAAATAGCAGAGAAATTCAATAATTATTTTGCAGATGTGGGTACAAACTTGGCTATGAAAATAAAAAAAAAACACTATCACTTTCTCTAGTAATCGAAACCTCAACTCCTTATACATGTTCCCAGCTGATGAAGACGAAGTCAAAAAAATCATTGCGGAATTGAAACCAAATGAAGCTCCTGGACTAGACAATATTGGAGCAAACACTCTTAAAGAATACATTAATTATCTCGTGGGGCCGCTAACATATATAATAAACGAGTCTTTGAAAACTGGCATATTTCCAGAAACATTGAAAGTAGCAGTTATCAAACCGCTCTACAAGTCTGGGGAAAGAACAGAAATCTCAAATTATAGACCCATATCGCTTCTCTCAAACTTATCTAAAATTTTGGAGAAAATAATAAAAATAAGACTAATCGGATTCATTAAAAAATTCAACCTTAAATCTCCGAAGCAATTTGGATTTGTGGAGGGGAGGTCGACACAGGATGCTTTAGCAGATCTAACTAAAAAAATATATAATGCATTGGATAAAAAAATACCTGCTTTATGTCTCTTTGTCGACCTCTCTAAAGCATTTGACATGGTAAGCCACCCAGAATTGTTGGAAACGCTTGAAAATATAGGACTTAGGGGAAGATCATATCGTCTGATGAAGAGTTACCTGCGGGTTAGAAAGCAGTGTGTTACTGTTGGTAATGAAATGAGTCGGAGCACAGTAGTGAAGTATGGAGTTCCTCAAGGAACAGTGCTTGGACCCATTCTGTTCATACTGTATGTGAATTCACTGTTTGATCTGCACATACCCGCTGATATCACTAGTTTTGCAGATGACACAGTTTTCTATTTTGAAGGAGCAAACTGGTTAGACTTAAAAAGAAAAGTAATTGGAGCATTTCCTATAATTATAGAATATTTTGGTAGTAAATTACTCACGATTAATATAAAGAAAACTGTGTTTATGCCCTTCACTAGCTATGAGAACAATCTTCCAAACTATAAAGTTACTTATCAATGTTTCAATAAATGATGATGTGGTTCAATTGAATTCCGCGAAAACCGTCAAATATCTAGGTATCACACTGGATAGCCATTTGAAATGGAACGCACACGTCAACAATCTGACAAATTGGTGTGTAAGTTCAGATACTTGAAAAATATCCTTGAAATTAAACATCTGAAAATTATTTATTATGCATTGGTTCGGACTCATTTATTCTATGGAATAATCGCCTGGGGGGGAGTAACGAATTATTATTTAAAAAATTTGGAGACCGTACAAAAATAGATTATCAAGATCATATTCAACAAACCATAGACTTATCCGAGTGATGATCTATACAATGAATCCGAGCTGATGGACATCAGGAAAATATTTGCATTCAGTTTGATTCTATACCAGCGTAAAGAAATGGAGAAGGCAAAATCACTTGATCATGATTATAATACAAGATATAAGCTCAATTCAATTATTATCCCAAGAATGTCTAAAACCATTGGCCAACGAAGTCATACTTATCTTGCCCCAAAGATGTATGGCGTCACACCCGGTAATTACAAACTGTTAAATTCGTTTTCCCTTTTCAAATTTAAAATAAAGAAATGGGTTCTAGTGACCCCGAGGAGAGAAATACTCAAACTGATTGATATGAAAAATAATTGATTGTGATTATTATCTTCCCGTCAGCACAAATATAGAGGTAATCGGTAATGCTTAAAACTTAACTTCTATTTTTATTCCTTCCTTTACTGTTATTATTACTCTTGAATCATGGAGATATATTGTGTATATATATTTGTGTATGTAAATATAGAATACTGATATTTATTTTAGGTGCCATTAAACAAAAACAAAATAATTCATACCCACGTACCGGCCCAGCCTTTTGTGGGTTTATCAGGGAAAGAAGAGGGGGGGAGGAGGGAGAGGAGAGGGTGAATGAAAAGTCAATTGGGTTTATTCACTCTACCTGTTATTGCATTTGTAGTGTTTAGGATCTCTTTTGTGTACACCGTTTACTTTCAATTGTAAATGTAATGTAAATGTTGATTTTTCTACAGTGAATGAATATTATTATTATATAGTACGTGGAGAACTATCTTCAACCCTTTGTTGATTTATCTGTAGCTGGGGTGAATATATCTTGCACAACCTTATTTTATTTCGTTGTCCTTCAAACGATGTTCGGTCAATTCGGTCAACGGAGGCCTTGTTCTAATTCTCACCTCATAAATATTATTCTACAGCAGTTCTTCTCTATTTTCCTCGACGGACCTTACACGAATTTCTTTCAATTGCTAGGTGTACATTTTTTTATTGATGTACATTGTCTGCTCTGAATAAATGCCAAGTATAAGAAATGAGAACTATCAATGCTACAAAGAATTTTGGAAAAAGTGGTTATCATATTCAAAGAGTACAAGCTCCTTTTCTTTCGGCTGCTAGCATCATTATTGTGCTACAGTTGGCTGTACCACTTCACCAATTTATTGCTTTTTATTTCAGATGGGACCCTGAGATTGTTTTTAGTAAACAAATCATAATTTTCTTTTATAACAGAAACTTTCGTTGAAGAGCCTCCTTCTGACACCTGTCAGACGCGTAATTCGGTCTCCTTATTGGTATTCGCTGAAAGTTGTTGTCCCCCTATAAGAGGCTTTCGATCTAACCATTATCACTAGTGTACTGTGAAAAAGTTTTTCCTCTGGTGCATTAGCAGCACCTGTGAATTATTTCACAAGATATTCGATATGATGTTTGGAAGGCTAACCGAATTTTGAAATTTTCATTGATGACATCTGGTATTGAACTCAGTTGAGACATGTGCGAGTGGTTGCATATGATATCGAAAAGAGAAAGAAAATAAAACTTCGTTGAAACAAAGATCTACTTTCGAAACAGTTCTGGAGATCTAAGTGTGTTTCGGGATAATTGTACATCTGTGTGTGTATAAAGCCGCACAAGGAGTATCAATGGAACATCTTATCATTCAGCTTTACATAAACAAACATATAATTCTCTCTAGACATATTTGAGGACGGTTGGAAGAAAATAATGGTACTCTACAGATACATCCCTTAAGACGTCAAAACTGATAAAAAAATTCAATTTGAATCGAAAAAGAACCGTAAAAGCCGTTACAATTTGCTTTCGGCTCTTAACACACCAATATTGGTTAGGAATAACTAAACTTTCACTTAATGTGCCTGTTACCCAAATTGATATGAATCTCAGGATGAAAACTAGTACATCATCTACAACTCCTTCGAGGAAAACAGTGAGTGGGGGTGTGAAATTACCCTCAGATATTTCTTCAAAAAACAGTTGCAGGACTAAAATCATGAAAAAAATTCTTGGAAAGTGGACATGTTGTTCAGACTCGTTTCGATCCATATTCTAACAATGAGATATGAGTGTCAAGGTACATTTTCCAGCCACGACAGATGCAAATATTCGATGAACATAAATTCCAACTTCTACAATTTCGATAGGTACCTGTTCGCGGTAGTCACGAGAGGTAGGAAAATTAGATTTGCACAGATCGTTGCTCTTTCGGAATCGTATAAACACACATGCATGTTTTGTAAAGTGCGCAATACTCTCAATTGCTGATTTATTTGCCAATAAAATTCGAAAGGTTATATTGGGATTTTGATTCTCCTTTGATTCCATGAAATAGCATTGTAACAGCCATATTGATGAACTATGATGGAGGGTCCGATCTTTCTCTTATTCTTGATACAAGTGACTCGATCAGAGAAAAACAGGCAATAATATATCAAAAAGAAAGATACTGCATCTTTTACCTATTTTGAATATCTAAACCAATAGATAGCCGAGCAGCCTCAATTTTTTAATGCTGTATGCTTTCTTGTTGCTGCAAGAACCTCTCTACATACAGATACATTTAGTTACTTTGATGAGTGTACCATATACAAGAAAATCGAAGATAATTCACCCTATTCTCCGAACAAGAACTCTCTTCCAATAATCCGCATGAAATAGAAATTACGATATGGGATCAATTGAGACATAACAGAAGATTTATCATCTCATAGCTGAAGAGAGTTGAGCAGATCTTAGGGTGAATAGAAAAGACCAGAAATTAGTAACGGGGTTTAAATCTCGTAAAACACTGTCCAATATATCAACTGTCTGAAATATGGCTGAAATAAGCCTTGTTCTGCTAAGAGTTTCGGTTGTTCAAATGTGACAGACTTTCACCCTTAGACATTAAAGGACAAATCCCACGAAATTGATTCAGTTTGCTAGAAGTCCTACTATCTAGGGCTAAAGCATCAAATAGATTATTATGATGTACAGCATATATATTATGGCACTGAGGATGAAGATGATCCTTATATTCGATGGATCACCAGTCACTCCCACCTGTTATGTTCGGAATATAGAAAGAACTATGTGGAAAGCGAAGGAACATTTAGCCACCAAGTAGTCCTTTATGATAAATACGACGAAGCCCTCGTTATCGAGAACGAAAAAGTGATCATATTGTACTATTCGCCTCCAGCGTATAACTTTTAACTAGTTTCAGTGCCTAATGACAAAGAATTTCCATAATCCATGCGTATGGGTGATCAATGTACTTTTTTTCATGCAGATATGATCTGATTTCAAAGATCCTAAAGAAAATTACAATTTTTTTTTCCAGAGAGGAAAAATTCCCCTACTGCTGGCAGTGGAGGCAGGTAATCAGTCTATGTGCAGAGAATTGCTCAGTGCACAGACGGCGGAACAACTCAAAGCACAATCTGCAAATGGAGACACAGCGCTTCATCTGGCTGTTAGACGGAAAGATATTGATATGGTAAATATTCATTCTATATAATTAAGAAAAAGAAAATCGCATGGTTTCCTCAATTTGAATCTCTAGGTCAGGATACTGGTGGATTATGGTACTAGTGTGGACATTCGTAATGGAGAGGGACAGACGCCTCTCCATATTGCAGCAGCTGAAGGCGACGAAATATTGGTGAAATATTTTTATGGTGTTAGAGCTTCTGCTAGCGTCACTGATAATCAAGATCGAACTCCAATGCATTTAGGTATGTATCAAGTATACTCTCTTGGCAAATTTTTTCACGATAAAGGCGATGGAATATTTTTCCCGTATGTATTCCAAAGTTTACGATGAAATGGAAATTATTTGCGTTCATTTCCAAAGACAACATTTTTTGCGCCCAACGTAGTTGAGTAATTTCACACTGATCAAGGTGAAAGAAATAAAAAATCATTGCTAGTTGCCTTTTCTACTTCTGGTAGATTTTTTCCCAGAAGCCTTTCTAGTAGAACATAATAATCCATTCATAAACATATGTGACCATTTTCTTGTAGAGTGAAAAATGAGGAATTGAATAGAAAATGAACCTATTTTCAATTAATAGAATCAGTCTATAACAAAACTGTTGGTGTCTTCTCTGTAGGTGCTGGAAGATGCCATCCCTTTCTTCAATATATTTTTGTCCGATTTGAAACAGTTCGAATACTTCTCAACACGATTTCGTCATCGATAGCCAGCAAATCTGTTTTCTATTGCAAGTACAGCTCAGTTCATGAGACGTCATCAAAAAATGCGATAAGGGCAAGTTCATGAAACATGAATAGGGCCATGCGTTCACATCACTAAACAAAAAGCCACTAGACAATGAAACGGAAAGTCAAAAAGGCGATAGCCAATTTTTAGTTTATTTCGTTTTGATCAGTACAGATAAAGATATGTATAATCTTCATCTAATCCAATAGCGGTCATTTAGAGAATTTATCAAACTCTAGAATATTCTCTCAAAATGAACTTTTTTTCGAAAAATATTTGCTATGTTGGCTTCGTGTTTGAAATTAGCAGACATAATATGATCTGATTAAGATGCGATCCATCAACAAAATCGATTCAACAGCGTCCACTTTCGATGAAATTTTTGCACGCGAATATAGAATAATCACTACCATTTTGAAATGAAAAATGGGACTTTCATTACTTCTCTAAAAGTTCTGGTCAGTCGTATAATCATATTGCACGCAAAACACAGATGAACGTTAAAAGTTATTACTCGTAATGAACATTGAAACCATGAATTTTGCTCTTATCTCATCCGAAGAAAAATACGATTCCTGGAATTGCCATGCAGTGTGCATGATGCGAAAGAAATATGTATTATCCGCACGCCTTTCGAAATTAAGGAAAATGAATCATACGGAAAGAGTGTTATGTACTGTTTGAAAGTTAATATTTTGTGGTGAATGAATTTTCTCTTCGTAATTTTTGGATTTTTAACCTTCCAAATTCTGAAAAAATTGAAAATTGATATTGGAATCGAATCGAGTGTAGAAGGGCAGATTTCTAATTTACTCAAAATATTACTGCGTTAATCGAAACCAATTCCTTCCGATTTAAACACGTCTCATTTATTAGTCTGTAACTTCTCGTATAACGTATATTCTATGTTGATTTCTGTCTGTTGAACAGGTCAACTCAAAAAACTGATACTTGGGATAATGAAATTGATTATAAATACCATATTTTGGAGTGAGATTGACAGATGAAAATTACAAGATTGCGACTGGGCATCATTTTAATGCTTCTGACTACTTTACAACTCTAAAATATGAAGTCGATATCTTCACCTACCACAAAATGGCGGAACATCTGATAATTGCCTGATTACATTCACGATTAACTTTATACTTTGAGGAAATAACCTGAGTTCAGTTCAAATTTTGCTTGAAATGGTTGACCTAAACGTCTTGACATAAGAACAGCCTTCCCGATATTTCACATTGAACACAGCAACGTTGATATTTCTACAAATATGTATTATTTTCTGTTGTGTATTCAATATTGAAGCAGGTTCAGTTTCGTACACCTTTTGCTTCAAATAGACCCATGAAAAAGTCTAAAGGTGTCAAATCTGGCAAGCGGGCTGGCTTTTCCGTACGACCTCGATGGCCAATCCAACGACCATGGAGAGTATCATCCAAATAGTTTCTTACTTGTCTGGAGTTATGTGGTGGTGCTCCATCTTGTTGGTAGAACCAACAAACCTTATTGGGCTGTTGGGATAGCCATATGGCCGGAAAAAACGAATATTTCTCGGAATATCGATATTAATGTGTTTGTATTCAGGTCATTATCGAATGTTCCACCATTTTTTTTGTAAGAGAAGGTATTGACTTCATATTCTAGAGTTGTAAAGTATTCGTGAGAAGCTCCAAATGGTATATCACAAGACCCCCTTTCCATTTATTTTTTTCCAGATGTCGCCCAGACGCCATCTTGAAATTTTCATCTGTCAATTCCAATCCAAAATATAATATTTATGCATCAATTTCATCAGCCCAGGTTTCAATGTTTTGAGTTGACTCGTTCAAAATATAAAAGGGGGTGAGACATTTAATAATAGCACTGTATAAGCTTTTTTGGCCCAGAGAAAAACTATATGGGCAGACTTGTGTCTACGAATCACTTAAGTAATTCCTGTTTTTTTTTTTCTGAGTCAATGCAGGAAACAAAAATTTACTTCATTTTATGATGATGAGTTTCGTGTTCTATTTTTGGAGGAGAAAAAGCAAAAAATAGTGTCTCGGTACTACGTTTCTAAATAGCATTATCCATAGGTCGGTTCAGTATTAATGTGTCATCGACTCTTTCCTTTGCTATGATTTCCCCATTCTTTTGTTTATGAATCAAACATCTATACATGATATACACATATCAACAGTCAGTGTTTGATAATATTATAGAAAAAAGCAAATCAATAGGAATATCTTGTTTTAATATGCTTCCCAGAGAAGTACAAATATTGCCATTGGAGCTTTTCAAGAAAAAAATGAAAAAAATTCTAATTAACATGAGCCTCTATAACTTAAAAGATTTTGGCCAGATGATTGGCGGCTCGTTTGCAGATTGCCAGTGACTTATATGTGTGTTTGTCAATGTATCTCAATTGTTTGTTTGTTTTTGATAATTATTTTCAGTGTGTTTATGACCTCACAACTTGACGTGTCCAGTATTATTGTACTATATGGATGTAATAAATTCTATTCTATTCAATTCTATTCTATTCGAACATTATACTTTCATAGTTTATGCATATATGCATTCAAAAACAAAACATTTCATAATTATGTTCCCACAGTTTATATTACTAGAAGTATAATAAACGAATTGCTACCCACTCCAAAATTCAATAAAAAATTTTGTCATCGATTTTTGAAACCTCGAGAGAATCAAAAAAAATTATTTTCGAAAATTACTTTGTATCAAAATATTAGAACAATAGATACACTACCGCTAATTTGTTTCCATACTCTCTAAACACAATTGAAATTCTATATTACTAATATTAGTCTATAGCACAACACAAGTGTTGAGTCACTTAGGTGCTATTTTTGTACACAATCTATACTTTATGAACTAGGAATCACTTTCTTTAGATATGTCTATTTATCAGTATTTCTATTCTTATTTTCTGTATCTCTCTATTTTGTGTGTTTCAATATCAATGGTGTGTATCAATATCAGTTTTGATCAATCAATAAAATTAGTAATCAAACAAATGAGGCCCAAACCCAACTGTCAGGAATATTCAATTTTATTTTCATAAACGCCATTCAATAATGCTTCTCGAATTGGTTGTAATAACTCATACCGTTTCCTGGAATTTCCATTTGGAAATGTTGATCAAGCCGCTGTGAGTAGTGCCTTCAATTGAAACATATGCAGCACATTGATTGATCTTAGTCCTCCCCTTTCTGATTTCATGCAGCCGCTGAAAATGGACACGCCAACATCATAGAACTCCTCGCGGACAAATTCAAAGCCAGTATACTCGAAAGAACTAAGGATGGATCAACACTCATGCACATAGCTTCCTTGAACGGTCATGCGGATTGTGCGACTATGCTCTTCAAGAAAGGAGTCTATCTTCATATGCCAAACAAGGTGAAAGAATCGTTTCAATAATTTAGATTATCAGTGATACAAACCGTTTAATTTCCTTCAAGTTATCCACTTCTTGCATACTTGTGTATCGTATGGAATTTTAAAATAATAGAGGAAAGATATATATAAATCTCTGCTGAAATTTTTCAAAGTGGCGGTTTAGGAAATACCCTCCTTCTCGATACATGTCCTAGGGAAATTGACCAAATTATTCATGATAAAAATAGTCAATAATCCTTCAACCACTTCTGAAGGTCTTCATCTTTTCTTCAGTCTTCATTTTATTCAAGATTTGGACCAATATGTTCCGGTGGATATTCA
Source organism: Zygogramma bicolorata (assembly GCA_032362365.1). Lineage (NCBI taxonomy): Eukaryota > Metazoa > Arthropoda > Insecta > Coleoptera > Chrysomelidae > Zygogramma > Zygogramma bicolorata. The sequence continues at coordinate 503,652 of JAVJAQ010004148.1, read as the reverse complement.
ATTCACAATACTGATAATATTAATAGGTAGTTATTTTCCATAGAAATATGTACAGCTTATCCAATCCATCTTGGCTCAAACTCAGATACTTTTTCAGTTGCACAATGGTAGTGTACACCATGACGAAAAAAAAAACACCTCATAGGAATGAATTTCAACACAGTGAACACATATAATAGGTATTTTTTTTATCTTAGTATATCTCACAGAGATTGCTTGGCATATACGTTATCAGTTCTGGTGCCAAGATGAATTGGATAAGCTGTATGTTGCATTAAAAAAAATACTACAAATACTTGTGGTGAACAGTACAAAAGAGGTTTTCACAATTTGACTGGGTCATCTCGATTCGAAATATTTTCCATCAAAGCGGTCGAAGAGTACAAGAAAGTGCCTACAATTTGGCGATAATTATCTCTGACGTGTCCACAAACAAAGTGGTATCATTAAGCTGATGTTATCAGAGATTAAACTTTTTCATGTGATATACATTTCACTCCTAATTTCCATATAACTGAATATGTATCACCATGCAAAAAAGATACAGCGAACGATAAACTTAAGTTATAATCTTCTTCCTGTTCATAACTCTTTTACATGTACATTTCTACGAACTGCAACTATTAAGAGCGATTTCTTTGGAATAACTTTCAGGACGGAGCCAGGAGCATTCATACTGCCGCAAGGTATGGTCACGTAGGAATAATCAATACGCTGCTGCAAAAAGGTGAAAAAGTTGACGTAACAACAAATGTAAGCTCCGCACGATTTCTTCTGCAAGAAATCAATTCCTTGTTTTTATTTCAGGATAATTACACTGCCCTGCACATAGCCGTAGAATCGTGCAAGCCAGCTGTCGTTGAGACTCTCCTCGGTTATGGGGCTGATGTTCACGTTAGAGGTATCTGAGATCCATTTTTTATGCGCCCTAGGTGTTATTTTGTAGAGGAGGATGTTATCGCAGATTAGATAGGCAACAGTATACTTGTAAAAACCAAGAAGGATTGAGCCACATTCCTGTGTTCAACACATTTGGATGGATTATAGAGAACTGTAGAAACTACCAATACAGAAAACTGTTTTATCAACGAGCTGATGACGGATTTTCCATACTTCAATCGTTTCATACAAACCAACCAATAATAAAAATTTAACTCACCACCTAATTACAACACATCTCCTCTGCGAGAAGCAGTTTTGTTTTCGAATATTACACATTATAAGAAGCAGTTCGCAGAAGAATACATTATATCTGTAACTTGCCTGGAATTTTGAGGAAAATGAGAGCATTATATAAGTCTATTTTCGGAAGTGGCATTGTGAGTTCCGAAGAAAACGGTACATTGAACACAAAATATGGGTTGGAAATTTGATTCCGAATAGAATTTTAGTTTGGTGGCTTCATTCACACGATCCAAGTATAGAAAACCAATAGGTTATTCTTCCGCCTATTTTTTAATAATCATCGTCATCATATGCTATTGAATAAAAAACTCCCAGAAAATTATTCCGTTCAAATTATAATAAATTTGAAAGTATTCAAAATTTCAAAAACGCTATTGAAGCTATCATAGAAGTCTGCGTTACAGTATCTTCACTCCTAGTTGGAACAAAATAACCGCCATCAGCGCCTTAGGTGGTCGTTGAATTATCAAATTTCAAAGACGTTCAATATTATCCGACTAAGGTTTTGTTTCTTTTAACGTGACTTGACAATAATATGTAACATTTCCAAGCCAACTTCCTTATGTAGGTACTAGGATGCTTTCATTGAGAAAAATAGTTTAGCACGCGGGAAGTGGGTTGTAGATTATAGGAGCCCAAATATATTCAAGTCCCTGGATAATGAGTCTTCTGATGGAGTTGATCAGATTCCTGGGGGGAAATTTCTTCATGTCGGAATTCAAGTCACTTGCAGAACAAATCTTGGCACTCTCAGTTTTGACAGTACTGCCCTTCGAGTAGACCCGTTACTAATTTGAGTTTTTTTTATTCAACTCTATAAGCTTTCTTTGCCGATGGACCTCTTTGCTCGACTCTGTCATGGTAATTTTGCGACGATATTTTTCAGAGACTAAAAGAGTTCAACTGCCATTATGAGAGAGCATCACTTCCTTATTTCTTTTGAATCCCCGTGTATCAATTGTTTCGGGGTGTGTTTGCAGTCTCAAGTTAGCTTAGACAGTGCATAAGTGTTAGATTATAGATACCTGCAGTGACAAATGTCTAAATTTGAATATAGGGAAACCACTGATCAGATAAAAAGAACAGTAATAGAAAGAAAAGAAAAAAGTAACCAGGATTTGACATAATTCATTTCGATGGGCAAGTTTCTTGATCCCAAAAGTTGTTTTCATCCATTTTTTCCCAGTTGAGATAACAAAATACTCACTCAGTTTATAAGGTGCTACGAGTAATAAGTTTTGGTAAACATGCTCACCGAATTATATGTATATTATATGCAATTTTTCTATTTTTGGGGATTGAGTTTCTTATTGATCTATTCATAAACACTTGATACATCTGATGATCACATTTTCCAACACCAGAATTAAAGGCACCAGTTCTCAAGCTATGCTTTGTCTTTTATATATTTGATAAAGTATATCGATACATGTGATCCTCAGGTGGAAAATTGAAAGAGACAGCTCTACACATAGCGGCAAGAGTGAAAGACGGAGAAAAATGTGCCTTGATGTTACTCAAATCGGGAGCTGGACCTAATCTAGCAACCTATGATGGCCAAACACCTGTCCACGTAGCTGCAAGGTACGGTAATCTTCAAACACTTTTGTTGCTACTAGAAGATGGTGGAGACCCGCAATTCAAGAATAAGGTGAGACATTTTTTTTATAAAACATTAGGAAATTGCGTCATGTATTATGATCAAGTTAGAATTAAGTTTGTATATTCAAATCTAATTGATGAGTTCCCTTTCGAATTGTATCATTCTTCATTAAATACCCCACTCGATATAATTTTATTTCATCCGATCATTGGTGATTGCACGACTCACAATTTATTCATAGAAAGGCGAGACACCTTTGCATCTGGCCAGCAGAGATTGCAGACCTGACGTTGTCCAGCATTTGATAAATTACATCAAAGACCACAAGGGTGAAAACAAAGCAGCAGCATACGTAAACGAAGTCAACGACAACGATGAAACAGCCCTTCACTACGTATGCGCAGTTCCGAAAGACGAGGTGGAAATGCCGAATGCCGACAGAGAGGTGGTGAAACTCTTGTTAGAAAATGGAGCGGATGTCAAATTGCAAACCAAACAACACGAATCAGCCTTCCATTATGTGGCGTTGGCAGGCAACAATGATGTGCTGATGGAAATGATTTCTCACATGTCGCCAACCGACTCGCAAAAAGCTCTTAATAGGCAGAATGCTATCGGCTGGACACCTCTACTGATAGCGTCACGAAAAGGTAATTAAACAGTTGTTCAACAACTAAGCAAGTTATTTTTTACGGCTGGTTTTAATGTACTTTTCACACGAATCAACCCCAAGATATTTTGAATGGCGCTCTAATTTTTCACCGAATAGTGTAATTAATCTCGTTCTAGGTCATATTGATCTGGTTAACAATCTTCTTGCGAATCATGCGAGGGTGGATGTTTTCGACTTGGAAGGTCGTTCGGCTTTGCACTTGGCCGCTGAGCAGGGTTATCTGCAAGTGTGCGACTCTCTACTTACCAACAAGGCCTTCATCAACTCCAAATCCAGAAATGGCCGAACAGCACTACATTTAGCTGCAATGAATGGATACATTCACTTAGTTCAATTCTTGATCAAGGACCATAACGCGGTTATAGATATTTTAACTCTGAAGAAACAAACTCCACTACATCTAGCTGCAGCTGCTGGTCAAATCGAAGTTTGCAAGCTATTACTCGAGCTAGGTGCAGATATCGACGCCACTGATGAAGACGGACAAAAACCCATTCACGACGCCTGCCAAAATAACCACTCCGAAGTTGCCAAATTATTCTTACAACAACATCCAAGTCTCGTGATGGCCACAACTAAAGACGGCAATACTTGTGCGCATATAGCTGCTGCGAAAGGTAGCGTTACTGTGATAGAGGAACTGATGAAATTCGATAGACAAGGTGTGATATCCTCGAGAAATAAAATGACAGATGCCACTCCGTTGCAAATGGCTGCTGAGGGTGGTCATGCTGAAGTAGTTAAAGCTCTAGTTAGAGCTGGGGCGAATATAACAGACGAAAATAGGGGAGGTTTCACAGCGGTACATCTAGCTGCCCAATATGGACATATGCAAGTACTCGAAGTTTTACGGTCTTCCAATACTCTGCGCATCATCAGTAAAAAACTTGGAGTAACGCCGCTTCACGTTGCCGCATATTTTGGCCAAGCAGATACTGTTAGAGAGCTGCTCACCCATGTACCTGGCACGGTAAAATCCGACTCACCGAATGGAGCATCTTTAGTGCCTACTTTGGGCAACGAATCCGGTATGACACCACTGCACCTGGCTTCCTTCTCGGGAAATGAGAATGTTGTTAGGCTGCTGTTGAATTCTGCTGGCGTACAAGTTGACGCTGCAACTCATGAGAATGTAAGTGAAACATCACTCGTAGTGGCTATATTTCACAATGTATTTTTCAACAGGGTTACAACTCAATGCACTTAGCATGCTACGGTGGTCATAGTACTGTGGTTGGACTGCTGTTGAGTAGGTCTGCAGAGCTTCTCCAGAGCCATGATAAACATGGGAAAACTGGGCTACATATCGCAGCACAACATGGGCATTACCAAATGGTGGAAGTTTTACTAGGTGAGTGAAACGTTAAGTTCAATAGGTATTGTTCAAAGAATTTTCCAAACTAGGCTCATTCAGGATCAAGCTGATTGTTTAATTTTCAATAAGAAATTCTTTATCATATTCATGACGTTTATTCTGATGAGGTACAACCAAAGCGATGCAATATAGCATTCAATGTAGAAGTAAATAACTGCTATGAAAAATGTATTGAGTCGATATGGTATCCGTTTAATAAAAAAATTCAGTAGATTTCACTTTGATTGCATCTACAAAAAAAACGATGTAGTTATGACTACCAAAGTTGGGGGAAAGTTCAACTATTTTGAAGAATAACAAACGAAATTCAGTGAAACTTCTAGAATGTATTGTGGAATGACTAATTCAGTTACACCAAAAACAGAGCTCAAACAAATTTTCAACTATTGTGCATTATAAGAGTCGTGGTTAAATTTTGAAAAACACTGTGGTCAAATTGTCATGAAATTATCAATTGATGGTGAGTATCAAAATTCATTGTAGTATTAACTTATCAATTCGCATCGGGTATTGTGGAAACATTTTGTTTGTTATTTATTCCAAATGTTAAAAAGTATCAGATATATCAATTCAATTCCAAATCATGTGAAATATTTGAAAGAAAAATAATATTTTATTTTAGTTTTTCTCAGAATCATGGTTAATAACTAATTTCGATATCAAAGAGTATGAATTAATATCGGTTTTTGACTTTGTCAGCCATGGTCTACTGGTTTTCGAACCTGACGTTTCGTCACTGATAAATTAACACAACCGCCAATCAAGGACAGATCGTCCATTACCGCATCGCCTTTGACAATGTATACCGCCGTTGTAGACGAAACTTCATCCCAACAACCTGCAGACCATGGATAACGAACCCGAAAACATCTTTGAATTAAGATTTTGATATGTCAATATTAAAACCAACCCGGAAAATTTAAGTTGACCTGATATTCAAAATTCTAGATTTTCGGAAAAAGTTAGTTTTGCACCTTTGATGAACTCTTATTCGCTGCCGGTATCAGATATTGTATGCCTGAAAAAATATTTTCAATCGGAGTTATATCATAAGTGCACCAAGTTTAATCGATCCATGATTTTCGAAATTTTGCTTAGCAAATGACTCAAATGTGAAATAATTTGGTACAATCCAGACACCGGAAGTCGAGGGATTCATCTCAAATTATTATACACTAGAGCGTTTACGTGAAAAAAAATTTCAAAATAATGGAAATGCCCACATTTTGGACGATTGAGTTCGGTGTAGGAGGGAAACACTGGATGACACAGGATCATGGTACACCTCACGTATTTCCGTTAGTTCTGAAGGTATCTGATCGAAATTTGATACATTCCAAATACATAGTAAGCGGCACTCTCTACCCTACAAATTATTTTTTTCACTCTCGGTTTCGCCGGAAGTGATAGCAATTTATGATTTTCAAAGGGAACACCCTGTATATTATTACATTTATAAAATCTGCATATTCTCTTACGAGAAATGACACCACATAAGTGATTTCAACGTCAAAATCTTTGATAATTTTATTTTCAGTTTTCCATTTCAGTGTGCTATGCTAGGAAAATCGAAATCCCGTCAAAAATACTAAATTGCGTTTTTTATGAGTGAATTAAGTTCATCGTGATCGATTTTGGGGTGAAACTCAATTTTTTGAATGGAACCATATTGGTACTGTGGTGCCATTTATTAGTACTATGAATAAGGAATTTATTCATAGCTGGTAATAAAATGTGCGATAAATACTATCGAAATCACAAAAAAAAATAAGAAAATACAATAATTATTTGGATTTAGAACATTATGCAGATTTCAGAAACGTGATAATATACAGGGTATTTTATTTGAAAATCGAAAGTTGGTGTCACTTCCGGCGATACAACACCCCCCTCTCAATTACGTTCCAACAGTCAGAACAGTCAAATCAGCTTTAATCAATCAGGCCCCTCAACACTCTCTGGAGAAATATTTGGAATAGCGCAAAATTTCTCCAAGAGCATGACATGATTTGGACGTTGAAATCGTAAAGGAGCTAGACTGAGACTGTCGAACGTCAGAGAACTGTTTGTTATTTATACTAGAGTTTTATACTCGAACATAGAACACGTAGTCGAAGTCAATAGTTTTGTTTGTAGGGGGCTTGAATGATCGCAATACCACAGTGTGGCAATACTGTTAACATAATCTATCAGTTCGAAAATGACTCCATCAGGATAGTTGTTACGTTCAACGAAAAAGACATTTCGCACGAGGATTAATTCCCTAAAAACTATCTTTCAAATTCACTTGCTTTGCAACAAGACGTTTCAATGCTCCTTATTTGTTAAACTCGTTGTATTGGTGACCAGTGTGTTTTTATATACGATGTGGTTTCATGACTAGTATCGGTTGTCATAACAAGGATTTCCCAATTCACAAAGTTGGTAGCATCATCATCATCACAATTTTGCCAAGTTTAGCTAATGACAATGACCTAAAATCAATCAAATTAAATCAGTAGTATTCCTTGAGTGTATGAACCAACTAATTTCAGACAGTTACCCAGAACCTGCCTCCATTCCCAAATGCTTTCGTTTTCTACATTAGTTAGAGAATTTCCTCAAACACGAATCCACATTTATGTAATTCTTATAGCCCACACTAAATTGTGCCACTGATCCGAATCCTATTAAGAAAATCTACATTTCTTCCGATTCAAGGTCGATTCTATCGAGGGCCGCTGGCGGAGATGCAAGATAAACGAAAGTTCTCGTATTTCAGGTCAAGGTGCCGAGATTAATGCCCCAGATAAAAACGGTTGGACGCCTCTGCATTGCGCCGCGAGGGCCGGCTGCTTCGAGGTGGTGAAACTGCTGGTCGAATCCGGTGCATCGCCGAAATCGGAAACGAACCTCGGGGCAGCTCCGATCTGGTTCGCCGCTTCGGAGGGACACCACGCCGTGCTGGAGTATCTCATGACGAAGGAGCACGACACGTACGCCTTGATGGAGGACCGGAGGTACGATTGCTTGTACCACGGCCTTCGTTGAGAGAGGCTGTGGCTAAAAAATTGGCAACGCTGCATTCCATGTAACCGCGTGTCCGATTTGGCTGTATTGACAGAGTACATAATTATGACTTTGTTTAGAGAATTGTCGGCGAAATAATTATTCAAATCGTTAGAAAATGATTGATGACGATTTTATAAAATAAGCATACATAATTATAACAGAAAACTTCAACTCAGTAATGAAATTATATTTAGTTTTGTTCAATGGTTATAGAAACGGCTGTTTTCACTTCACCCAGGAGGTACTACCTCATCCAGCGTTACTCTTTTAATGGATAGTTCGCTATTGGTCCTATTTTCCCAAAAAGAGGTGGTTTGACAACATAGAAGGAGAATAAAAAACAAAACAAAATCTAGGAAATAGAAAAATAAATAAATGAATTAGTTTCAAAAAAAAATAAATTCTGGAGTGACACTTAAGTACTTTGACTTGATACTTATATGTTCAGATGTAAATATCTTGTATTGGGTAAAACGAAAAAATGTCTCAAAATTTCATAAATGGACTGAGAAGTTGTATCATGAAAGACAAAATAATTGTAGCTGATGAGTATCTATTTTTATGCACATCTGTCTCAACTGATCAATCAAAATTTCAAGATTTTCTGAATGAAGAGAATTGTTTCCACAAGAAATAATCAGAGCTTCGTCTAGATGTTTCAAGCTCTTTTCCATTAGATTATCAAAAGAATCAAGGGCTTTCTTATTATTTTGAAATTAATCATCCTCAGATTTTGCCAAAATATTTCCAAATGACCATTTACTCAATTTTCAATGGAATAATCCATCTAACTGTATAATGCTTTCAATCATATCAGATTTTTCAAACTCATCAACTATTTCAGTATGAAAACTAACTTGAGTTGGACAGCTTTCATCAGGATTTTTTCTGTTGGAACTGAAGGTTTCGAAAAGTATTTGGGCAAATTTGGAAAAATTGGTGGAATTGCATTATTTGTTAATTTTGAATATTTCACACTAAACTTACACCAATGAGGAATCTACCGATATTATTGGTTTTCTACAGACTTCTTGAAAACTCAGTTGGCAACACTGTGAAGGAGTACATATAGAGATGTGGAAAACGAATATCGGTTCATGGGACTTTTAATGCAAAGTTGTGCCAGCCAGTAATCACACATCGACAGCTCGATTTATAGTTCTGGTTGTGATGGACTATTAATCTTACAATTGAACTACTATTCTATTTTCAATTATTGGAGCCGCAGGCGACAGCTAGCATCCTATGTATCAGTTGTTTGCTGAAAAAATTAGTGCAGGGGTCACGGTGGTTCAATTGAATAATTGATAGCTGGTCTCACAGACCGATAAGGAAAGGGGTAGAGTAGGGGTAAAATTTTCTTCAAAAAACAGTAACATTCATAAACTGAAGATTGGACAAAACTGTTGTTTCAATAAAAAAACATCTTTTATATTTATAGGTACTTACTCAGATTTTTTTTCTAAATTTCATTTGTTTCAATTTTAAATCTTTCAGAAAATAACATAAATTCGTGAACTGAAACAATTATTTAAAATCTCTTCAAGGAAATCTAGAAAACTCGAAAATAAAAAAAATCAGTTTTACCAATCGTTTTATTATATTCCTTCACCTAGTTCTAACTTTTTCTAGATATCAATTACCCTAACACGAAACTGATATTTTAGCACACGATGCGCGTTTTGCTAACAAGGTCAGCATCTTCAGGAGAAAAAAATGTATACTAAATATAAAGACTAAGGTCAGCTCTTTAAATACCCAAAATTTTGTTGGTCCGATCTGGACTTTCTTTGTTACTGCTGATAATTCTAATTATTTAATTGCTAGATAATAAACTATTGCAGCCACTACCTGCAAAGTTTTTTGGTCCGATATGGACTTCCTCTGTTACTACTAATTATTCTGAATGATTTCTCAACAAAAGATTAAAAAACGGGCTGAAAGTTATGGGTCCCCTGTCACCATTCATGCTGTTTTTACATTTTGCTATTTCTAGACTCTCATCTGCATCGAATAGCCTTGTGTCATGCACCTATTTAATCAGTTTCAGATTGCTTTCACCAATTTTGTGGTCATTTTATGGAGCATATTTGGCGACCCTGGATTTTTCTACCTTGTCGCATATAGTGTGTGCAAAATTTTCCTCGAAACAAGTTTCAAACGAGTTTCGTAGGCTCTGGCCAATTTTTTCATTGTTGGCATTCTTGACAACTGATTTCGTAAAGTCCCCACCTCTCTGTATTATCTAGTTCATCTTTTGGATTAGTAAGGAGCTGTTGTAATTTATAAGTATTTTTATATGTAACTTTCATATTTACTTTATCGAACATCTGTTCAAGTCATCTAGTGTATTGGGGTTCAAATAGGATTACTATAAATTTTTTACTAATCTCATCGTTTCGAGAAGTCGAAGATTTAAAAATTGTTTCCCTAGATTTACATTTTCCAAAATATATTGTTCTGATCCGTTTGCATTTAGGATTTTCTCTTGATAACAGTTTACAAAACACGCCGTGCGTTCCACAATACCATATATTCCTCAGACAGGAACACTGTGTAATATTCCAGCTTGAGGCTTACTTCTTCCAAAAAAAAAACATAAGAAAGAAGTAAGAATCCGTATATCTTCTTCTTTGGTTTGCAGTGTTCTGTGATCATTTCTCGAAAGAATCAAATATTTGAAAAATGCAAAATAGGAATCTGGAACATTTTCTTATTGTTCAGGTATTTCACTCGTAACGAGTCAAACGTTTTTAAGAATCAGTTGCTTTCAACATCAATGCCCTCCCCTTTTTGTTTTCTATGATATATGGCATAATCTGACGATGTTCTCTTATTTCATCAGATTCGTCTATAACCTCATGGTGTGCTCCAAAAACCACGACAACAAACCGATTAAAGAATTCATCTTGGTTTCACCAGCTCCTGTCGACACAGCTGCAAAACTGTCCAACATTCTGATCGTGTTGTCCAACAAAGAGAAGGAGAGAGCAAAAGATTTGATAGCGGCGGGAAAGTTCTGCGAAGGAATGGCCACAGAACTGTTGGCCCTAGCTGCTGGAGCTGATTCTGCTGGGAAGATTCTCACTGCGACTGATAGAAGAAATATAGAGTTTTTAGACGTTCTGATAGAGAATGAGCAGAAAGAAGTCATCGCCCATACCGTTGTTCAGCGATATCTACAGGTAAAGAATAGGTAAATTCATAGGACAGAATTAGGAATTGTATTTATTTAAAACGAATCGGATCATTCCTGATTTATCAATTCATTTACTCCGAGTCATTTTACTAATCGTAAATTGTGAGCTAGGATGTTTTTCACTGTTGCCAACTTTGAATCGAATCCACCATAGTTTCAGTCTATTTCTAAAATGGCAAACTCGATCTGTATAGGCATACTTTTCTCATAAATAGCCAATGCGATTCCTGACTTACGAACCGGTTCATTTCCTAATGATATACCGAACAGTCGAAAATTCATTGACTTTTCCTGTAGAAAAGTCAATATCAATGATCGTCCAAACTTTCACAGCTTTACCACCGTTGATTCGAAGAGTACTGCTAAGCTTTGAAGTTTCTTTCCGACACAGACATTTTCTGAGACTAAGATCTTCGAAAACTGATTACGAATTCATATCTCTTGTCCAGGTGTAAACTTGAGGAGGGCAAAAATCAAAACCAAATTATAAGTTGGACTATAGTTGAAAAATGGAAAAATACAAGTTGGAGAGTGAATCATTTTGTTGTTTTGGCATATGAAGTGATACTTTCAAATTTGAGTTGAATCTCAAAGCGCCTTACTCTTTATAATCAGTTATAAAATGAATCTCTTTTCGTATCAAAAACTCTCCAACACTCATTTTTCTCTTTTTCCGGCAACCCAGATCATATCATCCTTCACCTACAATCACATGATTCCTTTCATGAATTGATTTTTCTCCCTTTTTCATTTCAGGAACTGTGGAGAGGCGCCCTCAACTGGACAGCGTGGAGGACGCTCTTGCTGTTCGTGTTTTTCATAATTTGTCCACCGGTGTGGATAGCATTCACTCTTCCATTAGGTCATAAATATTACAAAGTACCGATCATAAAGTTTATGTCGTACCTCACGTCTCACGTGTATTTAATGCTGTTCCTCCTAGTGGTCGGCATAACACCGCCCTATCCAGTTGTGCGAAGAACTTTGTTTCCCTACTGGTACGAGTGGATACTCTTAATTTGGTTGAGTGGACTGTTGCTATTCGAACTAACGAATCCCAGTGACAAATCGGGCCTGGGCTGGATAAAAATATCAGTGTTGTTATTCAGTATATTCGGTGTCGGGGTACATTTGTTGGGATTTTTGTTTATCGAAAAGACCTACTGGCCGACTTTGATGTACTGTAGAAATCAATTGTTTGCTCTTAGTTTTGTTCTAGCGTGTGTTCAAATTTTAGACTTTTTGTCATTTCATCATTTGTTTGGTCCTTGGGCCATCATTATCGGTAATTTGATGAAAGATTTGGCTAGGTTTCTAGCGGTGCTAGCGATTTTTGTGTTTGGGTTCTCCATGCAGTTTGTTGCTTTGAATCAACCCTTCCACAATCTGTCCAAAGACGAACTGATTAGACTTAACAGGCAAGGAGTTTTGGATAAGGGATATTTCGTAGCAGGTGAGGAATTTGTTTTATATTCAAATTAGAATTTCGCGCCCGTCTTAGCTCCCTATGAAGATCAAAGCAAAAAGTTCAATTTCTAATCATTTCACATGATTCAAAAATCTTTTATCTTCATGAGGAAGCACTTATTTTTTTCTGATATTCAAAGCCATCAGCCCAACTCTGAGACTGAAGTGCCAGAGAAGTTGTTTTTTCAAAATGGAGGAAACTTCGCCCAAAGGTTTAGTTCGGAATGAAACAGTCAGTCCCAGCTCACCAGTCGGAAATCCTTGTCTTTTAATAATATCATACCAACGGAATTGAAGAAGGAATAGATACAGATTGTGTTGTGAATGAAAGTATAAATAGCATAAAAACACATCGTCCTCAAGCAAATATGTCGCTGGTTCAACACGGTCAGATATATTCGCAGAATTCTTATAGAAGTTCAATTCAAATTCATCACGTAGATAACGATATTCAGATCAAATCATAACTAAATCGTGATATGTAAATTTATGAAAAGGGAGCATTAGAAGATCACAAAGAAACTGAACAAACTGAAAATCTGAAATTTTATAACCATTCAGGCTGGAATGAACGGAATTTTATGTACCTTCATCAGTGCTTCATTTTCAACAACATGAAACCTAATGTACAAAGGTGATACCGGACCAGTATCCTCAATGGCATGTAGTTTGCTCATCCACAGTTTGAAAATTGTTTCGAACTTTTCGAATAAAGTGCACCGTTCGAGTATCCCATCCATTGTTGTAAAGTTCTCGACACTGTAACGACCAAAATTCTATACTTGGCGAAACTTGTGAAACATTTGGGATGATTATTTCTTTCGGTATTCTGTTCCTAATTTTACCCGAGTTCTCCAGGCTCGAAGAGGGGTCAATTTAGTTTCAAGAAGATTTCTGAGAGTTGCACGTGAGCGGTCAGATGGTCGACGATGAAACAAATAAAAAATTTAAAAATTATCTGCCGTCGAGAACAATAGCTCTTCCAGTTTTATAGACTAGTTTTCATGTTCTCGAAAGATCTGAAATTGGGGGTTACGATTTCGATAACATGAGTGGTATGAATGTAACGTGACCTATTATTATTTGCTTTATTATTTTATGAATATATGAACCTCCACAATGGACTGGTAGTTTTCAATTGAACTCAGTAAATGAGTATACAAATTGGAAAAAAAAAATATGGCTTTGAATTTGTTTCAAATAGAATTCTTACAAGATGGAATACAATAATACGGATACATGGATATTTCAAAGTGTTCATTTTGGATAAATCTTGATTCGAGAACTTGCAATGCACAACAATTTTCGGAAGAACTATTCATATCGTTCTGATAGTCTTTTATCAGACCTTTGTTGAAAATTTGGTTGAAAGCTTGACAATTTCGATTTTTTGTGGTAATGCCAAGATCAAACTCATGCATAATTTGCATATCAATTGTCGCTGATTTTTGTAAACCTTTTACCCAAAGTATCATATAGAATCGTTTCAATATTATTTATATTATGTAATAATAATAAGTTCAACAACTTTCAGAGCGATTTTGATAGTTGGAACAAACCAACTACTCGGCATCTATTGATATAGAGGTTTTTTTTTATAAATCAATGTATGCAGAATGTATTTTTCAGGGTTTCTATTTAACCTATAATAAGTACTTCTTGTTATTTGGCATTTTGTGGAATTGCTTATGATTGATGTAGTAATTAATACTCATGTTAGCTATTTTATTATGAATTTGACCATATCGAATATTGATTCGTATTATTTCGAAGGTCTCAAATATAAATATGAGCATTCTTCAACAAAAATATTACATGAGATAATTTCGAGCCATATCCATCCTGTAGATAATGTCATAAGCAGAAAATTCATATGCATTTACTTGAATATTAAATAAATTTCCGAAAGTGCTATTCACCGAGTAACATTGCAAAATGTCTTTAAAAATTCGTAATAAGTATGTTCTCTTCTTTTTTGTCGTTCATAGCACAACGTTTTTTGATTGCTTAGATCGATATTTTCAATAGATAGATGGGTTTGGCCATAATTCTCCCAGCCTATAGGGAAATATTCCCCTCACTTTACCGAAATCAACCTTTGGACGAAATTTCAACCATTCGAAAAACTGATTGCAACTCCTAGAACTGGGCTACGTGTATATAGCTTCAGCTTGAGGATTATTTTGAATTCGCCTCATTTTCTCCAGCTGATGCTGGAGGTACAAGCGAAACTTTCAAACTTGAGCACGAACGCACAAAAATCTTCTCACACACTACTCTTTCAGTTGAAACAATGTATTATTTCATGTACTGTATTTGCCCTTTCACGAATAGAACGCGGTGCGTTGATAAATGATGTAGAGTGGATTGGGGATCTGAGCTACAACCAGCCGATACCAAGAGCCAACCTGCGTAAGAAACATATAGAGACCGGGAGTAAGTTCTTACATGTGGTCGTTAGCTGTGGCTCTAGAAATTCGTGTCTGTCCAAAATGTGAAGACCTGTGTCTAGTTCTCTAAGATGTATAGTTGCCTTCTAGGTTACGGCTCTGCGTGTTTGCCGATCAGTTGCTTGAATGTCTGTTCCTGTCCGTCTAGAAACGTCTTCGAATGTGTATGTTTCGTCTTTCTCTCCTGAACCTACACCTCAACTGTTCGTTCGAAAAACATGCCGAATATTGTTGATTCTTTGCGCTACATACAATTTCAAGAGGTATTAATCGATTCCAATTCATTTTTAGTTCCAGCAGACCATAGCCCCGAAATATTTCTGATTGTATCCAAACATTAAACTAAATAGAAAGCGCTCACGGATTCTGCAACTTCCTGCAAGATTCTGTGAGAGTTATCGAGATTACAATCGCATGAAGGGGAGAATTCACATAGTTGAGTGTGAGACAAAATGCAATATTGGTATTAATGAAACTTCCCCTCAGCATAATTCGATACATTTAGGTTGAACCCCCAATCGAAATATGTTTCTGGCTACTGCCTTCGTTTTTGAGATTTAAATAAAAAGTATAAATCGAGCATAAAATGTTCATAGGAGACTTCAAACCGACAATCACCATAGAGAGCATGATTGATCCTTGGAGAAATATGTAGGTTCATCAATAGTGCATGATCAGAAGGAATATTGAATGCAATGCGATAGGAATGACAAAATGGTTAAGGCTTTCGCGGCCAAGGTTTTCAGTATCACTACGTTTGTTCGGGTTTGAAGACCATCGTTTCTTGGAATTTCTTTCTGACGTTTCTTCTTCAGAGGCTCACACATCTTGAGTTTGACTCCGATGACTGGGTATCACGACTTCGTAAAGCGTATTTATATGGATACTGCCTGAAACTACCTGAATCCATATAAATACGCTTCATGAAGTCGTAATTCCCAGTTATCGGTGTCAAACTCATGATATATGAGCCTCCAAAGAAGCTAGCCACTCGCGCCAGCGAAAAGTCTAATATCTGGAAAAATGAATGGCGGAATCTTCTATCAAATTGTGTGTCTCATGAACTTCAGATATATCCAGAGTTGAAGGTTTCCTTCGAGAAGCTCTCTATGTCAATATTAGTATTCAGATTTAGTAATTAGTGTTATGTTTCGAAAAGGCTCTGGAGTCTTCGATGTAAAGCGCCTCAGGGTTGTATAGGTAATATTGTAAATATTTGGCATGTATTTCGAGAATGTAAACTGTCCGCATCTGTAGCATGCCTGTTTGGAAATATCGCCCAATATTGGGTCAGTCTCGGAGCCAATTTTTACTAAACTGATGTTCCCAGTGATAATGAGCCCCCTTTTGGCCTTCGAGCTGTTGTTTTTCGCAGTCTTTGGACAGACAACCTACGATGAGCTGATCATGAAACCTAGAGATGTGAAAATAGCTCCGCCTAGGCCCCTCTGGACGGATAACCTCTTCAAAGTGGTATTCGGCATCTACATGTTGGTTTCGGTGGTTGTGCTCATTAACCTTCTCATTGCCATGATGTCGGACACGTACCAGCGCATTCAGGTAACTGCTTTTATTTTGTGATTCCAGTCCAAAAGAATCCGATCAGTGCTTTCGAGCTGCTGTTTTTCGCGGTTTTTGGCCAAACGTCCACTGAACAACTGAAAAGCTACGGCCCGAACGCCATCAACCGTACTAATAATCAACCCTATTGGACGGAGGTACTTTTTAAGTTCGTTTTCGGAGTGTACATGTTGGTGTCTGTCGTTGTGCTGATTAATCTACTCATTGCTATGATGACCGATACTTACCAACGTATACAGGTAATGGATAGGTAGCTGAGCTAGATTTTTGTTGCCCCACGCTTACTCTAGAATACTATGAATGTTTCCTACTCTTAGTCATGAATTGGAATTATACGTCAATCGAGATAGCGTAAAACACATGAGGTCGGAAAATTATTTGCAAACCACAATCTCAAGTTGGCTTCAATTCCGTTGCTCAATTCCCTTATATATCATATGACATCATATTTTGATGGGCGAGATCACAATTCGTTAAAAAACTTATACCACCTCTTTTACAACCATAAATGTTTTTTTCTCAAGGGGTTTTTCAAAAAAGTGTCCGATTTGAAAACGGCAGGAATCTTACGTTACAAGTACAATACTACCCCCGAGAGCACCAAGAGAAGCATCAATTGGTGAGAGTGTGTGAAATAGAAACATAAAGTAACGTTGTTGGTTCGGTTTATTCCTAAGTAGATATCTACACAGAGTATAACAGTGTCAATAATGAAAATTCAATGAGTTAACAGCATAAAAAAACCTTTTTGGATCATGATTCTTGATGAAAGTGAGATCAGTCCAATGAAAGAATCAATACAGGATTTATGCCTTGTGAAGGATTAAAAAAAATCCTTAGAAAGTGATCTAGGAACGGCGATCAATACGTACTGACTCAAAATAATCCATAAATAACATGTAATTAATAGACTCCTACTATAGACACATTTGAACAAAATCCAAGCTATTGGTTTCTCGCCCATAAATGACACTGGTGAGCTCGAATTGTCTTGTCAGGCATTGATTCAATTGAGGATGCTAAATTATATGGAGGTATACTTCTTTCATTGCAACGCCAGTTCAAGTAACTGATACCACCTCAATGGTTTCTACCTAAGTGTTGATGAAAGAGTGCTTATATGTCCAACGGGAATTCTCGACCCCTAAATTTATTGATATATTCTTAGTTGAAAGTGACCTCAGAATTACGTAATATAAGACTCGTGGAGTAGTTGTTAATCATTGTAGATATGTAAATATGGTATCATTTCCTATTAGGACCATTTTTCCATGCAGGATTTATGCCTTGTGAAGGATTAAAAATATCCTTAGAAAGTAATCTAGGAACGTCGATCAATACGTACTGACTCAAAGTAATCCATAAATAACATGTAATTAATAAACTCCTACTATAGACACATTTGAACAAAATCCAAGCTATTGGTTTCTCGCCCATAAGTGAATCTGGTGTGTTCATTCTCTTGTCAGCATTATTCAATTTAATGCTATATTATATGGATATACTTCTTTCATTGCAACGCCATTTCAAGAACTGATACCACCTCGATGGTTTCTACTAAGTGTTGATGAAAGAGTGCTTATATGTCCAACGGGAATTCTCGACCCCTAAATTTATATATATTCATAGTTGAAAGTGACCTCAGAATTACGTAATATAAGATTTGTGGACTAGTTGTTAATCATTGTAGATATGTAAATATGGTATCATTTCCTATTAGGACCATTTTTCCATGCCTTGATAGTTTGGGATCTAGACTTCGTTTCGCCAATGAAAACTATCACTAGTCTCCCTTTAGCTGTCACTCTTCGTCTGTGTTCTAAACCCCAACACCCGTTGGTTGCTAAGAACCATGAGACGTGTTTTACCCACCATGATATCATCTACGAAGTATCAAGTATAGCAATCTTTCGGAAATAAACTTGATAAGTTCACACGGGTGCAGCTGATCAGTGGACCACCAACCACGAACAAATCGCTGAGAGCTCTAAGACAATTAATAACACGAGTGTGCAGTTAGAAAATGATGCATAAGATGATTTCCTATAAATTTTCAATATCATCACCATTCTGATAACTGCGGAATACCCAATTGATCATCAACTAGGCCACGTACAGTACAGCGCCAATCCGTTTTGACAGTAATTTATTACCTTCTTCTTTTTTGCTCAGTGTTATTACAGACCATACGAAAGCAAAAATCACCAACTAAAAACAAGTTTCGATACAGTCGAACACATAAATAAAACATTTTTTTCTCGGGCTGCACTTTACAGCGATCTCTCCGCGCATACGTCGTTATTTCTGTGACAAGATTGATGAACAGTATGTGCATAAAATCGACATCTCTTTACCAAATAAGGATTGAATTGTAACTCCAACGAAATTGCAAAAATCAATTCTGAGAAGGGGTTTCAGTTGAATTTGTCTTTCAATATGTATGTCACAATGAGGCATTCATTGAACATCTACAAACGACCAATTAACATCGACTTTTTTTCATGTGACCATTAACAAAGGGATTCTTTAAGATAGGTGAGGGTATATTAATGGGTGTTTAATATGTCTTAAACTATGGTGCAATCGCTGCAGTGCGTTGAATGACCTTCAATGGCACATTAGCTCAATGCTCACGTAAGAAAAAGTCGGTGCAATCGGCTGTAAGTCATCTTGACGTTACAACCTACTGGTAAAATATTCCTATGACTCGAGAATCGAGACTCAGAGGGTATTTCTATGCTCCAGTAGGTTGGTGACAGGTCTGTTTATACAACGCCTGGCATAAATTTATGATTCTGTGAGTGATATTTACAGTTGATTAGCTACATATAACCAAACAGATAAATAGGAAAACGGCAAAACGAGTTCTAGGTGAGGTAGAGCAAAAACAGCCATCATTCTTATCACTCACAGACAGCAAATGGTTATTAAAGTCCGTACACTATTTCAATATAATTTGAAAAAAATCATCACATATATTTTCAAACTTCATCTGTTTTACGATATCCTGAATTCTGTTCAAAACACAAAATATAACTTTCATGGAAAATACATCTGATTTGCTAAATATATTCATTAATATAAATGATTGATACTTTCTGCTGGTTTATAGTCTGATATTATACATGAATGTCAGAAGTTAATTTGAAACAATCAGATGTTCCTAGTGTTCTGGAAAATATCTCAGTTCACTTGAGCATCCAAATTCAAATAAAAAACTGATTCGAACAATAGATTTTTTGTGTGTGTTAGTTCTATCTCGTGCGAGGATAATGAGTGAAAGTATGCTAGAGTAAATCACTTATCCATCCAGATAATAGGCACAATGAACGTTCCTTGATGGTTGACAGCATTCACCAAGGTTACAAAAATACAAAAATTTTGAAAACCATAAAAAGTTGAATGATGGCATACCTGTATGATTTGACTCCACCTATCCATGACTGTTGGGACAACCTGTATTGGTTGACTTTTCTCAATTTGTTATAATTCACATTTCCACCAGAACCTTCGCCAAATTGTCGAAACTGGCTTCTCAAGTTGATTGATTCAACTCGATAGGGTGGAAATGGTCTAGAGCCAAAAGGTAATCAGTTCACATTATTCTGTAAGCCTGGAAATCAGTGATATCTCTTTTCAGTATCGTCTGCCGAAGGTTCTAGATCAACACTAATTGTTGTGTGCTCTTTTTCGATTCACTGAAAAACATTACATGTCATAGATGAGAAAAAACATGTCAATTATTGTCCTTAAGTTCCCCAAGAATAAAAGCGACGGATTACTAAAAGTTGATACAATCGCAACTTGTATATCCAACCACCCATGGTAGAAAACTGTTCGTAGTGCTGTCCTTAATTCTCTATATACAAGCTGTATATGTCCAGTATGGATTTTATTTGATGAAAAATGTTTTCTGAGGTATCAAAACAAATTTAAGTGTACCTGATACTTCTATCAAAATAAAAGTAACGTAAAAGAACAAGGCAACTCTCATAGCTATTCGATAAATACGACAGACTATAAACCAGTAAAGAATCAAAGACTTGAGATTAGTATTTTTTGAAGTCATGGGGATCTCAGAGTAAGAAAGTTTTTGTTGTATGTTCCACGCATCTCAGTTAGCTGAAGCGCACCAGTTCTCTTGGACTGGATCATTACTTATTATCTATAAAATATTGTCACCTTTTCAATATCTTTCATCTTTCTCCTTCACTTTATATTTTGTTCGATTCTCTTGAATTGGTCTCTGAAGGGAAATCTAGATAATGGCAGTATCAGACCTAAAAGTTCAATGATTTTGTCCGTAGTCAATGTATTCTCAAATGTTATTCACTGTCACAAAAATATTTGCTTCGCTTGTACACTTTCCTACGCCTCGCCAAATAGCAATTTTGTGTTTCTGCATGTTCACCTTTAGTATGTCTTTCACACTCAAAAATTCAGATACAGCTTGACCAACATTGCATATGAGATCTGACATACTTAGATACGCAGAGCAAAACAAGTGGCCAGTTGAAACCTTCAGTTGGTTTCACTGCGTCTCTAATGTTTGTATAATTCAGATGCAATTTTATGTGGTGCAAGTTCTGAATCATTTGAAAAATAGTATCACTTAATATTGTTCACATTTTCCCAAGAAACCATAATTTTCGTCTGAAAATTCAAAATCAAAGTAACTGTATTTTCGGTATTGATCACCTGCAACACCCTAAAGATGAAAAATGTTTTCTCTTTATGGAACACTCGATCAAGAGGTAGCTCTAGATGTAGTAGAGGCATCGACTTCTATTGTGAATTTCCTACTTTGGTACTTCTCTGCTGACTTGTTGAAGTGTTATGAAATTACCTTTACACGTCACATTATTGGATATTTCAGTGTCATGTTAAGTTTTTGTTCTCTGATTACCTCCTTCGAGGTTTATCGAATTTAGATAGGAATCTACAGAATTGTTAGTCCAAAAATGGTATATTCTTTCTAATGATAATAGTCTTTATTCTAAGTTGAAAAAATACTTTTCCACGTAAGAAAATATAGTGGCAGTATTCAACTACGTTACCCCAATTTATGAAGAACATTTTCAATCTCCCTTCACCAAACTTCAATACCCATTAGCCCTCGGACTATTCCTCTCCCAAATTCGATCCTAACGGTTCTTTGGGACAATTTATTTTTTTCATGAGAAGATTTAGTTGCCCGCAGCTGCTAGAATTCTTTATGAGCCTATTGCTGAATATTCCGCAGTACGCAATACGTAATTATTTCCGAGCTAAAATGAAATGGATACTCTCTGATTATACAATAACTATCTTTTGCTGACAAATCGTGAGATCAAGGCATATTACGACACTTCTATTTCTGAAAAATGTACAAGTAATCTAGTCTTTGTATGTATAACCCACATTCAGCTCTGTTCTTTTTGTTCATTTAGGCCCAATCCGACATCGAATGGAAATTTGGTTTGAGCAAGCTTATCCGTTCCATGCACAGGACTACTACCGCGCCGTCACCAATAAATTTGATAACGACTTGGTTGTTTTACCTAGTTGACGTCTGTAAAAAACGTGGTAAGTTATTGTCGATACAAAAGTAGTGGCATCATTGTAACGATTGGAAAAACAGATTTCATTTCAGTTAAAACAAGGAAACGTCAAAGCCTGGTGCATCTCATGGGCAGCTTCCAGAAAACTACTCAGCTGAGTCCACGGTCGAAGGCCGGAGCGAAATGGCTGTCTAAAGTGAAAAAGGGCCGGCAGATTGCCCCGAAAGAATCCGTTGCGCTTTCGGTAGCTCATCTCAGTCCGCTAGGTTCTCAGTTGAGTTTCACTACGCACACGACGAGAATAGAGAATGTAACCGACTGGGAAGCCATTGCAAAGAAATACAGAGCACTCATGGGTGAGGTGGATGAGACCAAAGATCAGTCGAATGAAGGAAATGACGAGGAAGATGACGACGAAGTGGTGATTCCGAATTCGTTACAAGTACAAAACTCATCTTTTGGATAGGTCTGCCAGAGCTCGCGGAATAATTATTTTTATTTTCTATGCAAACCTGATTCAGAAACTATTTCTACTGAATGTGACTGTTATAAATACAAAAAATAAAATGTAATCTTTTAATGTGCTTTTACTGAACTGACCAATGTTATTTGTTCAGATCTGGTTTACATTATTTGAATTTCGTTGTACAATACAATACATGAGGTATGATCTCACATACCGCATAAAAAATGGGCAATGAAGATTCATTGGCAATTGCGTTTCTACTCTCACAACGGAAGAAAAAGACGCTACTAGATACATCCGTTGAATACAAAAAGAATTCAACAAAGTCAGTTTCACACTTTGCATCTCAAGTTACGTGCTCATGCAGAGAAATTTTTCGATTATTATCGAATGTCAATTACGTCTTTCAATGAACCACTCAATTTAATACAGGGGGGGGATAAAAAACGGGACACACACTTGAGACTTGCAATTTCCCCATAGAAATAATGAAATAATAATAGTAGTTCAGTGAATTTCCCCAGAACGGTTAGGCCTCATTCAGGCAGATCCGAAATCCGATCTTACGACGATCAGATAGCTTTCTGATTGGTCTAAATTTAAATTGAATATAATAAAATTTGGTCCCAAGATAAATTCTCATACTTTGATGGTTTGGTTCCATCTCGATCCAAGTATGAAAAATATTTGGCTGATTCTTATCTCATCATAGAAGTGTGAGGTTGATTAGCTTTACTGCCACTCTGAATGAAAGTACCGGCATCAGCGCCTTCATTGGTTGTTGACCCTACCTTTCAAATTTCACAAGGGAAGGCGGTTGCTGCATTCCTGAACTCATTTCTGTACTCTGTAATTCAAACTTCTATCTTCTATCATCGTTTATAGAGATATAGTTTAGTCAACGTTTCCAAGCCACGTCTTTTCTTTCGTTTTTCTTACGAAAGGAAGGGATTTTTGTGGAGAGAATAAAGTTTGAGAAACCATTATTTCAGGTAATTTTCTTTGAATAAAAGAAAAAGTAGAAATTACAACTTCTATGAAAGAAATAAAAAACGAAAAAATTCAAATAAAAAACTTCGATGAAATATCAAAAAAATGTATATGAGATAGTTATCAACTGTAAAATCCTATAAGCGAAGCTCGTTTTGTATTGGTGCTGTATATATACGTTAGCGGGGATTCAAGCATAAAAAAAATATACAAAATCCGACGATACGAAAGTTTGTGTGATTGACTCAAACTGCAAATACACAAGCTTTTAGGTGAGATATATTAAGATTTCAGTCACAGAACATTTCAGTTTTGATCAATTTCCATGGCGTCCCTGTGTCAGAGGAAAGGTATAAAAAAAACATGAGGCGTTTTCTGGCGCTCTTTTACTTGAACGTATCTGGTCTCTCCATCTCTGGATTGCGTTCGAAAACACTCTCCAGGTGCAATCGGTGGTGGGACCATATATGTCTGTGTTCCCCGATCAACGTTCACTACAAACCGCCACAACGTCAGTTTCCTGTCAGAATATACCTATGTGTCTTTGAGTTGGTCAAATTTATCGAACAAATCTAAATTTATTTCATCTCTATCCGACATGGGATAGCAATACATCTTGGGATAGCAGAACAACATTTCCTTCAGATGATGCCCGCTAAAAATAATGCACCAATCAGAACATCGTTAGTATTGGACATTGCTTTTGACAGAACGCATTTTCTTCATGCGACATCGGAAAAAGTTAAAACTTTCCAATGAATTCTTCCCGTCGATAGAAAATTCAAATTTAGACCAATCAGAAACCTGTCGGATCATCGTACCATCAGGGCCGGGATTATGAAAATCCGATTCGTATCGAGTATACGATACGAACCGAAATACGGTTCGTAAGGTCGTAACCATTATAAACCAAGCGGCGAGATTACGAATCGAAACGAAACAGCCATGTTTTTCAAGTTAATTCATCCGATACGTCTTGAAAAAGTGGGAAAACTTCCGAGACCTAGGGAGGTATCGAATGTGTTCCGGATGAATTTTGAGGTTAGGTTTGCACTGTGAAATTTCTTTCAGAAACGATTGTTTACAGTTTGCCGACACCGACAGTGATTGCTCGTATCATGGGACGTCGTATCCAGTATGGATATAAATAAGATATCTTACCATGGGAGATATTTATACCTACTTGAGGAAACTACAGAACCATAGCACAGAACACCCTATCTACACAGAAGCGCAACTGAAGCGTTCCGACCGAATCGAAAGCTTGGCTTGTATATTGTCAACCTCACATTTGTGTTGTTAAGAGTGTTATAAAATTTTAGAACAATTATCAATGTCCTTGGGTTATTACTACTGATAAATTTTATTAATATCGGATGAAAGCAAGATCAGAGTAGTTTTAAACGTTCGTTCCTGCAAAATTCAGTTGATTACTCTAAAACTATTTGAACATCAAATAGCTGCCTACACCACTTTCATATCTACTTTTTTTAAAGGTGCAAAAAACAGTAATCCTATTCACTGAAATTATTTTGGTAATTATCCAAATTCTCCGTTTATATTTGGAATGTAGATTGCTGATCAACGAAGCATTTATACAAATTTGATTGGGGAAATGTATATTCTGAATTATTAAGACCTTCCTAGCCTAGGGTCGTATCTTCCAATTGAATTAAAACTGCCTCAATTTCAGTTCGAAAGCAGAAATGCTCAGTCTAGAAAGTTTACAAAGGTGTATCACTTGAACTGTATATCAATCGACAGTTTGAATTTACCGCCAAGAAATGACATTATACAAGCCAAGCTTTAAATCAAGGTTACGAAAAATTGACCCAAAAGATCAAAGGGACCGCCTTTAAGTTGCGCTTCTGTGTAGATAGGGTGTTCTGTGACCATAGTCTTTTGTCTGTGATTAAGTATCTTAGTATTTTCGTAATAGCCCGCAACGTTATTGTCAATCACAGAATTTGGAAAAGTGTAAGTCGTTAAGTCGTAACAGGGTTATGGAAAGTGTGTTAAAAAATAATTTGTACTTTTCATTTCAGAGAAAAGAAGGTTATCCAGGTTAAGCAACTAAAACGCTTCCCATTGTAAGAGATGTTCGTCGAAATAATGAAAGACGTCGCCAGAACCGAGATTTGATTGATATGAGGAGAGTTTTGAGAGACTCTCACAACCCTTTTTTACTTGCTGATTCAAGATTTCTTGAATTATTTCGATTGAATAAAGATTCAGTGCAAGAACTCGTACAATCAATACAGCCTCATTTGACAGAGCACCGTAATGTAAGAGGAATCACAATAATGCAAAAGTTACTTGTTGCTTTGCTTTTTTATGCTACTGGGGCATATCAGCGAGGACTTGGAGAAGAATATAATTTTGGCATGAGTCAAGCATCAGTACATTTTTGTATTCATGAAATTACCGATGTTATACCTGAACAGTTGGTTGGGAGATTTATTAAATTTCCAACGGATAGACAGACAAGGAATACTTATAAAGTTCAATTTTTTGAAAAGTTTGAATTTCCAGGAACAATAGGGGCTATTGATGGGACACATAGCAATTTTGAAACATTCTGTAGAGGACGAACATAATTTTTTCAACAGAAAGGGTAATTATCAGGGTTTTTGCATATTTACTTTCTATGTGATATATTTTGGGATGAAAATAGAAGTAATTAATTGAAAACTTTACTCATTTTGTTTGATGTTCAGAATTTATTTCTTCAAATCAAATTTTTGAAGGAAAAGTCTGTTGTGTGCAAAAGCATACTATATGCCCAAAAATCTATTCTATAACTCACTATGCCTACAAAGAATATATTAATAAGCAATAAGTTTACCCACTAGCTAACAATATGTTTTGTTTTTCCAGGTTTTCATTCAGTCAACTGTCAAATTATTGTCAATGCCGACATGAAGATAATAAATTTATTTGCAAACTATGGCGGAGCCACCTATGACTCTTTTATATGGAGTAATTCCCAAATAAACATTTATGGAAAACAATTTGGAGAATGGGCTTGGCTCATAGGTGACTCAGGATATCCTCAGAGCAGAATCTTGATGACACCGTTTCGAAACCCTCCCAACGGAAGTCCTGAATCCAGATACAATAATGCTCACATAAGGGCGAGAAATATTGTTGAAAGATCAATAGGAGTCCTGAAGATGCGTTTCAGAAGTATCTTGAAAGAAAGGACAGCAAGATACGATCCACATTTTGTCACAAAAATCATTAAAGCATGTTCTATATTACATAATATATGTATAGAAAATAATATTCCTGTACCAGCTGAATTGCACCAATGGACGATCAGCCATCTGCTAACATGATACAAACAATATGGTGCTTGAAGGCATGTTAGCAAGACAAAGTGTTGACAGATATTTCAGAATTTAATTATTTTGTCATTTCAAATATTGATATTTAGTTTTAGTTAGTTTGCGATTCTTATCGAGAAATAAAATACTTTAATTTTGTTATTGGTCTTTATTTTAATTTTTCCAACTCATTTGAAGATCCTTACGAAAAAAAAACATAAATAGTAAACAACGATAAATAGTATATCCCTATTATACTTCAACTAATAAGCACTACTTTGACAACTATTGCTTTTTAATGTTAGGACTTTGGCATTGTTTAAAAATGATAAACCGTACAATTTTGTGAGCGACTACTACAGTTTTTAGAGTTTTTTTACTTTTTATGTGAACGTTAACTGAATTATAAACATTAGTAATAATTTTAATCACATTTCAAAATAGTATCGCGGCGCAATTTTAACCAATTCTTCAACTAATAACTTTTCACCAGCACCAGAGGGCGAATCGCTTATCTTGAAATCCCAATTTCCAATGTAATTCCATTCCTCTTCCAAAAGCAAAGTACAGTGTTGCTGTGTCCTTATAAAACCTTTCATGAAAACGTTTTTTTACATTTTGTCGAGATCTTGAAATTGCCCTCATTTCACCCGCAAAATCCAAATACCAGCAAAAATACCAACACAACTCCAAAATACCCGTAATTTGGGCAATTACCACCAATCGACGAACATATAATGGCACATCCGAACTTCGGAAACTTTGATACGATTCGAATACCGATTACTCGAAAACATGGCGGTTTCGGTTCGTATCGGATTTTCATAATCCCGGCCCAGATGTCGGATCTTGGGCCAGTTCATTGGGCGCGTTCAGCCACGCTAGCGCAAAGTTAGCGCTGGCAGCGGCGCTCTATGAAAGCGCTAGAAGGTGGCTGAACGTCTATGCTTTGATGCTCTCTAACAAACAGATAAACGAACACATCACATAACCTTCAAATTATATTTTCTTAATATAAAGCGCCTTGAATGGAAAACCTTATAAATCACTTAATCTTAGAAGAACTTGCGGATGATAATAATATTGTGGAATTGATTCCACCTGTATTTGAAAGACAAGAAGAAAATTTAGAAATATTAGCATTAGGAAAAGCAGAAAATCCTGTTGGAAATTTAAATTATTTCGAGGAACTATTTCCAAGATACCCACCGCAAGACTTTTGTGAACATTTTAGAATGTCAGAAATGTTATGGAGGTAAATAACGAACAATTAAACAGAATCAGAAGGTATACATTTGAATTAATATTCATTGTAAGTAGGTATAGGAAAATATTGTTGGTATATTTCCACATATTATTTTTCTGTCAACATTGAATTCTACGGTTGTATAACTATTCTCCGCCATAATTAATCCTCAGACACTAATAAAACCCAAATACAAAAATTGAACTTAGGTTAGGTTTAGGTTAGAATTGTTGGTCGTCGTTGACATATGGAACCGCTGACCAACTTAGCGAAAAATAAATACGCTGGAAAAAATGGCGACCGCTAGAGCTAGCGCTGTCACTTAGCGATCAAATTCGTCCTCCGCTTACTTAGCGCTTGCCTAGCGCTAGCGCGCCTGAACGCGCCCATTAGTAATATATATGAATCGTATGCGTAAAATAATGCGTATGACATCAGACATCATTGACATCGACATTTGACAACTTGACAAGAGTACAAGAGCTGTCTACTGTCTGTGGCCAAGAGTGCAAGAGTCTTTCCTTCATTTCATTGATTATTGTGAATTTATTCTGATTTTGATTGAAATATAAATTCAACTAGTTCAAATTGTAAGAAAATAGGATATTCAAAATTGGTTGGAGTACCCTAACTGGTTGGTGAGTACAGCGTTCAATGTTTGTTTAGAAAACGCAGCCACTAAAACCTAAATAAACATGGAGAATATCCCACGCACACATGAAGGTGAGGAAATAATATATTTCAAGTAGAGGAACCTCAATTTACTCTTACCTAATTTGCAGATATTGAAGCACAGATACGAGAAATTCAATCAAAGAAAAAAGATGTTCAAGAAGAACTACCGGATAAAGGTGTCAAACTTGGTGAAAGTGCTTACTTCGACATGGATATTTATGAAACGGGAAAAGGCAAATATGAGGGTTACGTTACTTCCATTGCTGCAAATGATGAAGTGGATGATGATGAAGAAGATATGGGATATGCACAGAAAAGAACAGGACTTGGAGCTCCAGTTGCTCTGTTGAATGATGTTGCTCAGGTAGGACTGATTTTTTAAACTTGCTGTTTTTTTCGTACTTGTACACAGTCATTCATCATTTGATTATTCTAGAGCGAGAAAGATTATGACCCATTTGCAGATCGTAGAAGACCTACTATTGCAGACAGAGAAGATGAATATCGACAAAAGAGGAGAAGGATGATAATTTCACCTGAAAGAGTGGATCCTTTTGCTGACGGTGTGTACCAATATATTTTGATTTCATTTCTGAATTACTGTTATCAAAAACTGTTCAAACAAGGCATTAGGTCATGAGTTCATGGAGATATTTTTGTATACCATGTTCTAAAGAAGTACGGTTTCCATTTTGAAAACAAGTTCAACTTAGATAACACTGAATATGAATCGAGAAGAAATTGTAATGGAGGCAATAGAATGGAAACAAGTTCTTCTGAATCCCATATATTGACCTGTTGCCTTTCAATATTGTATTTTGGGGTATGTGAATGTTGGTGTAAGAGTTGCAAATGAATGAGTCGAAAATAAATTTTGAAATCAATTATCGAAGTCATAATAGTACAGCTTGACTAATATACTGATTTTGTTCTTTGGGAAAGACCATCGTTTAGAGTTGTCACGTTGCAGCAAGTTACGATCGCCGTTGATAGAAGATAGACACCTATGATATACATGAGTTGGTAAACAAAAATCTTGAAAGTGTGAAAGAGTGTGTGCAAAGTATAGAAAATTATTAATTACCCCAGCCTATTTCTAGGTACGATAGACCTGTTGTTTTTCAAGAATCTACCAGATTTTGTGATGGATCAGCTGGACACGTACGTATACAGATTTGTTCACCATCTTCTCTCATATTATTGCCGACTCAGGAATAAGAGTGATTTGAAAGTAAACCAGTATATTAGTATTGAAAATTATTATTTTGTATATGACTGCAGTCGTTACTTTGTGAACAGATTATAAAAGGAAAAAAATATCACAGTTTCCTGTGCAATTCTCACCCATATGGGTCTACAAAATCCCGACCCTTGTTTGCTGTACAATAGCTTTCTCAAGCAGGATTATTGTATATCTAAACATGTATCAGGGATTTGTAATCAGGAAGGAAACTGATATATTTTGCAAATAACGACCAGTTCAATTTGATAATAAAAAATATCTCATTACTACAGTTTCAGTCATTCGAAAAGAGCGCTATTGATGAAATGTGATTATAGAGTGGGACAGAAGAAAAATGTTGCAATGTACCTCCCAGACCAGTTGACACACTAAACATTTGCATATGGCTCTTATGGGCGCTATATAATTCAGCTATTCTCTACTGTGTGTATTTCTGTTGATAATATTTCTTTTCCATTAATCAATGAAGCGAATGTTGATTTTTATTGGTTTTCCACAATAGACACCTCAAATTCAACAGTAATTCGTTTGTTTTATCTGATCAGTAAAAATTCACACACTATCTAATAATTGATTTGACTGATTTTGCCAACATTTTCGAACCAATAAGAGGAGGTTAATTTTAATATCCAATGTGGTTTTTACTTTCAAATAGTGTTCAGAAGTTACAGTCATAATCAGATATCTGATATTTTCAAAGCACAGAACTTTTTTATCATCCGATTTGGTATTATGGCATAAATTTATTTCAAACATCATCAAACAATCATTTCATATTATTGTCATTAAATTATTCCTTCGGCAATGGTTTTAATAAGGGGAGAGAGGGTTTTGGAAGGATGAATTTATCATTTGATTATTCCTTCGGCAATAGTTTAAGAATATCTTCGAGTATAAGTTATGTCAACACTTTTCATACAATTCTTCACTTTTGTGTATATTTTTTTCACCAAAGTTCATGTTACCACAAGATAAAGTGTTTATAGTGGAATGAGAAACTTTTTTTAAATTATTTCCAGTCTCTTTGATGTGAATTTCTTATGTTTGTGGTATTCTTTTCAATAAGTCAAATACTGCTTGAGAGAATATGGTGTTACAAATCTCACTTGATATTAATTAATCAGAACAGATACTACTACTAAAAATGTGGTCCATATGCCAATATATTTTTGAATAAGTGCTTCTCAAAACTAATTGGCGTTTTTTTGACGCCCTTTTATGATTGCAGGTGGAAAAACTCCCGACTTCCAGGCAAGAAATTACTCTCAGATTATGAAAGAGCAGTTGCTCAAAGGGGAAGAGAATGAGGTCTGTTGAATAATGATTTTGTCATTTTTTTTTTTATAAGAGAAGAATTTTTCAGATCCGCAAGAAATTGATTGAAAAATCTAAGGATGGGTCACTGAAAGTTACAAATGGTGAAGCCAAAGCTACTCCAAAGAAACGTGGTAGATGGGATCAAACTGTAGACGAAGTTGTTGTTCCACACAAGAAAAAGACACTCAGTGTTTCTACAAGTAGTAATGCTGCGACACCTGTTTGGGAAGGAGACGTAAGTGTTATATTGAAAAATAGTTTCAAGTGTAAATATATTGTTTTGTGGATTCAAATTAAAAATTCTTCGCTTTCTTATTTCAATATAAAAGTTGCGGAAAAAGAAAAAACGTTCAAGACTTGAAAAACCATTGATAGCTATGTTACAATAGTTCAAGAATATCACTTGGGGTGAAAATCAGATTTTCTAAGAATAACTATGTTTCTTCTATTAAGTTTCGGTTAGTTTTTAGTAGCCCCTTTTTTATCATCAACTTATTTTTTTCAAATACGGACTTTTTTATGGATTTTTGTAGCCACTGTCAGATTAAATTTGTCTATTATAATACATGTGTTATCCAACGTTTTTCTCATCATCACTGTATGGTCAGTTCCCTCTAGAGCTATTTCATGTGACAAGCCACAAATTGAGGAAAATTTATTTCACAATTCTCCTAACCATCGAACAAGAATTATTGTAATGTATAGCTGAATTTCTTATGACAGTGTCAAAAAAAATTAACGAAACTAGAAGTCCGTCCTCCAAAAACAATGTTGATGATGAGATCCAATCAACAAAACGTCTGATTGAATATTGGTTCATATCAGATTATGACCAATATAAAATACTATTAGCTAATAAAAATGACCTATGTATGTCAGTGTATATGGGTATCTCAAGAACTTAGCGGGATTCATCTCACCAAACAGCTGAATCATTTCAAAACTGTATCACAGAAATCGAAATATCCGAAAGCCTGCCAAAACACTTTGGAAAAATCAGTTTTTTCATTTCAATTCAATACAGAAACATGGATAAGATTTCGCGATGGGTATATATTATCTCGTTCACCTAATATATTTCATTAATTTTGTTTCATCTGCATATATATTTTCTTCAATGGGTTATTAACCTACCACAATCTGAAACAAAAAATTAAGAATTTATGTTTGAAACTATATAAGTGTAGAAGGGCATATTAATATTTTATCCCGAAAAGTTGCTTCATCAATTGAAAACAGATCCTTTTAAACTGAAACATGTCCTATAGTCACCAACTTCTCGTACAACGTAAATTTGTCTATCACAAATATACAAGAACTAATATATATAGAAATACTTGGGTTGGCGTTTCAGAAAACGAATGTGTTTCCGTAAATTGATTTGGGAAACTGAATACACTTCTTGGTAATGAATGAATTGAGGACTTTTGTATAAAGTGTATAATTTTTAATTCTATTGCAAAGCGCTTTCGACTTTCGTCATCTTCAGTGCTCACTCGTCAGGCAACATTGTGACATTTGATTTATATAAAAGCTAATTTGCCTAATAACCAGCGAAAAGTATGCTGGAGATTTAGGCCATGTGACTATGTCAAATGAAGGACGACTTGTACAAGTCGTCTGGTATTCCAACCAAAGGTAAGGATCTTTTACGAGCCCAACATCCATGGACTCGGGATCGTCGGCTTTACGTCCCCTCCAATATATCTTGTGCTCATCGATATATAGCTATGATATGCTACTTTTGCTGTAGTTGTATGGGTTTCCCCTGCATGAGGTCACCCCTCCAAGTACCACCTGACTGTCAGTCAACCTGAAGAGCTGGGCCATGCCCTCTTTTTACACTTGTATAGATTTCAATATTGGTTCTAATTTTTTTCATATTGTGGTAGGTTGCTTATCCGAAAAACTACAAAGAAAACATTCATCCAAGATATAATAATGACTTTCACTAAACAGTACTGTTTATGTGATTCAAATATAAACGCATTTCTATCCCGATATTTGAAAGAATATAAACTGTCTCTGGTATTTAACTGATTTTCGTCTATTTTCTGCCTTATCTGAAAAATGGCTTGTGAATTTTTACTCAAAATTCTCCCAACAGAAAACTCCAGCTGACATTCGTTGGGATGAAACTCCAGGCCATAAAGGAAGTGAAACTCCCGGTGCCACGCCAGGACAATCTACGAGAATGTGGGATGCAACACCAGGAGCAGCAACCCCGGGCAGAGACACAACCCCCGGCCATTCCGGAGACAAGAGTACTTCGAGAAGGAATCGTTGGGACGAAACGCCCAAAACCGAAAGAGAAACGCCGGGCCACTCGAGCGGTTGGGCCGAAACCCCCAGAACCGACAGAACCGGGGCGGATCTGATTCAAGAAACGCCCACTCCCGGCGCATCGAAGCGAAGATCCAGATGGGACGAGACTCCCTCGGCAACTCCTTCTCAGACAATGACGCCCGGCGCCATGACCCCTACCACTCCTCACGGAACTCCTAGCCACGCTACTCCTATGCTGACCCCGGGAGGGTCTACACCTGTCGGTACGAAAGCCATGGCAATGGCCACTCCCACGCCCGGACATTTAGCTTCAATGACTCCGGAACAGCTGCAAGCCTACAGGTGGGAACGCGAGATAGACGAGCGTAATCGTCCTTATTCGGACGACGAACTTGACAGTATGTTTCCTCCCGGCTACAAAGTACTCCCTCCTCCGGCTGGATATATTCCGATAAGGACTCCATCCAGAAAACTAACCGCGACCCCCACTCCTATGATAGGAGGCACGCCGCAGGGTTTCTTCATTCAGCAAGAAGACAAGAGCGCTAAATATCTCGATAATCAACCGAAAGGTCAGAATCTGCCTTTCATGAAACCCGAAGATGCTCAGTATTTCGATAAGCTCTTGGTCGACGTTGACGAGGAAGCCTTGAGCCCGGAAGAGCAGAAGGAGAGGAAGATAATGAAACTCTTGTTGAAAATAAAGAATGGAACGCCTCCCATGCGAAAAGCTGCTCTGCGTCAAATCACTGATAAGGCCAGAGAATTCGGAGCGGGTCCTTTGTTCAATCAAATCCTACCCCTGCTGATGAGCCCTACACTCGAGGACCAGGAGAGGCATTTGCTGGTGAAAGTTATTGACAGAATATTGTACAAGCTGGACGACTTGGTAAGACCCTACGTGCATAAAATCCTTGTGGTTATAGAACCTCTCCTCATCGACGAAGATTACTACGCCCGTGTGGAAGGTCGTGAAATCATATCCAATCTAGCCAAAGCCGCCGGTTTGGCTACTATGATATCCACGATGAGACCCGACATAGACAACATCGACGAGTACGTCAGAAACACTACTGCTAGGGCTTTTGCTGTAGTTGCATCTGCTTTGGGAATTCCTTCTCTGTTGCCTTTCTTGAAAGCTGTGTGTAGATCCAAGAAGTCTTGGCAGGCTAGACACACTGGTATAAAAATCGTCCAGCAGATTGCCATTCTGATGGGTTGTGCGATTTTGCCTCATCTGAAGTCACTTGTCGAAATCATTGAACACGGTTTGGTTGATGAGCAACAGAAAGTTAGGACTATCACAGCTTTGGGTATAGCTGCTCTTGCAGAAGCAGCTACTCCCTACGGTATCGAAAGTTTCGATTCTGTTCTCAAACCCCTCTGGAAGGGTATCCGAACCCATCGTGGTAAGGGTTTGGCAGCTTTCTTGAAAGCTATTGGTTACTTGATCCCCCTTATGGATGCCGAATACGCCAACTACTATACAAGGGAAGTGATGCTGATCCTCATCAGAGAGTTCCAGTCTCCTGATGAGGAGATGAAAAAAATTGTATTGAAAGTAGTCAAACAATGTTGTTCGACAGATGGTGTGGAGCCACAGTACATCAAAGAGGATATTCTGCCGCAATTCTTCAAGCATTTCTGGAATCACAGAATGGCGTTGGATAGACGTAATTACAGGCAGCTTGTCGACACCACGGTCGAAATTGCCAATAAAGTCGGTGCGTCAGAAATCATAAATAGAATCGTGGATGATTTGAAAGACGAGAATGAGCAGTACCGAAAGATGGTGATGGAGAGTATCGAAAAAATAATGGGTAATTTAGGGGCTGCTGATATCGATTCGAGGCTTGAAGAGCAATTGATTGATGGGATATTGTACGCTTTCCAAGAACAAACCACGGAGGATGTCGTCATGTTGAACGGTTTCGGTACGATTGTGAATCAGTTGGGGAAACGCGTGAAACCGTATTTGCCGCAAATTTGCGGTACTATTCTTTGGAGGTTGAACAACAAATCGGCCAAAGTGCGTCAGCAGGCAGCCGATCTCATATCCAGAATAGCGGTCGTCATGAAAACGTGCCAAGAAGAGAAGCTCATGGGACATTTAGGCGTGGTACTCTACGAGTACTTGGGAGAAGAATATCCCGAAGTTTTGGGATCGATCCTAGGCGCTCTGAAAGCCATCGTGAACGTCATAGGAATGACGAAGATGACTCCGCCCATCAAGGATTTGTTGCCGCGTCTGACGCCCATCTTGAAGAACAGGCACGAGAAAGTACAGGAGAACTGCATAGATTTGGTGGGTCGTATCGCCGACAGAGGGCCCGAGTACGTGAACGCCAGGGAATGGATGAGGATCTGTTTCGAATTGTTGGAATTGCTGAAAGCGCACAAAAAAGCTATTCGAAGAGCGACCGTCAATACGTTCGGTTATATCGCCAAAGCTATCGGGCCGCACGACGTGCTGGCCACGCTTCTGAACAATTTGAAAGTACAGGAGCGTCAAAATCGCGTCTGCACTACCGTGGCTATAGCCATCGTCGCCGAAACTTGCTCCCCCTTCACCGTACTCCCCGCTCTGATGAACGAGTATCGGGTTCCCGAATTGAACGTGCAGAACGGCGTTTTGAAATCGCTCTCCTTCCTGTTCGAGTATATCGGCGAGATGGGCAAGGACTACATATACGCCGTGGCGCCATTGCTGGAAGACGCTCTCATGGACAGGGATTTGGTTCATAGGCAGACCGCGTGCGCGGCAATCAAGCACATGGCGCTCGGCGTGTACGGTTTCGGGTGCGAGGACGCTCTCATTCATCTGTTGAATTACGTGTGGCCGAACATTTTCGAGACGTCGCCCCACTTGGTGCAGGCGTTCATGGACGCCATCGAAGGGATGAGGGTGGCGCTAGGTCCTATCAAAATACTGCAGTATACGTTACAGGTGAAAGTTCTTTAATAATCTATGATTCTTCGTTCAATTTTGTCTTATAACCTAATAGTTCAGGAAATGAAGCTAAAAAAACGGTAAAACATCGCAATTTTTTCGTCCAGCACCGATTTGTACAAAATTTTGGGATTAGGCTTATTACACCCTCTAGTTCATTTTCTATATTGTGCCGTTGTACGCTTTTCATTTTTTAGGGGTGAAAACTACCCCTAATTGTCAAAAATTATAAAATAACGTTAAAAACCTAAATATGGGTAAAAATAGTTGAATAATGATTGTTTCATGCTTCAGGATACAATTCCATAATCTTTCAACCTACCCTTGAAGACATTGAAATTTTTATAATATGTCTTCGAATTTTAGAATACACTGGTGAGATCAACGAAATATACACTCACACACGCGAGCAGGTTTTTCTTCTTCCCTATCTTCCAATATGAATGGAAAAAGTGGAACATATAACGTATAACGGCCGAATATACCGGTTATGTAGATTACTACGCTCCGAAGCGGGTAATTCAAATTTTTCAAAAATAAAATTGATTGGTTTTTCAAGCATAGCTCCTTCATTTTAGGTGATAGAAAATTTTTTTCAGGAACAATTTTGCAGAGCTTACCAAGAGCTATTAGACTATGGGAATAAAATCACTTGAGCTCCCTTAATTTTTAAATGGGGAGAGTTTAAAGCGCTCGACTAAGGTGATGTTCGATCGTAAATGTAGGTGTTAAACGGCTATATCTCGCCGAATATTCACTTTGCAAAAAATCTACAGCTACACCAAGGTGAATTTTTGTCATTGAAGAAGCTACAATTTAGTACTGTATCGTTTTTTTCGTATCTTTAGTATTTTGAGAGATATAAGAAAAGGGTTAAAAACACGAAATTGAAAAAAATCGATTTCTCTTTAAACTCTAATTTTTCTAAAACTGGGCATTTTAAATTGGTTAAACTTCGTGGGTGTATTATTAGTACATATATAAAGAGAATCACAGAAAGGTGGCGATCAATTTTTGTTACCGGGTACCGATCTTATTTTGATTATAAGTCGGTCAATTTTCATGCTAGGAAAACATTTTCTCATTTGTTTGAAAGCTCTAATTGAATACTTTGAAAAAGATTCTATGAGCTTTCTTCATAAAATGCTAACTTTTCTCGTTATTTCGCTTTAAATCTTCCAATTTATACATTCGACGAAAAAAGCTGAGCATTAATTTGCTGTATCTCATTTCGTATGTGTCGTAGGAAAATTATGAAGGAAGCATTGTTTTTGTTTTTTCAAAAACTACAATTTGTCTCTCTAGACTATTTTCGATAAAATGCATAGTTTTAGAGTTATTTGCAAAAAAACATTTGAAAAAGGCGATTTTTTTCGTCAAAAAACTGTTACTTTCAACTTCGAATAACTCAAAAAATATTACTTTTACGAAAAAAACGTATGGGACATTTTTTCTTAGAACTATTTTTTCTGTCGATTCCTACAGTTAAAATGTAATAATAAATTTCCACCCCCGTGATGGGGTGGCAACCACCCCCAAGACTCTAGCGTACAGCGTCATGATATAGAAAATGATCCTTGAGCTATTCCCTACCTTCTGTGAAAATTTCAGATAAATCCATGGTGGACGAGCAAATTGCGAGCCAAAATGCTTCATTTCCTGAACTATAATTATTTTCATACATGTTTTTCATAGACCCTTATTTCATTTAGTTCAACCCTAAACGAATGAGTATTTTGCTGGTGATTTGAAACATTTAACATAACAGAATATTCCTCAAAAAGTAAATCAGATCTATTTTTCCACTAGTTCAAAATCCACTGTCATGATTATATCCAGTGAGCCATCAATAATATTGATATTAAGTCAGTTTGCACTCTTTGAGAAGCATAACTGTTGAAACCATTGTGGTCAATAAGGAGAGAATTTTTTTTCTGAAATTTGTGAAAAAATCGAAAGAATGGGAAGTATACTTTCTCAAGTTTTCAAAAATTGTGTTGTAGTCCAATTTCACATTCAAGTCCCAAGTCTATGTGTTTTTATTTCAATTTCTCTCATGGGATATCATGAGTTTATATTTCAACCGAAGGAAAAACCTTATTCGAATCTATTTTGCTTTATTTTTGCAAGAGTGACCATAATTGACTGAGTTTTTTAGTCATTACCAATCAATGGATACATTTTTATGGACAATCAAGATACAAAAAAACTGTTTAAGTGTTTGTAATATTGATTCCTTCATTTTTCAGGGTTTGTTCCATCCTGCAAGAAAAGTTAGGGATGTTTACTGGAAGATATACAACTCACTATATATCGGTGGCCAAGATTCTCTAGTAGGAGGATATCCCAGGATTGCCAATGATCCTAAGAATCAGTATATTCGATATGAATTAGATTATGTATTGTAATACTTATTTTGAATTGAAGCACGTATGCTATTCGATAGATGAAATGTGTGTATTACATCTAGTGCTTAGTCTTGTAATTATAGTTAAAATTTATTTGTTTCAAATGTGATTTTTCTTTTTCGTGCATTACATGACTTATATTAAATATGTTTTCGAGGAAATTTTCTACATATTTCATTGTTTTATATTCAGAAGTGAACCCTCTACCAAAATCGGGTGTTGGAACACCTGACCAGCGGCTCGATATCCGCACCTCGATCGACTGCGTCGGTTTCGTCAAACTATTTTATTATTAGGATCAAAGACTTTTTCAACTTTTTTCCGTTTTCATCTCCCTGTCTTATGTGGTGTTCCTCAAGGATCCATTCTTGGACCGGTTCTTTTTCTCGTGTATGTAAATTCTCTCTCCAATTTAGATTTGAAAGGAAAAATCAAAATGTTCGCAGACGATACATCAGTAATATATGGGGCAAATAATAAACATGAAATTAAAGTTGATATGTTAAAAGATCTCCAAAAAATATCATCTTGGTTGATAAGTCACAAACTATTTCTGTTGAATTTCGAGGGATCTTCATTAATGTTTATCTCTAAAAAATCGACTTTATCACAATCTGACCATCCCATCAAAATAGATAATAAAATCATCAAATATTCTTCTATTGTGAGATTTCTGGGCATATACATAGATGAACATTTGACATGGAGTAAACATCTGGAAATTCTGAGTAAAACAGATCTCTCCAATTATAGGAGTATTTTTTAAATTGCGGAATTTTCTGCCTTTGAAATATTTGAAATTAATTTATTTTTCTCTGGTATATTCTAGATTTCAATACCTAATTCCGGTTTGGGGATCAGCAACAAAAACCTTATTAAGACCTCTGAAAGCTTTACAGAATAAATTAATTAAATGTATGTATAAATTTGATTATAGAGAACCGACAAAAAATTTGTACAAACCCAATCAGCTGTTAGATATATCTTCGATACATACGCTAAAACTCTGCACTTTCATTCATTTGGTTAAAAATAAATTGAAACATTCTAATATCATCTTCAAAATTAATAGTGACCAACATGACCATTCAACCAGATGTTCAAATAATTTATCGACAATGAAATTCAGATCAAACATAGGACAACAATCAATGTATTACAAGGGAATAGGGTTATATAATGGATTACCTGATGCGATAAAAAATTTTGGAAAATTCAATTTCAAAGTTAAGTTGAAAAAACATTTATTGCGATATGTGAAGGACTATTTTATTTTCATTTTTTTTTTATTTCTGTGAAAAGTCTGATTTCATCATCTTCTTTTTTTTGGATTGAGGTGGCCTTTACTTGATGGAAATCCATAGTTATTACGCTATAAGGTAGACACGATTAAATTTCCACAAAATTTTGTGGAAATTTAATCGTGTCTACCTTATAGCGTAATATCTTACTTTTTCTTCTCTATTCATTTGATTCATTATTCATTTGTTCCTAATTTTCCCTTTTATGAACTTGTAAGTTTCTTGGGAAATAAACGTCATTCATTCACAAAAAATCTCCACTTGTATAAAAGTTTTCTTATGCTGTGTCTATATGCTTCACATCTAGCATAAATTCTCTTTTGTTCTACCTGCTCTTGGATTTTCTGGAAACTTTTTCCAAACTGTAAATGTATTTCTAACTTTCGAACAAAGGGAAAGCAGCACTTTCTGAATTTACATTTGTATTCTACCCATAAAAATATGTCACCATGTCGAAATCTCTTCTCCAAAATGTGGCAAGGTGAAGTTGAGACTTATCAAAAAATAAATTTCACAATTGGTTTAATCACATACGCGATTTTTTGGTGGATTCCAACGTGAAAAATACACGCGTGCCCAATTTCCCCTGTCCTCAATTCGTTTGTAGAAATCCTGTTACGAATTTATATATTTATATTAGGCTCATCATGATTCAGAATGTATTAAAAAAGAAAAAAAATTAATTCAAAAAACATTTGAAGATTTATTCATTTTTATTGAATTTGATTTTAAAATGAAATGCCAATATATCAGATGTCATTTGTTAATAATACAGATTGTTGTATCCTTGCTATAAACTGTAAAGTTTGTCTTCTGATAATACTGTTGATTCAAATTCTTCACTGTGAAAACTTATATTAGTCCAGTAAATGAAGAGACGAACCTGTGAAAATAAGTCTATGAGTTCTTCACTTGTGACTCAATTTGTAGATCGTCACAGATGTTTTCAAAGGACCCAAAACTTAACACGATTGCGTTCATGGCAATGGCCGAAAATGGCCCCCCAAACCCAGAAAAATAGGTTTCCCGCCAATATCTGGCTAAATATACGAATTAGAGAATTTTCGTTCATACAAAAATTAAAGATCGTCTCATTATCTACAAAAATGATCCTTATCATCTTTTCCGAAAACTCAACAGTTTTCGAGATAAAGGGACCCACAACTCTCCTCATTTCAGCTGCTGCTTTCTCTATAGGAATTCTGTTGTCTATGCATTCGCTTGGAGGCGGGCGGACGAATTGTTTCATAACTCAGGCAAAAACTGACATTTTTCAAAGATTCAAAGTTCAAGATAATGAGGAAACCCGTAGCTATCATTCCATGTATTTCGAAGTTCTTTCTTATTTGGCAAAAAGATTTAATAAGCTGTGAAAGTTTTTTTCCGCAGTTTCATCAATTTGTTTACTTTTTTTTTTCAAAAATAGTCTTTTATCGGAAATTTTTCTTTATAATGGGTCCTTGGGGGGTCTTGAATGATCTCTGAATTTTTTTTGTACTTTACCCGCGTTCTAATTAATGATCCATTTGTTTATTTACATTTTTCATGAGATTTCGGAGTTATGTAGAATCTGCGGAACAACCGCGAATTAAAAAATTATTAGCCATTTTATCGACTTGCCATGCACATCGTTTTGAAGCCAAGATGCTTTAGTTTCCGAATACATATATTTTTTTTTATGGCTAATAATTTTTTAATTCGCGGTTGTTCCGCAGATTCTACATAACTCCGAAATCGCATGAAAAATGTAAATAAACAAATGGATCATTTATTAGAACGCGGGGAAAGTACAAAAAAAAATTCAGAGATCATTCAAGACCCCCCAAGGACCCATTATAAAGAAAAATTTCCGATGAAAGACTATTTTTGAAAAAAATGTAAACAAATTAATGAAACAGTGTCGAAATGGTGCGGAAAAAAACTTTCACAGCTTATTAAATCTTTTTGCCAAATAAGAAAGAACTTCGAAATACATGGAATGATAGCTACGGGTTTCCTCATTATCTTGAACTTTGAATCATTGAAAAATGTCAGTTTTTGCCTGAGTTATGAAACAATTCGTCCGCCCGCCTCCAAGCGAATGCATAGACAACAGAATTCCTATAAAGCGGCAGCTGAAATGGTAAAATGTATTTTCAAATTAGATGTCTCGGAGCCTACTGTGAATTTATACAAGCCAAGGAAGTTATTGAATTTGGATCAAATATTCAGAATGAAAATATGCTCATTTGTTCATTTTCCCTTAAAAAATATCAAACACTCTATTCTGAAATTTAGTTAATTCTGATATTCATAACTATGCTACTAGACAAACTAATGAGCTCATTTTGATCAAAGTCAAAACAGAATTTGCAAAGAAATCCCTTCTTCATAATGGTGTTGAAATTTACAACAATTTACCTCCTCATTTGAAAAAAGTTAAAGATGCTGTTAAATTCAAAAGATACCTTAAAAATGTTTTCTTAACTAAAAAAAATTATATTTGATGTGTCTGTTTTTTTCATTTTCAACTACTTTAAAGTTTCTGGAAAACATTTCTTTTGCCAGTATTGATTAATCTTTATAACTATTTGAACTGATCTATCTGTTTTCTTTTTATGTTGTATTACATTATTTTAGTATGTCCCTGTTATGAACATTTATGTTTCTTGGGATAAATAAAGATATTATTATCAAAAATGGAAGTAGTAATATATAAATTTTAGTTTAGACTGCTGTAACTTAAATATTTTATAGATATTTATTTCTATTTATTTTTTTTATGCAGATTCACACGAAACTATTTTAATTTGGGAGAATGAAGAACACTTTCAAAAATAATAACAATATATTTAATCAGCAATATACCATGAGAATAATATTTAATCTTGCCCGACTACATGAACTGAAAGTTCAAATACTCATATAGTTAGAAAATAATTTTAAAATGAAATATTAACTTATACACATCAATATTTTCTTCTTCTAGATGAATACCTATCCTCACTGCTAGATTCTCTTGTTCTCTTTTTTTCTCTACTCCTACTTCTGTTTCTTTCATCCCTACTTCGATCACTTTTATCTCTCTTCTCCCTTTCCCTTCTACGGCTACTTTCTTTTACATCTTCATCTGATTCTTCAATGGCAAATTGTTTAGCGTGTTTATACTTCTTCAAAGGTTTCTTCCTCGCCTTTTCATCAGATGATGATTCATGATCACTATATTTGTCACCATTTTTTGATTTGAAGTTAATATTTTCTTCCAACTTCTCCAGTTTCCTAGAAAACAATAAAAGTAAAATAATTAAGCTAAGTTTCTCAAATGAGAATTGTGCAATATATTTTAGGGTGAAAACAGTTATGGCAATTGCACAATAACTTCTTCTGGCAAGAATATAATTGTTATATTTCTGCCTGAATATTAAAAAGAATCCAAGTTTAGATTCTCAATACCATACAGTTATTTCATATTCAATAATTAGGTATGTTTGAAAATTTGAAACCTTTTTATAGGAATTTTTGTGTTTTATGATGATGATGATGAGTTTAAGTGCTGAGGCCCTTTCAAATTTTCATTGCATTCCTTTCCATTATTGTAACTTTCATTTGGGAATTTCTCAATCTCACCTCAACAGTGCCTTCTTCTGTTTCTTTGTCAGAGATTTCAAAAAAGCAGCTTCTGAGTTATCTTCTTCATCTTCTTTCAGGAGTAGATGTTTATTAGCTTCTGTGGTATTTATATGTTGTTTTTTCAAAGCAAGACCATCGTCAAGCATTTGCTGCACAAGAGAATTTTGATCCAGGACTGTAGCATTTTCCAATGATCTTGCGGCACTCATAGATAAGCTGTACATAGGGCATTCC
Source organism: Zygogramma bicolorata (assembly GCA_032362365.1). Taxonomy (NCBI): domain Eukaryota; kingdom Metazoa; phylum Arthropoda; class Insecta; order Coleoptera; family Chrysomelidae; genus Zygogramma; species Zygogramma bicolorata. Next base: position 459,477 of record JAVJAQ010004148.1, on the reverse strand, counting down.
TTATCTAAAAAAACAATATGTTTAGGGTTCATAAAGTTCCTTGAATCTTCGATAAAACCTGAGATGCGAACTCACAACATTGTCAGTTCAACCAAACAGTGAAAAGTAGACATTTTATCAGGTCATCCAATGATTATGTATGTAATATGGGTGATCAAACATCTTTTTTCAAAAACATTATATTCAATGAAGTGTTACCGTTGAAATGTTTATACCTTCGAATATATTTCTAATTGATTCAGCAAATTCATTCGATAATTACCTGTATTAATGTGCCCCCATTTATGGCATTTGATACATCGAACATTCCTCACTTGAATGCCAAAGGGTTGATCACGAATTTCTTGATCACCTTTACAATAACTTTCACGAGGAGCATTATATTTTCTCTGCCACTCAAACTTATATTCTGGTTCATTATCTTCCCTTTCTCGTTCTTTTTTAGCACCAGGAGGGGGTTCGTACATGAAACTTATACTCAACTTATCTTTGCTTTCTTTACTCAGCATCGCTTTATTATCATGAAGGTCTTGTTCCTTCTCATATTGTTGCCGAAGCTCTTCCTGTTTTTTTTTGTAAGCTTCTGCTTTTTGTTCTGCCATCCATACCTGAGAAAATATATATTTGGTTTAAATGATACAATAAATAATGTCTAATTTATGTCAATTTTGAATAGACATTTACTGGAATAATAAGTATGGAACTGTGCTTTGTTAATAAAAGCAAATAAGAAAAAGCTATACTGTGTGATATTTCACTATTGATGGTACATGCAGTAACACTTAAAATGGCAGAGAAATTAATACAGGCCATATAAATGAACTCATTAATTTTCTTATCATCCATTCAATCAGACATAAATGAGAATATCATCAAAGTGAAAAAGGAATACAATTCAATGCAGACTGACATTAACCACTACACTCAAATGAATTTCGTAAAATAATAAATGAAATTTATAAAAGTTGTCTGGATAAAATGATAGAAAGCTTCAAAATGAAAAGAGCTTCTTGTAGCCCAGAACTTTCAAATCAATAATCACTAGAATACTGTTGAGGTTTGCGGTAGTTTGCATTACATATGCTGATTACATAGAATCAGCTGTCCAATGTGAAATGGTAAACAAAAGAATTTGCAGACATTGATTGCCATTCAATTTCCAGGAATTTAGCGTTGAGAATTTCAAAAAGTGAAAAATCAAAATGTTTGTTTTTTTCAATTGAGTGTAGTTTTTCATCTGCTCTTTCGGCTTTCTAGAACTCTGGGATTGCATAGTTAAGATTGGATTTAAATTTCCCATTGCCAGGAGCTTGCTTTTGGTAAAGGAACAGCGACAATAAACTGGTCCATCTCACTTATACGAGAAGGAGAGCTGGTCCAGTTGACATCAGAGAAAGATGGGCCGCTTTTCATCGTCTTAAGGTGGAAAGTACTGCTTTCCGTTTTGAGGGAATCATCACATTTGGGACAGATTTGGTAGATAGGTCCATCTCTTCCTACTTTAGAGTCCATCTAACCTAAATTCTGGAGGAGACATGGCCTATGCTGAGGTCTGGAAAATGTATCAGTACTGACTAAAAAACGTTTGCAGGAAAAAACCCTCCGGGAACACATACAGATCAACATAAGTAAAAGTATTGGTCCATCAACAAAGTGATTCATCTCTCCTGGAGTTACCCTAATTATAAAATATAAACAAATTGCCTACCCGTTTCAAATTGTCACGAGATGCTGGATGGAAAAACTTCTTGCACATATAATTATTGAATCCTTTACCCATCTTGATTTTCTATTAACTCTTACTATTGAATTCGTCAATAACTTTATTCTGATATGAAAAAATTAATATTAACTATCCTTCCAAATAATTTCCCTTTCACCACTTCACTTTTCACTTATCTTGTCACTGGTCACTGTCTCACTGTTCACTGTTACTGTTACTGTTGTCCTGTTGTCTGTTGTCATTGTCATCATTGTTATCCTGTCATCTGTCATCATATTCATTAGACATGTTTGATTATCTGGTTAACCAACCAGTCAGGTAACTAAGGTCGTGTTCCGTTTCCCTGTCTGGTTAACCAGACTGGTAACTCAAATGACGTAGTGGTAACTGCTCGGTAGAGTGGTAATTCTAAAGGTCGGTGATATACGGAACGGCTATCAGTTGTCTGTGATGTTGTGGTAACACTGTCACTCTTAAGTAGAAATTCAAAATAGATGTAGTCCGATTTGGCTAATTTATGTTCAAAAGTATTATAGAAGGGATAATATTTCAGTGGACTCAGAAAACTTTCCTTTTAGTAGTAAAAAAATCTTGGAATTGTCATTTTTGTCTTGTGGCACTGAGAATTTCTCAGTTAGACTGAAAATTCAATTAACCTGTCTTGGTTTTCCTCTTCGCAATCAATTCCTTGTATAGAACGCAGCAGTGGAATGTTTAATTCAGACAGATCCGAAATCCGATGATACGAGGATCCGAAAGCTTCCAGATTGGTCTAAATTTAAATATAGACCTATCATAAAGCTGTCGGATCGTCGTACCATCGGATTCGGCATTCGGATCTGTCTGAATCCAGCCTGATTCATATCCTTAACAATTTCCAAAAAGGGAGGAAACTACGCCACTGGTATGATCGTTCGGCAATCTTCGGAAATTTATCAGCCAGCTTTGAGCTTTGAGAGCCAACTTCACACTTCACAAGTTTCCCAACGATTTGGAAAAGGAACACGGTCTTTATTATTTGAGGTTAGAACTTAAATTATTCATCATTGAATAAAACAAACAGAGTGATTGAGATTATTACTCAGTTTTATTTGTGTTATAAATTATAATCAACTGGAAAACGAAATCCTCCAAATACAATACTAAGAATCTCTAGTTCTATTTTTCATTACTCAATGAGGAATTTAACAGATCGAAATAAAATTCTTGGAGAGTTATTTGTTATCAATCATATCTGGACGTTTTGATTTAAGATTTTTCAGTGGTTGTTGTTTCTATATTTACTATGGACTCCTCAACCAGAACTATTTTGAAGTTCGGCAGTGAATCAGATTTCTATATAGGATTGATATTGTCTGTGAGCTCATCTTTATTTATTGGCTCAAGTTTTATTTTGAAAAAACTGTCTTTGATAAGAATAAGTCGAAGAGGACACTTGAGGGCTGGTGCTGGAGGAATTGGGTATCTCACTGATTGGATGTGGTGGTTTGGGCTCATCACAAGTTAGTATTACAGTTATTTTATTTTCAAATTTACTGATGGGCCATAGTGGCAAATATGGAAATTTACTTACAATGTTCACATTTGTGGGAGTTTTCCCGTTGCCAGAAAATGTGCATATATCTAATTTGTGAGAAGAGAACATGCTACACTTGAAAATCCTTTGGTTAATTCCAGAAACTTTGTTTCCCTCAATTCCTACAGAAAAGGTGGTTATTGAATGCATAATTCAGGGCATAATGCATAACTCAAATAACCGAAAATTGCATTTCCCAGTTAAAAATATTCAATTCACCTAAATAAGTTTTGCTCAATTTTACAAAGCAATAATAAAGTATCAGAAGTGATATTTTGAGGAATGTACATGTTTTGAATGAATAAATGTCATCATCCAATAACATAGTTGATATGTAGAATTTTCATCTAACTTTTAGAGACTCTCAATCATTGATATTATTTTGAACTGAAAGAGCTGGTCAAATGAGATGGTTTACAAGAGTTCAACTGATGAAGATCTATATTTTCATTTGATCAAGGAAGGGAAAAAGAAAAAATATAAAATCCCCGGACAAGTTTTCAAAAAGAGAGATTTTGATTATATTGTTATAATTTTATATTTATTTTTTGTCTCTCTGTGTTATTTCATTTTTTTACAACAGAGAGGAACAAAGGAAAACCATATAATGAGACCAAAAGTGGGCCCCAATTTTTCAGAGGCCACCGGCACTGCATTTGATTTATATATTTCCAAAGGGGAAGCAGCAATTAATACAATTTCACGTGAATTTGATATCATAAAATTATTTTATTTCAGTTGGACATTTTATTATTATTATTAATAATTAACATTAGTGAACTATACTGCTCAGATATCAAACCACACAACTACCTTCTTTAGCAATAAACACTGACAACAAAAAAAACATGGAAAGATATAATAAGGTAAACAGAAGATTTATTCCTACCTGCATTCGTTCCATTTGCATTCTAGGGCAAAAAAATCGCCATTCCCACCTGGGAGACTATAGCAGTGGTGGTTGCTAAAATTTTAAAAAATTATCGTACCTGCTGAACTGAAGTTCATTCCTCATTTTTCTATCTACACCCTTCCAGCAAAGGGTGAAAAAATACATCATGTGTCCTTTTCAATGATTCAGTGCTCTCTCACACCAATGGACCCTTCTTATTCATTCATTTCACTTAATTCCTTGTGTATCTATCTCTTGCTCATTTCTTTTATGCTTCCAATGATTTTTGAAGAAGGTATGTGGTGGGTTGCCATTTCAAATATTTATCCACTATTGCTTACTGATGTCATTTAATATTATTAATAACAAAAAACTCCAACATAAAATACAGATTTCTGATCAACGTTTTCAAATAAATCAAGTTAAGTAGTTGGCAAACATTCAAATCGCTATTGAAACACTTTTCAGATGAATTATTACAAGACCTATATTTCCATTAAAAAGAATCATCAATTATGTTATCACGTCAAAACCGGTGATGTAACCTCTTCAGAATATACCTACCTTGAAATATCAGCATTTGAAAATAAAAATTTACTCATTCCATTTCAGGATCTTTGTCATGAGTACATTGTTGGCCAAAAACGAATGTGGCCCATATCAATAATCATAATCAATATTTATTTTATAATATTTATTTCAGTGGGAATCGGAGAACTGTTCAATTTTGCAGCATATACGTTTGCTCCTGCTTCACTAGTTACACCTCTAGGGGCTTTAAGTGTTTTAGTATCAGCCCTCTTAGCATCAAAATTTCTCAATGAAAATCTCAATAATTTAGGAAAGGTGAGTATATATTATTGCATTGTCATTTGTCTCCAAAAGTTTAAATACATACTGTAGTCTCGAACTCCAGACGGAATAACTTCAATGAAAAGAAAGATATGAATTTTTAAAATTTGTAGCTAGTGATAGTAGTAGCACCCAGTAGGAGAAGTAATATTCCAAAAAAATGCTCAGTGAGATGTTAGCAAAACGTCAAAACCCAATTACGACAAATCAACGGATAAACTCCCAGAATAATAACTTTACATATTCAACCATCTGTGCAAACCTCTACTGTATTATATATGCATAACTTGGTTAGCGATTCAATCAGATTGGTTTAGGGTAATTTATCTCTATAAAAACATATCACTTTTAACCAAAGCTTCAATCTTACCGATTATTGTAAGGTAGATCCACTACCATCTTTATTCAGCTCATAGCTCGTCATTCCTTAATAATTTTTATGTTCAGGTTGCATAAATTCAAGTATTTTCTTATGTGTGAATATTCCTCTCTCTCTCCTCTCCAGAATAAATGAGTATTTTTCATATGAAATGAATATTCCTCTCTCTCCTCTCCAGAATAAATAAGTATTTTTCATATGAAATGAATTTTACAAAAGATATGGGTTCAATTGAGAATACCATGCTGATAAACGGTTTAAATATTTAAAATCTTCGGCAAACAAAATATCATCAGATAACCATTTAATGATTGGCTCATTCAAATTAGCTGATCTTCACAAACTGATAAGTACATATAGAACGACGAAACTGTTCGAAAATGTGAACTCTTCATCAGCTTTTGCCCCAGTTATACTCGATATAAATATTAATCAACACAGCCTACAATTTTCACCTAATAATTGTTTTCCTTATGTTCCAGCTAGGATGTGTTTTGTGTCTCTTGGGATCTACATTGCTAGTCATCCATTCGCCAAAAGAGGAACATATAGAAACGCTAAATGAGCTAATCGTTAGAATCCAGAACCCAGTATTCATCAACTATATATTTCTAGTATTTGTAGTTTCTTTAGCTATATTTTGTTATTTTGGTCCTCGTTATGGTAATAGATATGCAACAGTATATTTACTGCTCTGTTCTGCAATTGGAAGTTTATCTGTGATGGCCTGCAAAGGATTGGGATTGGCTTTCAAAAATGTTGCAGGCAAGTAGAATATATTTTATGTTGATATGTAATTATGTCACAAACCCATTGGCCATCTACTTCAATAAATCCGGCCAGAAATAATGTTTCTAAGTCAAACTTTACATCATATGGATTCTGAAGGATGTATTACTTTATCCATAACAACTTTCCAAAGACCGTTATTTATGAATCCAATTTGTGGTTTGAACTATCTATTAACACCTTTCCAATTTTTTCAGGTGGTGGTCTACAAAATCTTCCAAACATGTGGATACCCCTTGGATTATTCTTTACTATAATACTTTGTATATGTATTCAGATGAATTATCTTAACAAAGCGTTAGATCTCTTCAGTACAAGTGTGGTCACTCCGATTTATTATGTACTGTTCACAACATTGGTAATATTGGCATCTGCGATTTTGTTTGAAGAATGGAAAAATATGAAAGATGAAAACATTGTTGGAGCTATGTGTGGTTTTTTCGTCACTGTAGTTGCTATATTTCTGTTAAATATGTTCAAAGAAAGTAACACTGCCAAATCCTTATTAAGACATAATACTAAACAGTATGGCTCCAATTCTGATTCTTCGATGAGATCAGTGTGAATGGCAAATTATGTTGATGTTTCCAGGTAGTCAATTATTCTCGAGTTTTTAGAACTGTGATATATTTATTAACGAACTGACGAATGAAGTGAACTTTGCTCAGCTGTAAAAAAATTACTTGATACTGTTTTCCTGTGATAAATGAGTAATTTATAATTCAGTGCGAAGACGAATAAAAACATTCCAAGAATCAAAGAAATGAGAACAAATTGTAAAAATTTACAGGGTGTTTCTGCGATTCGGTTGTTCATTACGAGTTGTTTTTCAATAAAAAGACAATTTTTTGGAATTTTTAACTTATACTTACCGATTTCATTACCGTTTTTTCAATAGCCTAGTAATAAAAAAAACAGTTTCACGTCTCTGGAGCCTTACTTGGGTTCTTTTGAGCCTCTCCAGTGTATCTCAATAGTGTTAGTTTTTCGTAAATTCAAATATCTCCCAGTTAGGGTGCATTTTTTACCTAATAGTTTTGAAATAAAAGTCTCAATTAAACTCTGAAAATCCCACAGATAGTTGCATGGCACTCTGTGTATGTATGAATTACCGTTCAAGGTAAAGAGTGGATTTCATATCAAAAAGAGGTACTCATATTCTGCTATATATTATTTATTTTCAGTCATAAGTATAGTTATATCATGATTTAAATGGATCACAGCTTTGTCAATTTATGATTGAATGATAGAATAAGATCTTTGCAAGATCATTTTTGACATATTTTACTCCTAAAATATAAATATATACACATGATAATACTTGTATTTTATTTCCTTCCTTCAGGACGTTAGAAGTTTGACGAATTCTGAAAAAATAAATTGACACAGGTAATGAATTACATTACAATTACTGTCTTTCTTAGTTTTTGGGTTCTCAACCTACTTCAATGTAAAACATAATAAATATTATTGGAATCTATACTAGTGTAAGAAGGGCAGATTTTTAATCTATCCCGAAAAGTTGCTGCGTTGCCATTCAAAAAAGACAAGAACTTATAATTATCAATTACTTATGTTAACGTTTCGGAATCAAATCTGTCTCTACAAAATATTTCGGAGGGGAAAATTTTGCCTAGTCGGCCTGTAGTACAATTACTTCTATTTAGATTTTGTCTCTCAAGAGGGGTAGCAATTTCCGACTTATATCTAAAACGTTAACAACGATAATTATTGTATTTTGTAGGTTTTTTTATCGTCAAATTTGAGTTATACGAGAAGTTGCGGACTGACAGAACGTGTTTCTTTCAGAAGGAACTGTTTTTTAATTAACACAGCAACTTTTTGGGGTGGATTGAAAAGCTGTCTTTCTACACTTGTATAGGTTGAGAACCCAGAAAACTAAGAAAGAATTCATTCACCACAAATAAATGACTTTCAAACAGTAAAGTTCAAGTCTTGACCAGCTATATATAAGTTAATCTCATGTCTATAGAATATTGCATCGAAATATCTTGCACAAATCGGGGCACTTGGGTTTTTCAAATTCGAAAAGCCTGAACATGACAATATAAATACAACGAAATTTTCAACTCAAGCGAACATATGATTCCCATACTAGTAATACTAATAAATCAACTATTCAAACAAGGTAAATTTCCAGATGTTCTTAAGTTCGGTAAAGTAACATTTGTCCATGAATGCAGACCAAAAAATATGGGCAACTATATAGACCCCTCTTGGTTATGTCCTCGGTGGCATCTAATTTCTTTATTCTTCAAAAAACGAAAAATATTGTGTGGGTCTTGGGATTCGCATGTTATAAGGTAAGGCCTCGTTAATCCATTATTCGCACAATTTTCGACTTCTGATGAGCGTTGACGTTCGTAAAGGGGCGCCAACTGGTTAATGGAAACCCCCATATCATTGGTGGGTTCGCCTACGTAGGGTCAATATCTTATATGGAGTTCACTATAGTTTCTTATAATAATAATAAAGTTCATTCAAGAATAATTATAAATTACAATGTACCTACAATGATAAATAAAATACAGTTCGACTGAACTTAAAAAAAGGTCACGAAGTGTAGAACTTGTGCCACTATAACTATGATTAGATAGACTTGATTTATGGCTTCTTTCTGTGATTTCTCAAACAGAATAAAGTCCGCAATGTTCACATCGTAACCGTTATTGTCTATTTAACGATAGAAATCAAAGAAAATTCATAAGTATTATTGGCACATTGTATTTGCAATGTTGTGGCAACAGACCATTATGAAACTACTGATTGAAACCTTAATTTTCTAGTTGAGAAAAAATAAATAAGTGAAATATTACTGTGCATTGCTCAGAGTTGTGGATTAAAGAAATAGAAAAGAGAGAAAAATATATTCGCCTGTTTTCCAACAACTGAGTTATTTTAATTCGTGCACGATCTCCCCAAAAATTATACTGACCTTCATAGTTTATTTTGCCGTCTTTGTCAGTATCGGCCAATACTATCACACGGTCAATTTGCTCGTCAGTCGTTGTTTCTCCAATCATTTCCATTGCAACTACTAGTTCTTCTCTAGTTATGAATCCATCTCCGTCCAAATCGAAAACTTTGAAAGCTGCAGTTAGATCTCTTGTGAGATCTTCGTCTTCTGGTCCTGGAGAAGCCTGCTGAATATTCTTGACAAAGCTCAAGAAATCATTTTGATCAATTATATCATTACCTACAGAAGAAAAGTACTTGATTGCATTAAATATTGGCCTTGACAAGCATTGAAAATCAGATGGACGACGATGAAACTATTGAAATCACTACAACTTTTTCTAGAGATCAATTACACTGCCCGCGAGAGTCGAGAGCCCAAAGATAGAAAATTTTAAAGATAGTGTGAAGAACGATGTGAAAGGCCTATTCCTTTTATCCGAATATCCAGTTTAATGTCAAGAAAGTGAAAGTCTAATTTCTGGTTGTACCTCTGCAGGTAAAATTTTTGCTGCACCATCTCAGATTGTGAGATTTAATAATTAGTAGTAACCCAAGTCTAGATTCGTATCAATGTTTTTTCCTAAAGATGCTAACTTTGTTAGCGAAACGTACGTCGTGTTTGAATAATATTAATTCATCTCCACCGAATGTGAACCTCTTCATTATAAACTAGGAATACGAATAACGATTATATTTGCCACTCGAGATTTTTTTTAAAAGGAAATTTATGGTGCCTCGCTAATTGTATTTCTTCAGTGCGAAAATATTTGCTATTTCCTCCACAACGTATTAGCAGAGGAATCTAATGGTCTACTTCTTAAAACCTCAATATATAATGAAAGTGGCTGATTTGGTTCCTATTTATAAGAATCTGATGATCTAAAAAAAAAATCATCAATAACGAATTTTAATGACAGTCTATTTTTTGGGTAGACATTTTTTCCAGAACTATAATTACAAAATCATTGAAGGATTAAATAGTTCCAGTAAAAATTCTGAAAAACTAGTTGATAATAGTATATTATGGAACAAGCACGGAATGTTACTCATCATTTCCCAGAAGTATCACTTTGCAGCACGAGAGGAAAATGAGTATTCCGGACGAGTTGCATACTATACTCTTTCTACGACTGTTGATATACCAGGGTGACGAATCCACTCTTTTAATATTATAGGTTTGGGTAGATATTTTTATACTCATATATGTGACTGAAATATAGTGACCGTAACTGAAGATCCTATTTAGATAAAGAGGTTGTCGAAAACCTAAAAAAATAATCGTATTTATGTACCTTGCCCTTTAACCCGGCCTGGGGTAATGGCCGTGGCTCCATATGCTGGCCGTGGGTAGAGTGTCATATTAACTGTTCAAAATCATATCCATAATTTTCTTTTCAATACCTATAGAAAAAACATTTCTTACGCAACTAATTAGAAAATACGTTGTGAAAAACTCGACAATAACAAAGTTGTATTACTAACGTAACCTCAAGCGAGTTATTGTTTTTTTCGAAAGAAGTAGCAAAAAAAAACATTTTTTTGCAACTGATCATTAGTTTTTCAGATTTGGAAAACTGTGCCTGTCTACTTAATATGCATCATTTGTTTGGGGATATTTTCTGGAACTGGAATGTATCATTGAGAAAAACGGGTAGTATTTTATTTAAATATATAGTTAATTTTTTGCGCTGATGTATCTTTCCTAGTCTCAATCAACTTGAATTCGCTGTGACAGCGGACGTAGTATAAGGAGTGGTTGTTATAACGAGTCTCGATCGTATCTTTTAGATGGAAAAGTAGTTATGATAAAAAAAAGATAAAAGAATATATTTTTTGTGATCAAATCTAATCAATTGGAGGCTTATACTATCTTATCTACGTTATTCGTAGAATCCGAAAAATTTCGGAAGTCTGAATTGAAAGCATAAGCACGCGACACCCAATTTTGCCTGCTAAATCCGATTTCTTCTGATAATGCTTACTAAGGGCTCATCCACAGGGGATTTGTCATTGACGATTAGTCAAAAAATCCGAAATTATGTTCACATTTGATTCGTGATTGAGTTTATTCTTGAATTCACTACCGAAGACAATGGTTGTGAATACTACACAGGCGGGCGGGGCGGGGACCCGTCATAAGACAGTCACGATTAGAAGCTTTTAATGAACGTGATTTTCAAAAGATGCGTGTGATGCGGGCATTCAAAAACCATTGACGCCGTCGAAATGTGATTTTCAAAAGACGATATAATGATTTAAGACGCCGTAATTTTGCACGATGTGTGATGCGGGCATTTAAAAACCATTGACGCCGTCAAAATGTGATTTTCAAAAGACGATATATGATTTAAGACGCCGTAATTTTGCACGATGTGTGATGCGGGCATTTAAAAACCATTGACGCCGTCAAAATGTGATTTTCAAAACTTGTGACGCCGTGCACGATTTGTGTGCGGGCATAAAACAGACGCCGTCAAAAGGATTTTAAAAGACGATATATGATTTAAGACGCCGTAATTTTGCACGATGTGTGATGCGGGCATTTAAAAACCATTGACGCCGTCAAAATGTGATTTTCAAAAGACGATATATGATTTAAGACGCCGTAATTTTGCACGATGTGTGATGCGGGCATTTAAAAACCATTGACGCCGTCAAAGCGTGATTTCCGTAATTTCGCACGATTCGTGATGCGTGTGATGCGGGCATTTAAAAACCATTGACGCCGTTCAAAAAAAAACAATCGTGAATAAAGGGAGCGTGTGTTTTCACTTCGGTTATTGAACCATATTAAAACGGTTTCTATCGAAGAAAATCTAATATCTTCCATTCAATTCAGATCCACCGAAAACTTATGGAACAAGATAGACCCAAACAAAGTAGGTCCTCGAAATATGTCAACACTTTTCTACTTTACATCAAGAGAATCCACACGGAATACTTTCATTTCAAATTTTGAAGTTCCTTCCGTCCACCAATCTATGATGATCAGAAAATTATGTGGAATATGGAGAATGCTATCTGCGGTTTTGCGACTTTCGAAGTTGAGAATGGTGGGATTTGATGCATTATTAACTCTTTTGTTTCCATTAATCTCATTTAATATCCTTTGAAATATGTCCCCGAGTTTATTTGTTTTACAATCTGTAAAACAACAAACGTTTTGCCTGCCTACAAAGACGCGATTTTATCAGTTTCGTCAGATGTAGTTAATTAGTTACGAGCAAATGTAAATTCCAGAATATATTTTGCTTCATCAATTTTTTTAACGTGGTTACTTTATGGGCACTAATGGAATATGGTATTCTTTGAGCCCATATTGGTATGAAATGAATGTATTCAATTTTTATCTCGTTTTTCCAAAATTTAAAGAGAAAATATCCATTCCATGCGATCTAAATGAAACAGCATAAATACGAATGCTACAGTTTGATGGTTGAGCATAGGGTTTATCTACACCCGTAGTCTAATAATACTCTTATACCTATGCCCACAACCCGTTTTATAATGAAATCCGTTACGATACAGATTTTCATTACGATACAGATTTCCAACCAATAGAAACCCATTAGTTTTCAATCAAGCATGATGTGCAAGCTTTGCATTTTGACGTTTGTCAAGTCAAAATCAGTAGGTATTGAATTTTTGAAGAATTTAGTCAATTTTCGATAATCGTATGAAAATGTCGTATAGCAGTGATATAGAAGGTTTACCAGCGACTCCTCCATAGATGTCTTAGACAAGAAATAAATGCAATCGAAAGGATTATATTTTTCATTTGACAAATGCAACACATATTTTTATTTTCGACCATATCAAACAAGCTTTTGATGGCCGAGTGGTCAATGGCGTAGGCAGTGAACAGAAACGTCCGGGCTCAATTCCTGACCTCGGCAGAGATATATCTTCAATTTTTTTTTTCATTACTCATTGTTGTATTTTCCGTGATCATACCATTAATTATAATTTTGTAGAATTTTTCAAAGAAACACGATTATTGTGTTCAATATAAATACCTATAATAGTATATTTTTTTTAGTTCTTCATTATTTATTGGGTGTAGATAAAATAGCGTATGCAACTCTCATGTAATGGTTATTACACGATCGTTGCATAATATACTATTACGCAACTATGATTATGGGTAGAGGATATAGACCTTTCCAGAATAAGTAGGACAGAGATGGAAAATGTGAACTGAGTTAGTATGAGAGAGAAACAGGTATATTTCATGCGTCACTTGTGGGCAGCTTTAAAAGATGCGCAAACGTGAGTGCGAGAGAGAAAGGGAAAGAGAGAGCACACCAGAAGTATTTTGGAAACACAACATAGTTGAGGCATTTTAATTTTCAAGAACGTAGACCAGAGTTCTATACTGATAAATAACAAATGGCCGACTGAACATGGACTGACTAAACACTAAACTCTTCTCTTTGTCTGATATCTGTCAATTGTCAGTATTATTGAATCAAGGCAGGGAATATTGACGGCCAATAAGATTCATTCTTTGGCCACAAGTGACGCGCGCAACTATCACCTGCACAGGTTATTCTGGAAAGGTCTATTGAGAATCTGAAGCGATGTTGTAGTTTATAACTGGAACAGAGCTGGTGGATCCAGTTGATAGAAGAGTGTACCTGATTGTTCATCAGAACCAATGTATTGGTTATTACACGATCGTTGCATAATATACTATTACGCAACTATGATTATGGGTAGAGGATATTGAGAATCTGAAGCGATATTGTAGTTTATAACTGGAACAGAGCTGGTGGATCCAGTTGATAGAAGAGTGTACCTGATTGTTCATCAGAACCAATATATCTGATTAAAACATCCGCTGCCGGGCTTCATTGGTGTTTTTGTGCAGCTCCCAAACAAAGCAAAAGATCTTCCTTCATCGTAGTTTTGTAGGGTTCCCAACTTACTACAATCTGAAAAATGAGAATTAATATTGGAATCTATTCATTTACGAAGAGAGTATTTTGATAACTGGGACTGTTTTTTAATTAACACAGCAACAGACATTGGGGTAGACTAAAAATCTGCCCTTCTACACTTGTATCGATTCCAATATTAATCCTCATTTTTCAGATTGTGGTAGGATGAGAACTCAAAAAACTACGATGAAGGAAGATCTTTTGCCATGTTTTGGGAGCGTAACAAAAACAACAATAATGAAGCCCAGCAGCAGATGGTTAAATCAGATATTTTGGTTCTGATAGAAAATCTGGTCGACTCTACTATCAACTGGATCCATCAACTCCAACCCAAAAAAACAACGAAAAATGAATCTATCCACAACAAAATATAGACATTCAAACAGTATTCTTCTTCTGCATTTTCGTCTTACCTTCCTTCAATATTAAATATATTCAAAAGAATTCAGTACTTGTAACGTAAATAAAGAAAGAAAATGGCAGCGGATAATTCGAAAATATATTGCTAATATTCTAACACTGCATCCAACATCACCTTTGAAATCGATTAATTCTATTTAAAAACATGATTATTTCTGTTCTAAATATCGTTACCGAAGGTTCGGTTCAATATACACAAGAATAAGGGTAATCAAAATGTTACTTATTCATACAGATTAGCTTCAGATTGACTTTTTTCGCTAATGTTTGGTGTATCTAGTGCGAAAGTTTCAAAATGAATCCATATACAGATGCTGATGAATTCGTGAAATATATATTCTTCTCTGAATGCAACAAGCTTGTGTCTAGACCATTGATAATGATTTTTTTTTCCTGGTGAGTGGAATTTTATCACAAAGTATACTCTCTACTTTCCTTTGTCATTCTTTTCGCGTGCTTGGTGTAATAATTGAGAAAAACATTATTGTGTGAAGCAGGAAAGTGTCTGTCACTCTTTGTGAATGATTTAAACGGCTATGTACAAATATCAAGAAAGAGTTTTTGTGAATTTTTTTTTTGTACCTCATTTATATAGAAGTTCTGTATTCCTTTTTTTTATTCGGAGAAGATAAACCTAAATCATACTATTTAATACATACCTGAATGGCTTGCACTCCTGATGATTTCTTCAGCCTTTTGGTATTTTATTTCTATCCCTAAATTATTCAACATTATTTTGAATTCACCAGGTGTAACTCGTCCATCCTGATTCCTGTCTAATAATTCGAAAGCAGTCTTCAGCCCTGAAAAATTTTCATAAATCAATGTTTATACCACACATGGGACTGATACTCTTAGAAATTTTACATTGAATAGGAAGCCCATCATTCTCAAGCACTTGCGTAACCGGAGTAGATAGCCAATGAAATGCAGATTTCTTGAGATATGCCTTCAATTGATCAAAAACATAGCTGGATGATTGAACTTTTTTCTCAAACCCCAGGAGGTGCAACATACAATCAGAATTATAGGGATCTTGTAAATGAACAACAGTGGTGTAAAGGTATAGTGAAAATTCATGGAGATCTTGATTTTTGGGTTGCTTGAATAAACCATTGAGATGCAATTTGCAATTTTTAACAAACTAGTTTTAACATTCGAAGGTTTTTATTACTATTTTTTCTCTAAGGAGCTACTATTTAAAATCATGAATCATATTTCTAAGTTGTCGAATGTACTTAAGTACACCTTATATATTGAGCGTCTGTGATTGCTACTGAATTTGTTGTTGTTGTATTTCAGGAATGAATTCGCGACTACCTTTTAAAAATAATCTGGCACAATCCCAGGTGTGTTTTCAACATTTAAATATTCGTGAGTAAATAGAATGTTCTTAATTCGTATCTTGAACATATATTATACTCTGGTAATTTTCGAAAAAGCAACCTGAAATGCAACTGTATTTTTCTCTGCCCTATAATTTCAACGATGGAGCAAGTGTTATATTATGCCACTCTCACTTTTTGAAGAAGTTTGCAAATTCAAAAAAAAAATAATTTCAAACTGTCCAATAAATTTTAACAAAAAAATTGAAAGTTCCTTTCTAATATCTACCACTTTTCGATCGAAGCATTCTGCTCTTACTGATTCAAAAAAGGTATATGACAGCATCATAAACCTCAAAAACACCAAATCTGTTGGTAAAAATGGAATATATGCTGAATTTTTGAAATTTTTAGTGTCTGAATTTTGTGAGCCTTTATAACTTACATATATTGAATAGTTTTTTCCACTGGTATTTCTCCAGAAAATTTCACAAGCCTTTGATGCTGTTTTGATTTGTAGCATGCGAAGATTTCCTCTTAAATTAATAAAATCTTATTTGGAAAATTGAAGTTAGTTTTTTATTGAAAGGAACGAAAACGGAGGACTTATAAAGCATCAGGTAAAGAGACTGTAATCATAGGGGTACCCCAAGGGTCAGTTTTGTGATCAATTCAATTCAATTGATCTTCCATCTCTATAGACAGTAATATTTTTACTTGATGTAACAAATTTGAAATATGTTCCTCAACTGTCCTTTCTATGCATAACAGTTGACTCAAAGGTGAACTGGAAGAGTCATACAAATAATATTGCAACAACTCTATCAAGATACTGTTTCGTCTTGAAAGTTATATCACAAAAAGTTTAGCAAAATGCAGCACGGCTGACATATTGTGGATATAGGTACTGAAAGAAACGCTAGATATGGTATCATTCTTTGGGAAATGAATATTCAGTGGAAAAAAGTTTTTACGCGTATACGTTTGAATGTGTGATTTTTCTTAAAGAATATATGTCATTCGTAAGTTTGATAGGAATCACTCTCATAATACTCGCAATAAAAACAGTTTTTTGAATTTAGTTACTCGTTATTGCACCTTTTTACGGAAAATATGTCCTTATCTTTTATAAGCATATATTGAAAAATACAAGAATTCATGAAGTCTTTCTTCTCAGAAAGGTGAAGAAAGACCAGAAAACCAGGCTCCTTTCAAAGGATTACCACTCAACAAAAAATCTCACAGTTTCCTGTACGATTCAACGTGTTTCGAATACTACACAGCAGAAGAGCAAGAGTGAAAAAACTTTCAGGAGCGAATCTAAATCGGTTTACAACCGATATAAGTAATTGAGACTTTTGAAGATCAAACGGTCAAGACAGAATTTGATATAGTATTAAATACATTTTACGCAAAAGATCTAATTCCTACTCAATCATTTGAAAAAGTAATCATGGCCTCAGCATAATTCAAGAGTTTTTATTGAAGTCGATATAAATTTCATAGATTTTCCAGACTTATACTTTCGATTGAGACAGTTTGAAATTGTGGTTTGTTTTTTGCAATTAATGAATATATCCTGCTAGAAATCACACCTCAAAAGATGAGATCATTTTTTAAACCACCAGAACATAATTAATTAAGAACCAGTAGGTAACATACTATAAATTCTTGTGTGTGCATTCTTCGCAGGAATATTCTTGTATCTGAAATTGGGATCTATGAGATATTAGTCCTTTGATATCATATTGACTATGCATATAAACAACTGGAAATTGTCAAGCGTGTGCACGCGCCATTTTTGTCAGAGGGAAAAAATTGGATTACGTGTAGAAATATATTTTTATAAAATCATAGCAGAGCACTTTCGTTCAGAATAGTCGTCATCAGAGCTTACCTAAAAATAAGTGAATATTGAATTAAATAATCAATTATGGAAGATTTTTTGCAATTAAAAAATTATTATGTATAAATCTTGAAAAGAGGTTACTTGTAAACCTGACGCGTTAGTAACCTCTTTTCATGATAAATGAATGGAAAATTTTGATTTGCAATGTAGCTTTCATGATTTGATTATTATATTCAATTTTTTTCAATCTTGACTTACCCTCAGGAAAACACTGATTACTGACTGTTCTAGTCGAAAGTGCTCAACTATGATTTTATGAAATACAAAAATGTTCCTCCTCTAAATAAATATACAAATTTAAGCAGGTTTGAGGTTTTTCTATATAACTTCCAAAAGAGATTAAATTTCATTCATATGTACAGCTCAAGAAATATGACAGATGAATAAGTACTGTTTTGAAATTGTGCTCGATTGGTCTATATAGTAACTTTTTTCAGGAGCACCGTTTTACCCATTGCTTATTCAAAACTGTCTGGTGAAGAAGCAAATATTTCCGTAGAAAATATGTGAAGTTATGAATATTTCTTAGATTTTTCTCTCCAAAATCAAAGAAAGAAAAAAAAGGTGTTATCAACACTCTCTGGAGATATTTAATGCATAAAAAAATATAATAAATAATAAAATAAACCCAACGATTACAGTGGTGTGCAACAAATTCCTTTCAATGGAAATATAAGGAGTTTTTTTTTGATAACTCAATATTATGTATTTTTTGTACGAAGTTTTTGCTTTGAGATATTTCATTCAATTCAGGACATATTAACATCCACAAAACGATTTATATTGATAAATGTTTCAACACCAATCCTTTCGTAGCGTGCAGTACGTTAAAAAGTTGTATAGTGAATATTTTAATAATTTATACCGGATATTTTGATAAGTTATGATTTATATTAACGAATATTCTTTTTCAAACTATAAAGCAAAATAAAATCAGATAATTAGAACATTATTCGTACTTCGAAAGTAAACATCATTTTTAGGTTATAAAATATTTCGTTCAAAATTCATTTTTTAGGCTCTCACTAAGATTTTTTCCCAGCTAATTTTGGCGTAGTATCAGATGAACATGGTGAAAAGTTTCACCAAGAAATATTGCCCATAGACAGGCGCTACAACAAACAACAATTGGTCAGAAGGAATGCTTGCCGATTTTTGTTGTCGTGCAACACCAAGAGAAATCTACAAAATGAATACTACTAATAAAAAAGTATTTAATTTTTGTGATAGTTGTTGATGATTTCGACAGATTTCATTCAATATCGTATTATTTTTTTGAATAAATGACTCAAATTTGAAGCAAAATGAATTTTTTTTCAAAAATTCTATGAAAAAAATTATACATGTTCCATAATTTTTCATACTATATTTCTACTCAGAAATATTGAAATTATCATAAAACATGCATAAAATCTGAAGGAGAGAAAAAAAGGTTAATTTTTACAGACCAGTGTTATTTACAAAATCGTTGGATGGGATAAACCAATCACTAGCTGTTTTTCTATAGCGCACCGGGCATTCATAATAATATTATACTCAATTTGTATACCAAACGCACGTAACTAAATCAAACAGATATCTTCGAGTGTTTAGTAATAATTAATCAATTGTATATTTCAATATGGATTTGGAGGAGGAAGAGACAAAAAGAGGTTCCTCAAAATATACATAATATACACAAAAATGATCATTTAACAAAATTCCTGCCACATTTTGAAGAATTCTATTCAACAATTTCACACAAAAGATTTTTATCTAAATTCTAAAAAATATTGTCATGTAGGTACTGAGCACTCTAGTGATATCTACCCTCCATAGCAAATATAACCAATAGTCATCAGGCGAAAAAAACAGCTCATTTTTACTATAATACGGGGTAAAAAAATTGTTTGTGCCTTTCTGACTTCCATTGAAAAAATATAATTGGGGCCTCATTGTAAATGGGACGAAAATAAAAAACTCTGCTGACTCACCTTCAAGTTCCTTCTCGCTAAATTCTTTTTTTATCGAGGAACTCTGAAATAAGCAATAGAACCAAATGTAAAGCTGAAAACAAGTGAACCGTCATTTACTTACCCTTCTTTTCTTGAAAGGAAAACTAGCCATTACTAGAATTTATTTATAGTACATTCACAATTTCAAAGGCGCATGATAACGGAATCAATATCAACAAATACACATTTTAGATTCACGAGTTGTTTATAGACTACCGTTCAACGTACATGATCGTGTGCCAAAGCTACACAAATTTCGGTGACACGTTTATTTTAGTCAAATCATTTCAACTAGATGTATTTACTAGATTCTGAAGATTAATTTATAAGTCGCCTACTATATCAATAATGAATTTGTTGAATGATGACATTATCATCTCTGAGAAAGGTGTTGTTTGCCGTAGAGAACCATAAAATTGCCTCTGGAAAACATTTCATATCGATGCGTAGCGAATTCTAGGTGTAGTCATTCTGAAAATATAGTTAATCAGCTCTGATAAGCCAGAGACTTTAAGTTTTATCATAAATTGTGATCTTCTGATAAAATGAAAAGTACCCATTGAATTTTGATTCTTGATATGGAAAAAGTGGAGGTATTGTAGTTATTTCAAAACGTTCTATATCATTGAATATTCTCATTCTCGATCATTATTGATCGAAAATGAGACTGTACCAGAATACCAGATAACATCAAATTATTATATCACAAGAATGAAATACTTTTTCATTTACCTACCCTTGTAGGAAAAGACACCTTTTGACATCAATTTGTAACAGAAGTTCTCGAGGGCTCTTCACAAAAATAAATTGAAGAGTTATTCTATCAAAACTTTCCTCAAATCTATGTTGACACAAAGAACGTTTACATTGATTTGGCATTAATTATTGTTTGGATGTTCCTTGAGGAGTTGAAAAAGTCCTGAAAGCGATTTTTTGGGTTTTTCCCTGGAAATGAAAAACAAATAGTTTCAAATTCTTATGATAACTGTTCTCAAGGCAAATTTTTATATTTTCCTTGATACATAACTGGAATATTATAAAGAAGCCGAATTGATTGACAGTTAGTATGGTCTTTCTCGTGTATTTGGAGATTAAATTAAAAAAATAGTTCGACATCCTTTTCCAGGCGAGACATTCAACATTGTTCTATATAATGCACAAGGGCTGTATTTTACTTTTTCTACAAACGTCAGTAAAAGTATAATTTTTGACGCATGCTGTCAGTGTCTCAAATGCCATTTTATGACACTGGTGTTGAAAGTAAATCATTTTTAGCACTAGTGCTAAAAGTGATTTATTTGTAGAGAAAATATAAAAACACAATTCAAAATGAAGTGTTCATTCAATCAAACGTACAATTAGTGGAACTACAATTATGATAAGAAACTCCATGGCCAGTCTCATTGGGAGATTTAACAGAATTTATTTTGGTGAAGCTTGCACCAGGGCAGAGAACAATATGTTGTCCGCCGAAGTTTTAGACAAAATTTGATCCGCAATGTTCTGTTTCCTTTGTAGTGAGTCCTCTATATAACCCTCTGCTACTGTACTGGAACTTCCATCCACCGTGTCTTTTAATTGTAATAAGACTAGCACCAGAGTTCGCCAACAAACTTGCTCAGGAATGTCGGAAACAATATCCAGTATAAAGATGGGAATCAGGCAAATTTAGAAATTCAGCAATTTTGGCAGGCATCTTACCAAATGTGTTAATTCCAACTGGAATCCTGGCACATTTATTTTTAATGCATTTTATAAAAACTCTCGAATGATTAATATCCACTGTGCGAAGGGCTATGTACTTTTTATAGTAGTTCATATACAATGTACCACTTACAACAATGGTGCGTGGCACATTAGTTTTTGTGTCTGGAATCCTCGATATTATTTGATGTCAAATCACACAGTTCCTCTCGACGACAGGCTCCAAAATCACCAAAAATCGCAGGAACTTTTTGAATTCCGCAAAGGAACTTTTTTTAACGGTTGCATTTATCCATATCCAAAATACTTGGATTTTTTAATTTTTGGGTAGTCTCTCTTGTGGTAGCTGCTGACTAATTGGATATATCTCCAAAAACGGCAGTTGATTGGGTCTTATAACCGTGAGGTAATTTTTGAGTTTTCTCTCAATAACCCGTCTTTTCTGTCTTTGGGGGCCATATCTCCGAAACTAGTCGAGACCTCCGAAAAATTCGTTTAAATTTTTTATTCAGGAGACCGAAATACGTAAGTTCCAAAAAACATTTTTTCTAACCGTTGGCGGCGGACTAATAGATAGATAGATTTTTACCCATTGAATATATTACCTTTGCGTTGGATTTTTTCAGATAAATCTTTGATATAAGAAATGATCATTTTTATCTGAGAAATTTGTTGAATGTTGTGTGTTTGCTCTATGCAAACTCTCAAACTTTCATTTTACTAACGAATTCTCAAGTCATTAGAATAATCATTTTCTCTGGGTAATTTTTTTATGTTATCTAATAATAATAATGGTCTTCATTGGGTGAAATAGAGAATAACATCCAAAAAACGAAGTCCAAATTTGCAGTGTAGAAGCACTACAGGTTTTGTTCTACCACTTAAACAATGTGCTGTGTCATAAAGACTTTGATGAGCTTTTTTTCGCCATTTATATTGTCTTTCGATTTCCACAACTTTTTCAAAAGAAGAAGTTGACATAAAAAATATCACATATTCACTTAACCAAGGATTTCACTGTCACTTTCCAAACATGAACAACCTTGTTTCTGAGTGGATGTGGTTCCAACTTCCATTGTCAAAATTATTCAACTCATTTGAATTATTTGAGAAAAAATAGAAGGGTCGAAACTAATATCATTTTTCAAATGTGTTGAATGGTTCAGACATAAAATATCGAATCTAAAATCTATACGCAATAGCAACAAACAATATGTTGCCAGAAGAAGAGTGTATAAAGCACAGACCATATGATCTGTGGTATGAATAAGTGTTAGGCCCAATGACCAATTCTTAAGTAATATTCTTAATTGTTTGCCTTTCTTCCTGAAGCAGTGACTATTATTTCGGAGATATAGTGATAAATACTGAAAGTAAAGGAAAATGGTACAGAAGACACAAAAAAGTTGGGCGTTGAAGGGGGGACAAATTCGGCAACATTTTTATTAAGGATTCTACCACACCTTCATATAGCGTCAAGGAAGAAAAATTGCAGAAGACAAAGTAAAAAATTCTGACGTCAGGGGCAGTACAGGATCCAGTAAAGTTTGTATCACCTTCATATATCCAGATAAAGAAGGAGATTTGCTTGAAAGAAATATTCAAGCCTGTCGTGCTATTATGAAAACAACGCTTGACAAAGTTTGTGCAGAATTCGTAAACAAGCTGCATTATTGTTAACCAAATTGAGGAGATTCTATTTTGCAGGTCTTTGCAAGTCAGTACCTAATAAGTTTTCCCAGTGTAACTTTCGAATTTTACGGCTCATCCATCGCTAATAAGCGGTAAACATTCTTGCAGGTTTTGGTGTACAGAAATGGAACTCGACCATATGAATGTATTTTTTCCAAAAAATCCACTTCCCCTAGTCGTGGCTCGAAAATGAGCAAATAAATTTTCGATGACAAATAAACCCTGCAGATCGGTTAAAATTCTTGCAGGTTGTGGTGTGCAGAGGGGAAACTTGACCGTATAAACGCATTTTTGCCGGAAAAATATCAACCCCGCCCCCTGTTAGCTCGAAAATGGGAAAAGAAACTATCCATGGTGATAAAACCTCACAGGTCAGCAGAAATTCTTGTAGGGTGGGCTTTACAGAGGTGAAATATGACCCATACAAGCATTTTGACAAAAAAAATTCAACCCCTACTCCTACTGGCTCGAAAATCTGAAAAGAGCGTTTCGAACGCGAATAAACCTTGCAGGTCGGCAGAAATTCTTTCAGGTTGGGTTGAATTGAAACATGGCCGAATATACGAATTTTCTTCAAAGAAAAACACCCCTACTAAAATATATTGTGTGCTACTAATAATATAGTTAGTCCAGTGTAAACTAATTACAATATATTGTTATTTTGACTTGGTACTCGAAGCCGACATATTCGCGATATTACTTAGTTGATGTCCTTGAAGCGTCTTAAATAGAATATATGTCTGCTTGATATCTCAATTGTGTCATATCTAGCAGATCTAGCAGCAGTGGCGGATGCACGAGGGGGTTTTCGGGTCCGAACCCCCCCCCCCATTGGGAAAATGAAAAATTTTTTTTTTCGATTTTTATCGGCCCCTAATTTCCAAATTTTGTTAGGGAACGAAAAACTGTCACATGAGCAAGACAGAAAAATAAAATAGAATGAATTTTTTTGCTTTAAAATTGAAGAACTTCAATAATTATTATTACATTCCATTGAAAACTAAAGAGCAGGCTACATTTAAACATTAGTAAATTTTCATTTTTTAACAACCAATTTCATCAATTTATTCAATTCAGTAATCCTCCAATTCCTAAAAAAATAATTCTCAAGAATTAAAAATAGTACAAACAAGATCTGGATTGAATGTTACCCAAACAAACAAAAAAACAAGTTTCGCTTAAAATTTTTGGACTCACCGAGTAAAATATGAAAATAGACTCCTCTTCATGTTGTAGGTTCAAAATAAAATGCTTTTTTTTTTAACTATCAAATTGCAATTTTTCTCGATGACACTTTGGAGAAAATTGACACTTGTCAGGCTAATAGAGGAAAAGTTCGAGAAATTTCTGACAGTGCTGCCATTGGATCCTTTTTGGCGCAATATTTGAAAAATTAGAATTGTTACAATCATGATGAGTATTGTGTATGCCGGTAACGATTTGAATATACTATGTATGAGTAGAATATGCTGTTGATTACGTTAAATCAACTCGATTCGATTTAAAAAAAGTAAAGTTTCGAACCTACTTTACCTCCTGGCTACACCTTCAAATTTTGCTCATGTCAATCTAATAGTTGTTGCTATACGGTAGCTCATAATTTTCTGTTTTATATATATATATATATATATATATATATATATATATATATATATATATATATGATATATATATTTATATGATATATATATATTTATATATATATATATATATATATATATATATATATATATATATATAATTGTCACAACGTTTCGGCAAAGTCTCATTTGCCATCTTCTAGGTGATGATTGAGTTTCGTCCTCCGAACTCCGAACTTTGTGACAATTATCCTTCAGGGAATCAAAATCACAGAACACGGAATGAAACCCGAAAAAACAACTCATCATATATATATATATATATGTATATATATATATATATATATATATATATATATATATATATATATATATATATATCTAAATTTTGAGTTATAGACCCCCCCCTTAACCTGATCCTGGATCCGCCACTGCCTAGCAGTGATGTTAATTGAATGAAATCACAAGTGTGACCTCATTATAACATCTTGGAGATGCGAACCCAACTATCAATGGGGGTGTTTGTTTTTTTTTTTGGCTTCTAATCACTTTTCTCGATTCGGGAAAAAACAGACTAAAAACAGTTTCTCAAACCTTCGTTCTCTCTAACCTGATACAGAAGTTTCGACCATGTAAGTATATAACAATAACCACAATAACAATGAATATGAACGTTCATTTTTCCTTCGACTTTTCATGTCTGAACAAAACCCCTTCTGAAAATCAGTTTGATACGCCACTGGATAGAGATTGCGACATTCGGAAATGCTAGCAGCGAGTTTGTCAGCCAACTTCATACAGCTCCCGCAGTAGTTTTGAGTTGGACAGCTGACTGCTTGCTTGCCAACTTCACACTGCTCTAGCGACTGGTCATAAAATTGTTTTCATTTTCCTTCCTTCATCCCGAAAATGGCAGCATTATTGTAGTGAGCAATGAGTCGTTCATGTAATGACTAATGATTCGACAAAGTTTATTTCGCGGAAATATTCATAAATCATTCCCTCGATCATTAGGAAAAGTATTCCAAAGTGCATAGTGTACTTTTAATAACATCCGTGACCAAATTAGTGATAAATCGGAGCCCCCTCCCTTATGTGAAAATATCAAAGTTCCTGGATTCCAAAAAAAGTAAGTGCTCTTATCTTATCGATTGCTGAAAAAAAATTGTGTTTGATATGCTTATTGGGTGCAACCACAGTGATGTTTTAATTTTCAACTCGATTGCTTGCCACCAAACCCATTTTTGTACCACTGTTAATATAAATCGAAGAGAAGAGATGAACAGGAAATGAATAATTTTCTGAAAATCGTGATCTCATCTTAATGAAGATTTTTGAATATATTTGAAGAAAACATAACAATTTTAGATTTAAGTTTCATACTTCCAAGATATGTGTGGGTGTCGTTAAGAGGAAAGGTTTATGTATTGAACAATCATCATACATATCAACACGAATTTTGTGCTGTAATCATTGAATAATGATATTCGTGAGGTTATTGAGCAAATCTGAAGATGTTGAAATAAATCTGGTTTCCTGTGAACAAGTGGACTATCAAATGACTCACATTCTAAAAATATTTCCGTTCCTCATCACCTTTATGTTTAACATGATTGGTCCAAACCATTGAAAACTAAAAATACAAGAAATACAGTATTGTATGGTGGGTATCACACCAGTTGATATTTTAAAAGTAAGAAAATTCCAAAATTGTTATTCTAGATCCTTTAAAAAGTTTACTGCATATTGAAATCCTGAAAAATGTTGCACTTTATCATTGATTGGGGATTGTAGACTGACACACTTGGTATATCACAGGTTCTTCAATGATCTTGTAGCTGAAGAGCTTACCTTAAAAGGAAAATAAAATGTACACTGCATTCAATTAGATGCATTGAAAAAAACTGGTATTTCAATAGCTGATGGGACAAGTTTATGTTCATTGTGAGGTTATAGGAGGTTAATTACCACAAAGCAATGAAGATTCTTGATAAGTATTTAAAAAATTGTTGATCTATGATTGATTGCCATTGTAGCTTTTGTAACCATCAGTGGCGGCGATTGGACGTTAGAAACGGGGGCAATGAGGAAATTCATAAGAACATATTTATAAAACTAAATAATTCTGTTGATTTTTTCCCAGACATTGGGGAGCACCCCTTAATCGCTTCCTTTGGTTGCCTTTCAGTTCTTGAGATATATTTATATTTGTGAAAAATCATTTATCCTCAGTCTTGTCTGTCAGAAAGCAAATGTTTTCGCAAGGTCAGAATGTATTTCATTTTTTGTAATGAAAATATTTCTTAGTTTTGTTGGTAAAAGTATGTTATCCTACCGCTTCTGTCTTTTGAAAAAACTTTGGACAACCTCACGCATTTTGAGCCGCTGAACCCGAATCTAAAGTCAAAACGGGGCGCGCTCCCTTTGCTCCGAAGTCATGGCTCATGGTCCTCCAAAAGTCTGATATTTCAGAAAAATTAGGCGGATGTCAATGTTGCAAAAATTATATATATACTTACTGTTCAAAACTTTTTCCTCTGAGAGGTTAAATTCACCTTCAGTGTTATGAATAATATATTCAATCATATAATTTTGATTTTTGTTTTTAAAAATAGGCAGCTATGTTTTTCCACTATTACTTGACATCAAACTTGTGGTTGAACTACTAAGTTGTTAGTTTTAGTACTCCAATAAATATATGTATCAGTTATAAATTATGCATCAAATATAGAACTTCTGTATTCTATACTTCAGACCTAACTAGCATTTATAGCTCATATCCTTCATGTTCATATTCACGATAGGTCGATAGCTGCTATGCACACTAATGCTTTTGGTACATGAATAACTATCTATACAAGGATACTTCGGTGTTCAATATTCGTCGAGAAATGAGTTAGGGAAGAAGTTGTTTTGGTCAGATATTCGCCTAATATCTCACGGAAATGTAAGAATTTGTAAGACAATTATAAGAATTAGTATGATCAAAAATAAGTCTCTTGAACTTATGAATGTGGAATGTACAGGGGTGAAGCATATTCAAACAAATGTTCATTAACTTTTTTTTCCTTGACAAAATGGTTGAGGCTTTCGCGGCCGAGGTTATTAGTATAACTACTGCTCTTCGGGCTTGAAGGCCGTCGTACTTTGGAATTTCTTCCTGACGTTTCGCTAGCGCGAGTGGCCAGCTTCTTCAGAGGCTTATTCATCTCCGATGACTAAACAGTTCGATTTCTCAAGGCGTATTTATATTGATGCAGGTAGTCTGGAGTGTTAATTACTTCTGTCGGGTTCGGGGAATAATCATCATTATTAGTTGCCGCACTACCTGCTGTGATTTCATTAGTTATTCTTGATTTCTTTAGAATCGGATTCCAAATTCTGTTAAAATTGTCCGCATGTTTTTGGATCTCTATTGCCTCCCGTACCAGTCGGCTATGGTAACCCTGGTTGGGGGCAATCAGTGTTGCATTTTCGAACAGAATCCTGTGGTCGCCCTCGCTCAATGCGTGTTCCGCCACCGCCGATTTGTCGGTTTGCCCCAGCCTGCAGTTCCTTTGATGCTCTTTGAGCCTTGTACCCATGGATCTTTTCGTGCCATGGGTACAAGGCTCAAAGAGCATCAAAGGAACTGCAGGCTGGGGCAAACCGACAAATCGGCGGTGGCGGAACACGCATTGAGCGAGGGCGACCACAGGATTCTGTTCGAAAATGCAACACTGATTGCCCCCAACCAGGGTTACCATAGCCGACTGGTACGGGAGGCAATAGAGATCCAAAAACATGCGGACAATTTTAACAGAAAGGAAGAAACGTTGACTCTAAACAGAATTTGGAATCCGATTCTAAAGAAATCAAGAATAACTAATGAAATCACAGCAGGTAGTGCGGCAACTAATAATGATGATTATTCCCCGAACCCGACAGAAGTAATTAACACTCCAGACTACCTGCATCAATATAAATACGCCTTGAGAAATCGAACTGTTTAGTCATCGGAGATGAATAAGCCTCTGAAGAAGCTGGCCACTCGCGCTAGCGAAACGTCAGGAAGAAATTCCAAAGTACGACGGCCTTCAAGCCCGAAGAGCAGTAGTTATACTATTTTTTTTCCTTCATTCAAATTCAAATTTCAGATGATGGACGCTTCAGTGATGAAACATTTTTCGAGGATCTGCTTTTTGCTCACGGTAATAAGTACTGTGGCAGTAGCACAAATACCCCAAAGATTCACTTCACTTAATCCATGCACATCAAAAGGAAATTGCCACGAATGTATTCAGACGCCATCATGTGCTTGGTGTTATGATCCGGTGAGTATCTACCTGGTTTGTGTTAACATTGATTTTTCTATACAACTCTTCTTAATCGAAAATAATATTTGAGAATTACTGGTTTAACTGGAAACACTGGAAATGAATTTTGTACTTTGAGATGAGTAGTACAATGATTTGTAGATATTTCTACAAAGATGACCAATTGTTTCGAATAAAAAATTTTGAATAATATTAGGTGTGAAGTGACAAAATATGCAGAAAAATGTATCCAATTATCATTTGTTATTTCATATGCAATTTGTTCTGGATCTGGATTTGTTCTGGATCCGAATCTTCATTCAAAATACCTCTACAGAATCTCCAGAAAATGTTTGTTATTTTCCCAACCTATTTACGTCGCTCCACCTTCACCGAGAGAACGGCAAATTTTCACATACTTCATTTCATATTTGTTTGTTCAAATCTGAATATTTATTTAAAATCCCTCTACAGACTCCCTGACAAATGACATACTCCATTTCATATGTAATTTGGCTTTATGAATCCGAATCTTTATTCAGAATACCTCAACAGAATCTCCTGGAAATGTTAGAAATTTTCTCAGTCTATTTACCCCACCCTACCCTCCAATGAAGCAACAAATGATCACATACTTTATGTTATATGTTATTTGTACTAGAGTACCACTATTTTCAGATCGAATCTGTTCATGGGACGGATTCATTCACATAGCTCTACTTGCATGAAAAGTTTTTTCACTTGCTGAGTGGTGTTGTGGTTCGGACTTCCATTGTTTATATTATTGACTCTAATGAAACAAGTTGCTAAGATTAAATTGAAAAAGAGAAAACTTATGAAATTACAAATCGAATAATAGAGGAAGCAAAATCAAACAAAACAAAGCTTGAAATGGATGTGATTGTTCAAAGAAAATAATGTTGTTACACTGAGATATGGAATGTGATAGAGCAGAGTCAAAAAAATTAAATGAAGGAATATAAAGTAATGTAAACGAATGTTCAAATGAAGTTTCAAGATTAGTGTACTAATCAGCTAGTGAGACAACTCAGACCTAGACGCAAGGTCACTCAGTCTTGAGAATGGCTCCGAAATGGGAGCCGAAACGTAGACAAGAAAATCATTCCAGACGCGGATCAACCGGAAGTTCCAGCCAGCATATATATATATATATATATATATATATATATATATATATATATATATATATATATATATATACATATATATAAAAGAAACAAAACATGTCCCAGAATTGAACCTTGAGGGACACCACATGTTACACTTCTAAGTGAACTCATTTTTTCTCCCATACAAACAAACAAACTGTTGTCTATTGCTCAAGTAATTTTCAAACCATTGATGAATAAACACAATATTGCCTATATTGAATAATTTTTTCAACAGAATATTATGATCAACTGTGTCAAAAGTCTCTGATAAAAAGTGTGACAACAATCCACAATGAAAGTCTTGATCCAATTTCAATTGATTATTTGTTATCAAGTCAATTACAGCAGATTCTGTGTCACTGGATCTTCGGACACCTTATTGTTTACAGTATAAGAAATTAATTGTTGTAGGTTCTAAGAACATGGAATTCATTGATGATACATTTTTGTTATGGTATGGGAGATATTAGATGATAATTGACTTCCTATATTTGCAAAATAGTTATTGAATTCATTGCCTATTTAAATTGGATCTTCGATAAGTTTGCCGTTTTCTGTAATACGTTTCACATACTTTTTTTCATTATTTGTTTTATTATGTAATACTTCATTTATAGTTTTCCACATGGATTTTGGTGTAACATCCAAGAATTATGAATCATAGTATGTCTTTTTTGTTTCTCTTATAAGGTGTTTTCTGGCGCTCATGTATTTAAAACGTATTCGTCTGTCTCCTTCTCTCTCACTTACAGACAGCCAGATAGTGAGAGAAAGATGGGGAGACGAATACGTTTCAAATACAAGAGCGCCAGAAAATACCTCTTGTCAGTCTTTTTGACCAATTTATTATAGAAATTGTATTCATTTCGGAAATGCATTACATCAGGAA
Organism: Zygogramma bicolorata; assembly: GCA_032362365.1. Classification (NCBI taxonomy): domain Eukaryota; kingdom Metazoa; phylum Arthropoda; class Insecta; order Coleoptera; family Chrysomelidae; genus Zygogramma; species Zygogramma bicolorata. Next base: position 428,367 of record JAVJAQ010004148.1, on the reverse strand, counting down.
AACGTTTTCTTTTGAAATGATACTTATCACGTGTTTTGATTAATTTTGATAAATTAGAGATGAACCAAGGTTTCGAATCTTTATCAATATTAATTTTTTGAGAATACTTCGATTTGAAAGTCTGAATAATTTTATTATATATTTCATCTGGATCATTATATCGTTACAAATTACAACTGATTAATCCCAGTTCATCCCTCAAATTATCAATATTATATCTCATTCAGATTCCTCGACGACGATAAATACTATTATTATATTTTTTTCTAGGATTTCGGCGACAGCGCCCGTTGCTTCCAACCGTCCCAAGCGAGAAAAGACTCCCGCTGTCCCGAAGAGTACGTTTTGAACCCTGACAACATTTTGAGCACGCTGCAAGCGTACGAGCTGACGAGGGCGCGTAAGGGGAGCGCGGGTGGGGGCGGGCAGATGGTCGGCGGTTTCGAAGGCAGCTACAACCACTCGGAGCATTGGTCGGGCAGCGGTTCGACGAGTGGGCAATTCGGCGGAGGGGCGGGGGGCGGCGCCGCCGGCCAGATCGTCCAAGTATCGCCCCAAAGACTGAACTTGAAATTGAGAGCAAGTAAGTAGTAGTAGTAGTTTATTTGAAATAGATGAATCTTATTTACAAAAAACAGTCACATAATCATTGAAGATATAGATAGTCTTACGAAACAATAACAACAACGATAATTATTGGTTTCCAGAAACATAATAGACAAGTATACTGAAATGTATATGTTATAGTAGACATTAAAACATTACAATTCTAATTTAACCCACCTACAGGTATACATTAATACCTTGAGAGTTAAAGCGTTAAAAACATAAAGATAACATAATTCAGGCGAAACTGTTCCATCTCTAGGTAATTTTGTAATGCCGAAAACTCAGTGATGTCATAAAGAGGGTTTTTACTCAGAATATGCTTCAGAACTTTTGTAATGGTAGCTCGCGGAAGTGAGGTGGCAGTAAATGATATTGCTCCACTCCAAGACTATCAGTCCTTCTCAATCTATTCGTTTGCGGTACCAGATTCAATTTATTTCGAGTATTATAATCGTGCAAGTCTGTATGAGTGTGATAATTTTTCAAGTTTTGTTTAATATTCAACAGTTTTTCATAAACAATAACCGAGTACAAAGTCATGATTTTAAGGGTTTCAACAATTGGACAACAAGATTCATTGAGCTTAGCTGAGACTTTACTTCTCAGAGCTAACTCTTGAATAATGAAAATTTTTCAATGTGAGTTTTTGTCCCCCTACCCCAGCTCAATATCCTTAAGGACTGAGTGACAAAGTGAATGGATGTATTTAACGCTGCATTTTAATTCATAGTTTTTTTATGGTTCTGATGGCATACATTGCCCTAGTCAATTTAGTGCAAGTTTTATTGATATGAATAATCCAGGTTTCGAATTCATCATAACTCCCAAAAATTTGACCCCAGGGTGCTCAAAATGATTGTTTTTTGTTTGAAAAATTAAAGTTTCAGTTTTCTCTTCATTCAATATCATTTCATTTGGAGAAACCCAACATAGTGCCCTTTCCAGAATCAAAGCCAGTATTTGTTGAGGAGATTCCTGTGTTTCTAATTTTCTACTGAAGGTAGCATCGTCTGTGTAAAATGGAGTTTCAATGCGAGATGTCAAATAATGTGGCAGATCATTGATGTAAACGAGGAATAGGAGTGGCCCTAAGATGGAGCCTTGAGGTACTCCCCTGATAAAATGCATTTTTTCAATTTGAGACTTGTTACATTCAACCACTTGGGATCTCCCCTTCAAATAAGGCACTATCATATCCAGGCAATTACTTCTCACTCCATAGAATTGTAGTTTATTTATAAGTATTTGATGGTTCACACAATCAAAAGCTGATGTGAGATCTGTAAAAATGCTTGTATATAAACTAAACTAAATTTCAATAAAATATTGAACATAGATATAAACCGCAAACAGAACAAATACAAGGACAATAAAATATAAACCAGTAATGAGATAGAAGATCATCTAGAAAATCCAATAGACTTTTTTCGAAACTAACAACAGTGTTTGACTCTCAATTGTATGGGTAGTTCAATCATTTTATTTGAAATAAATACATCTAATGTACAAAAAAAAATCACATAATCATTTGTAATACAGAGAATCTTATAAAACTAAACTGAATATCAATAAAATAGAATATCAAACACTAATACAATCACACTTCATCTAGAAGAAACAATAGACTTTTTTTTAAATCGAACAACAGTATTTGTCTTCTTCAAATGTATGGGTAGTTTACTGAATTCATTTGACCCTTGAAAAATAAGTTATTCATACATCTTGTCTTATTTGCTCTATTTATGTGGAAATTGTTAGTTGGCCTCGTTTTATAATGATGTGAGTGTGAGTGGATAATGCGGACAGGAAGGTCGACCTAAACGATGGAAGTCACTCAAAGACACCTTTTTTCATGTTTTGACTTCTTTTCATTTTTGAAACCTCGGACAAGAAAAATTGATTTCAACCCTCATAAACTGGACTATAATAGTATATTATGCAACGATCGTATAATGAGCCGAAGGTGAGTTTCGTATGGTTTATGCGAGTGTATTAATAACCATCACATGGGAGTTGCATACGCTATTTTATCTACACCCAACAAATAATGAAGAACTAAAAATATTATATTATAGGTATTTATATTGAACACAATAATAGTAGGTAATCAATCGTATTTCTTTGAAAAAATCTACAAAATTATAATTAATGGTATAACCACGGAAAATACAACAATGAGAAATGAAAAAAAATCTGCCGAGGTCAGGAATTCAACCCGGACGTAACTGATGACTGCCGGCGCCATTGACCACTCTGACCTGAGAACTCTTATAAATTGGTTGAAAATAAAAACATATATGTTTTTGTCAAATGAAAAATATACTCCTTTCGATTGTATTTTTTATCTGCTAAGACATCTGTGGAGGGTCGCTGGTGATTCTTCTATATCACTGCTATAAGACATTTTCATTCGATTATCGAAAACTGACTAAATTCTTCAAAAATTCAATACCTACTGATTTTGACTTGACAAACGTCAAAATGCAAAGCTTGCACATCTTGCTTGATTGAAAAATAATGGGTTTCTATTGGTTGAAAATCTGTATCGTAATGGATTTCATTATAAAACGGGTTGTGGGCATATAAGTGTACGGGTGTAGATAAAAGAAAATATAGCACTGAAAATCAATTCAAAATATATAATTATTTAATTCAACGTGAACAATCTTTTCAGTTCATTCCAATTTTTACATATTTCACTTTGTATTATTTCAGGTATGTTTAATATTGTTTGAAACATTTCCTCTCTCTCAAACTTTGTTTGTAACATAGGGCATAGGTTTGATAATATATTAAATGTCACAGTATAAACCCTATTTCATATGTTTCAAGAGTTCACCACTCAATTGGGAACATTGTATTCCACATTCAGACAAATTTTGGATTGAGTATTACTATTATGAAAATCAAATACAAAATACTTCTAATAATTTCAGTGTCTGGTAAAATCCGGAAAAACAATTTTAATAGTGAATTTTTTATCAAAGTTCGAAATACACGTACATTTTGACAGTTACTGCGTGATTCATCACTTTGTCTAATGTTTTTCCAGGACAATCTTACAGTATATACATGAACTATACTCAGGCGGAAGATTATCCCGTTGACCTTTACTATCTTATGGATCTCAGCAAATCGATGAATGACGACAAAGAGAAATTGTCTTCTCTTGGTGATCAACTTGCTTACACCATGAAAAAACTAACTTCGAATTTCCGGCTTGGGTTCGGAAGTTTCGTTGATAAAGTTGTTATGCCGTATGTCAGTACACTTCCCGAAAAGTAAGTGGTTTATATTATTTTTTGGCACCGACAGTTAAAAGTGTATTGTTGTTTATATGTTTTTTTTCCATAAGTCTGCAGCCTGACTTTGTATTGTTTTCTACTACTCCATTGTTTTTGATTTGAATATAATTTATTACTTCGACTACAGACAGCACAAATCCAGAAAAGAGCCCTAGGTGATTGTCCTGTGCAATGTTCTTCATCTGCAACATAAAACATGTTTTGTTGCAGAAAATTGAATTACTTCTGTTTGTACCTTTTCTCATCTAAAATGTTTATATACATTAATTTATACAAAAATTGATGGATGCTACACCTGAACATTTCTGAATTTACTCGAAAATATTCAACTTTTATATTCTTTTTTGACACTTTATTGAAATGTTCTCTTCATTTCGAAGCATATGTGCACATTTGAAAGGAATTATACATCAAAGAAATTCTACCGATTCAATTTCTGTCATCTATGCAACTACAATAACCATTTTTAAGAAATATTAGTTTTTTAAATGTTTGGTTCAAGTATTTGCTTAACTCTTCAACGTGCTTCACATATGGATGTAATTTTTAAGAGTATTTTGTTGGCTACTTTAGGTTGGAACGGCCATGTGATATTTGTGTTGCCCCATACGGATTTCGTCATCATATGACTCTTAACAAAGATACGCATAGGTTTTCAGTAAGTTTCCTTCTGAATCATATCATTTCACACATCCCATTCCTTATATCCTGTTGAATCATTTCTGTGATATAAACTTTTTCAACTCAGTCATTTTCACTCGAGTTTCTAGAATGACATGCGAACTCAACTTTGACTATTCTACAAGTGGAAAATGCTTCCATATAAACGATTGAACAAGTGATTACTGTATATTCAGCTACTGTTTTTTTCAATACTTTATGTTGGTTCGCAGGATTCTATGAGAGATATAAATGACTCTGTTACCTCATTTTCATTTCTATGCTGTGACATTTCGCTTCGAAAATTTCAAGTTGTATTGTTTATGTATCAAGAACTATGTCTATGATGTTATGTTGTAGTGAAATGTGCTGTTTTTTCGTGAACGAAGCATTTGTAGGTACTATAGAGGCATGTTGACTATTGGGTTTGTTGTTCAGTTCTGTGAATAATTCTGCAGGGTTAGGGTAGCATAAAGGCATGTGAAAATGTTTATTATAATAATATATTTCTTTTGAAATGGGAATCGTTTCCAAAAGAATGAAAATAGCAAAAGTTGAACCAGTATTCAAAAATGGAAAAAAAGAAAGTTTGAATAATTATAGGCCCATATCCATATTACCCGCCGTGTCCAGAATTCCTGAGAAAATTATAAACCAAAGACTTTTCGATTATTTACAAAAAATTAATTTCTTATACTGTGGACAATATGGTTTCCGAAGATCCAGTGACACAGAATCTGCTGTAATTGACTTGATAACAAATATTCAATTGAAATTGGATCAAGATTTTCATTGTGGATTGTTGTCACTGGATTTATCGAAGGCTTTTGACACAGTTGATCATAACATTCTTTTGAAAAAATTATTCAATACAGGCATAAGAGGTTTGATTCATCAATGGTTTGAAAATTACTTGAGCAGTAGACAACAGCTTGTTTGTATGGGAGACAAAATGAGTTCACTTAGAAGTGTAACATGTGGTGTCCCACAAGGTTCAATTCTGGGACCTGTTTTGTTTCTTATATATATATATATATATATATATATATATATATAAACTCGGTTTCAGAGCTGAATTTGAGGGGTAAAATAAAATTGTTTGCAGATGACACAACACTGATTTATTGCGAGAAAAAAGAAGGAGAAATTATTCGTTACATTAATGACGATTTAAAAAAAATTTCGTTATGGTTGAATAGTTACAAGTTAACTTTAAATATTGGAAAATCCTCATTTATGTTATTAGGGAAGTGGAAACCAAATCATAGTAAGAATAACATTATTTTTAATGGGCAAAATATAGAATATTTGAGAGTAACAAAATTTTTAGGATTATACATTGATGAACAACTCTCTTGGAAAAATCATATTGAAAATAAAAAAAAATATATCACCATTAATTGGTATTTTGTTCAAAATTCGAAACTATATTTGTTTGAAACATCTCAAATTAATATATTTCAGCTTTATTCATTCAAAACTACAATACTTGATATCAGTATGGGGAAATGGCAATGCTTCGATCATACGTCCCCTAAAATCTCTGCAAAATAAAACAATCAAATGCATATTCAAATTGCCTTTTCGATATCCCACTTCCGATTTATATGTGAAAAATGAGCTTTTAAGTATCACCTCTTTTTATGAATTGAAAATTTGTTCTTTCATCCATTTCGTAAAAAATAAAAATAAACATTCTTCTCTAACCTTCAACACAATTGAAACAATTCATAAATATGAAACTAGGTAGTCCAAAAATCTGAGTACAATCAGTAGAATCAAAAAAAAACTTCGGAAATAACTCAATTTTATACAATGAGTGTTAATATATAACAAACTACCAAAGAAATTAACTGAAGGTTTTTTTGACAAACGCTTCAAAAAAAACTTGAAAAAGTATTTGATCCAGTAACACTTCTCTTTTTCCATCTGACATTGGATTGATTCATGATCGAAATCTTCTTTTTAATGCATGAATTGTAATAGTGACTTAGTTTTAAGATCCCTTCTTTATATACATTCATGTTTCTTGGGGTCAATAAAGATTGATTGATTGCTTGATTGATAATGATATTTCTGTACACAATCCAAAATGTAGATGATTTTACAAAAGTTTACTTCTCTTCACCCGAAAGCCTTTTTTTATATTACTTATTACATATTTACCGAACTGTTCATTTATCAAAAAACATTAAATCATAAAACATATTGAAATGTTAAAATTCAAATTACTGATTGGGTCTTCGGGAGAAGAGTACTTTTTGGTCCTATCTAAGGATCAGTTTTAGATACCCTTTTGATAATGACTAAGGTTCAACGGTAGGTAATAATATATCAACTCTACAGGGCATAAAGTCGTTTTGAATATACACGGCCTGGAAGTTGCACATGAAATTGAACCTTAAATCTATAAAAATTTGAGTTTAAAATATAATGTCAAAGGTAAATATGTGGAAAAATTTCAACCGTTATGCCTGAAAATGTTGAGTCAATACTCGCTAGCCGAAATTCCAACTGAATTTTTTTTTCGAGAAACTCAAAAATTATATTTTTGTAATTTAAAAGCCTTCTATATCAACAAAGTGCATGTCATTTTTCATTAAAGATTCACTGTGTTACCTGATTTATAAATTGAATGTTATTTGTCACTTTAACAAATGGCAAAAGCAGCCAAAGTATTCTAAATAAGTGATATTTACATAACCCAAGGACCCTGGTTGATGACAATTCGCTGGTATTTATTCATGATACATCTGATGTTTACTATTGAATCCAATTAGGAATTGCGAATGACCCAGTGGAGGAGAGTCGAAGATCTGAAATTGCTTTATTTCTAAAATATTCTCAGTAGATCCAAGTACTTGTAAACAGAAAATTCATACATTTTCGTCCGAAATTTATTAATGACCTAGGCAAAAAAGCAAGGCTTTTATATTTCGAAATTCTTTCAAGAACTGTTTCAAAATAAAACATTTCATCGTCTTCATAAAGGAATGCGAAAAAGTGATAACTATCAAAGTATCGCGTTGTCAAGTTTAATGAGTGCCCGTCTCTTTTTCAATTGAGTTTCTATGAACTCCATGAACTTGTTGCTACAAGTGGACTTTATTTGGTTATAGTTTAAGACATCCGTGCGAAGATTGTGAGGCGCCTTATGGTTACAAACATGCCATGAGGCTGTCGACTAATACCCAACGATTTTCAGTAAGTTGGCAAAAGAAAGCATACATAACCCTACCTTTGCCAAATCAGTAACTTTTATTACTATTAACATTTATTAACTCACTGGAAGGTTCTCCAGTCTTTTCAGTTTCAGTAATAATAACTATGGGCGTTGGTTCCAGCTTTTGAATAAGTCTCTGTTTTAATGAAACAGTTTTCTTTTATAGCCCTTCGCTCCTCTTAAGACTCAGAAGCATGAAAGCATTAACAAGCTATATTATTTTTTATTCTCGATTGTCATATCATAGAGCAACCCTGGTAGCTTTGTATATAGACTACATACAAAGCTGGTAGTATTTTTGTGTATTTTTCGTGTAGACTGTGATATTCTGCAGACTCTTGATTTTTGCAAACAAAATTTGAACCTTTCTTGTAGTATTTTTATATTTGTCAACATCAAATCACTGAATCAACCCCTACCGGAAACAGTAGAAAACCTTCTCCTTAGTGAAATTGACATGAACTCTGAAGCTGTTCTACTTTGATGGTTGATGTTTTTTGTATTCAATAATAATAATAGATATCATTATCATTTATAGATAAATGAAACAAAATTGATCAATTATTTTATAGGAAAAGAACGATTCGAGTTTTTCAATATAAGTTGTCCGTACATCATTTATATTTTTGGTTTGATATATATGAAATTCCTACTATTTTCGTATTTGATTTATGTTTTGCAGTTGAATAATTTTTATTTCTTGTGTCATAGAAATGATTGTTGAAGCTAAGTTTCATCTATTTTTTGAAAATATCAATTAACGTTCTGTTCATGAATGGTTGATTTATATCAGTTTTTAATTTTTTTGTATACAATCAATATGTTCAAACGTAGTTTTTTTATCTAAGCAATAATCTTTGCAGAGTGAATTGTATCAATACCAGAATGTTCAAATGGTTGATAAATTTGAACAATGTTGGATGCAGTGGCTTCAATTACCAGGCCCATTCTTTTGAGCGTAAACAGTCATCAATCTAATTTACAATCTTTTTCAAAATTTCTCCAATTCCTGTAGCTTATAGGTTTTTGAAGTTTTATTAAAGGCATCTCTCAATCCATTTTCAAAAACGTGAAATGAATAGCATGCACTGTAGGAAAGCTGCAAACTATTGGTTTTATGGGAATGTACTTCGATAATGTAATATATTATAATTTTTACGTCGCTTTGTATGTTTTGCGATTTAATCACAAACGCTTCATGGTGGAGGAGAAACTAGTGATTTTATTTTATTTATTTTTTAACATTTTAGGTTATCAGTCTTGGCCGTCTTCTTTAAACTGGATTGAAAGCTAATATGTTGGTGTTAGATAATTTAGGTAGAGATAATAATACTAATATATTTTTTTATGTTCACAATATTTCGTTTTTGCTAATTGGATATGCAGTACTAACATGCATCCAATTAATTCACTCATATCCACAGCTTTCTCTTTGAATTATTCCTTGATTTCTACAGTAACATCTTTTCCCAAGTTTCTACTAATGTGCTCTTATAAATATAATTGAGAAATGTCTTATATTTTTGAATTTGTATAATATAAAAGAGAATCATTATATTTTTCATTTATTAATTTTACGGTATCAGAACAAAATATTTGATTTAATTCCTTCTTTATTCTAACAAGTATCAAAGCTGAATTTTTCACTGTAAATAATACTATATTTTGCACTGATGCTGCTTTCTTTAAATCGAAATATATAAGACATTTGCATTGGGATACTCACTGTTTTATAAATTGAATGTTATTCGTCACTTTAGCAAATGGTGAAAGCAGCCAATGTATCCGGAAATTTGGATGCCCCAGAAGGGGGATTCGACGCTATCATGCAAGCTGTGGTGTGTAGAGATCAAATCGGTTGGAGAGAACAAGCTCGAAGGTTACTTGTATTTTCAACCGACGCTAGTTTCCACTATGCCGGTGATGGAAAAGTAAGTGAATATACCCTGGGTCGGTTGGAAAAAACTCAAATTTTCAGTGTTAAACAACATGATATAAAAGTTTTTTCGAAGATCAAAAGGAGTATCTGCTCTAAGCAAAAACAACAAAAAAGAAGTACATAATTCCAAATTCTCAAACTAAACGTAACACCTAAATTTTATTACTGTATAGTTTCAGTCTATTCATTTTCGTTATACAAATTAAACAAAAACACGAGTTTTTCTCCTTTTTCTATGCCTAATCTGTGCGTGAAATTGTTGGGCAACGTCAATTTATAGGTTGAGAAGGAAAACAAGCCTCGACAGGAATATTCTTGCAAAAAGCCCAACAAACGCGTTCGTGTTCGTGCCTCACTCGGCACTGTATAGCGAGTGTATAGGACAGAAGGAAAACAAATCGCGACAAGAATTTTCTTGCAAGAAGCGCGACAAATGCGTTGTCACAACTTTTTGAGCCGCAAATTGTATTAAAATTTTTAGACTTATACATTAAAATAATTGACAATAATTTCAAAGAATCAAAATGTTCAAATTTAATATTCAAATTAAATAAATCGAAAAAATCAAATAAATCATGTTTTTTTTTTAATCAATGATTTTTTATTTTTTCAATGAAAATCATATTTTGCCCCACCCTGTTGAACAAACTAGTAATGAATACAATGATGGTAATTGAGTAAATTCTCAATAACTCATATCCAACTAATTTTTCAAACATTACTTTTGTGATATAAATACTCATTCAACTAGAAGTTATATATTTATATATAACAACATTTTCAACAAAATAGGATTTCCCACAAAGGTCTCACAATAAAATATAATGATCTTCCAAGATAAACAAAACGTAGTAAAAATATAAATATTTTCAAAAGATATTGTTACTATTATGTCCTCAAGCATATTTCTATTTGAAATATGGTATGTAGGTTTTTCAAGTAGTTCATTTATTTATTTATTGAAAAAAAACCTTCCAAAGAAAACACGTTCTGGAAGATAATACATTGAATGGAAATAAGTTCCAATATTTCAAAATAAACGAAAAGTAACAATTTCAACAACTTGACATATTCATTGATTGGAGAACATCAGAATGATAGCAATTTTCGTTGAGTTTTTTCAAGGAAATATTTATAAATTTTGATTTTTTATTTTCGTCTGAAAGATAATTTTAAGTATGGCATTATATATTCACTTAATGTAATGTAATTTAACATATTTGCTATTAATAAAGTATTATTTCTCATTTCTAGCTAGGTGGCATCGTTAAACCGAACGACGGCAAATGCCATTTATCGAAGGACGGTATTTACACGGAATCATCGTACCAAGACTATCCGTCGATCGAGCAAATCCACTTGAATGTCAAGAAAAACTCGATCAACTTGATTTTCGCTGTCACAAAATCGACCCTCGAGATTTACGAACATCTCGCCAAAACCATCGAAGGGGCGTCCGTCGGTCAGTTGGAAGGTGACAGTTCCAATATCGTAACTTTGATTAAAGAACAGTACGAACAGATTTCCTCGACGGTCGAAATGAAGCACAACGCTTCCAGCGCTGTCAGCATCAAATTTTTCACGAGATGTCTGAATTCTACTGGAGCTCTAGTTAATACTAACAAATGTGGTAACATAAAGGCAAGTTGAGACATTTTATTAACCCTTTGGATCAAAAGTTTTTGAGGAGCCGACACAGGCATCAGAATGATAAAATTGATTATCTCCATAATATTGTGTGCAATATCTTTTAAAAGGTTATTTTTATGCTGTTTGTGTTATATAGATAGCATATAATCGGAATAATCCATGACCTCCTGACTCTGTTATCATTTCTTGGATGTGCTAAATATAATATTTTGCATTATAAGGCGGGTTTAGTGAAGGCACAAACAAGTTGATGAAAAATCCATATAATGCAGGCGCTCTAATCGAAATGCTATTAAAACCTGACACTGAATCCAATAGAGATGATTTTTGGTACACAGGTAGTTTTTGAAGGGTACTCGTAAGACTAAAAAAGGTCTGTATGCGAGCCCTTTTGGAAAGTGGGAAAAATTCTCAGGAAAACTCGGAAAAATCTCTATTGATCAATAACTTGGAAGGGGTTGAAAATTTAGGTTATAAGGTATAGGAAGAAACTTAAAGAGAGTAAAAATTCTAATAAAGGTGTTTACATGTTTTTCAAAATTGCTTCCTATAGGAGATAATGAGCTCTATTCGATATTTTCATTCTTCCGCGCGAATCACTCGGGATAACATAAGATTCACCCCGACACTCGACTAAAATCTCTGCATCTACCTTTTTGGTCGATAATGCATACACTAAACGGTATTTTAATGGAAATTCCTTCAACAACTCTCACCTCTGGAACCGAGTCGGCCCCAATGCGCGCGCCACGGTCTATTTGATCAAATGATGCCTGATCCGCACGGCGTGATGTGAAGGGTGAGAAATTGCCGCTTGGAGTTTCAGAATAGAAGCGGCCTGAGATTTCCAACCAAAAAAATTAAAGTTATTGCGAGAAAGAGCAGATTCTCAACTACATATTTTAACATCCATAAAGCTTTAGTCTATGAAATGAAGTCCCGAATCTTGTCATAAAAATGTTGATACATTTTGGGAAATTGCCGGAAAATATCGAAAATGATGATTGAAAACTTTGTTATGAGGGGTTGTTAGATACATATTCTGAAAGTACAGTGTCTTAGCGATAAAATGATAAGTATGTTTTTTCAAAAATTTTCACTTCGATGTTTTTACGTCGGTTGTAAAGACATAAGTCTTGAATAATGAGCGAACAAAAAAGCAACGGGTACAGAAAAATTTGATTTAGTCAGGCCCAAGATGAATAAAGAATGAATATTATATCAGATTTGTACAAATTTGATTTTCTGAATCTTTGAGCAAACTCAGCTTGTCGAATGTAGAAAATTTGTGAAGTTTGCATTGTTTGTTCATCATAGATCGATTTCGTTTATAAATTTCTGACCAGAAACAAGGGAGAATCATGAGATGTTATCCCGAGTTGTTTGCGCGGAAATGTGAAAATTTTAATTAGAGCTCATTATATCTTGAAGAAAGGAAGCAATTATCGAAAAAAATGTAAAAACTTTTTTTTGTGAGAATTTTCACGTTCTGTAAGTTTGTTCCTTTACATTATATCGAAAATTTCCAATTTATTGATGCAGTACCGATTAATCGAGTTTTCACGAGAATTTTCACCATTTTCCTTAGGTGCTCGCATGCAGAAATTTTTTTTCTTGAAGTAATCCTCATAGGATTTTAGTCAGTAGGCAGACTGATAAAAATTCCTTATTGCAGCGTTGCAAACGTGCTTTATGGTAGTTTGCCAATGCCCGTGAAAAGCTGGATTCTGACAGATCCGAAATTCGATCGTACGACGATCCGATAGCTTTCTGATTGCTCTAAATTCAAGTTTAGACCAATCAGAAAGCTATCAGATCGACGTACGATCGGTTTTCGGGTCTGTCTGAATCCAGCCTAACGCGTTTGAAGCGTTTTTGTGACGCCATCTACACAATAACGTCGCTATTCCTTCTCTGATGGGTGAAGTATGTGCAGATTGTTCAGATTACTGTTTGTCATTTTGACTGAAATGTTGACAGAAAGCTAATGAAGCTCTAAATCAGTGTTGACAATAGAAGTTCATACCGAAAATGAAAGTTCAAGCCTCAAAATAATCATCAAAACATGAATGATCTGTTAAAAAAATCCACTTCTGGTACTGAGTTTATTGCCATCTTTGGGCATTATGTATATATCAGTGATCAAGAAAATCTATGATTCAAGCTAACACCTGTAAAAAAAAGACATGACAAAAAAGAACTCGATAGTTTGTAGTATCCTCTCCTCCTTCAGATGATATTACCGTATGGTTAGCTTACTATTATATATCTCTTCAAATAAGGGTTTAACTGAAAAGTTGACAGAAAGCTAATGAAGCTCTAAAATATTGTCAATATAGTACCGAATTCCTATGAAAATACTCATTCAGAGTCACTGTATTTCTGACTCCTTTCAACACTCTATAAATTGAGGAATAATAATACACGAGTTCCGTAAAAAATTGCACGAGTTCTTAAAAAACAATATAAATTATCTGCGGTGTTGACACATATTTGCCGTCCATAAGAAAAATGTAAGAAAATACATGGCTTGGAAACGACGCCTAACTGTAGTTTCCGTCCCTTTAAATGATAAATCCATATGAGTGAACTTCACTTTAATTCAATTCAATTTCGTTAGCCCAAGTAACATAACAAGTTTATGAATAGGAACTACAACTAAGTACATAATCATTGATTTCATATCTGAAGATTTTTTTTCAAAGAACTTTATTTAAATAATGCGATCATGGTTACAATAAATAGTAGTAAATAGTATTTGAAGAGCATTTTAAATAAATGAATCCAAAGCAGCACCAACGTGCTGGTCTCGGAGAACTGGCTAAAAACAGTACAATAATACTTCAAACAATACAACAAAATCACACCATTATAAGATTCACTTGTGAATGAATAATACAGATGTAAATAGAACAAAAATCTTATGGTAATTGATACATAAAACTGAAAAAATTAGGCTGTTCCTTCGTTGAGTATGCTAGTATGAAAACTCTTTATTTTATTCTTAAAAATATTAATATTAGGGCTATCTGGTTTTTTTCTGGGAAGAGTGTTGAATGTTTTCATGCATAGTGAAATGGGATTATTCAATCCAATATTAGTACGTACAGGTTCTAAAAAGAAATTATTATGGGTACGAGTATTGTATTCGTGGAGCTGATTCACGAATGTAAAATTGGTATTACATTTAACTTGTTCGTGTATAACCTTGTATGCAAATTTACCTTGTTCAATTTCAAGAACATCCTGAATAGGCAGTACCTTGGTTACCTTGTATAAAGTCTCAGTTGAGGTTCTGTTGTCAAGCCTGAATAATATTTTCACGACTTTATTTTGAAGTATTTTTATTTTTTTGAATAATGTCTGTCCACATGTACCCCATATAGGAATTAAATAGCTAAATACGGATAAAAAATATGCACTGCATATTTGATGGAGTGAAGATGGGCGTAAGTAGGTTCTACAGCGGTACAGGGCACTCACCATTGGAATTACTTTATTTTCTACATGGGTGATATGGTTATTCCAGCATAAGTTTTCATCGACTATCAGACCCAAATATTTGGTATGATGGACTCACGTTATTTCTTCGCCTCCTATCTCCACAATAATGTCCTGTAGTTTCATGTTTTTCTGAGAGAAGATTATAAAAGTAGTCTTCTTTACATCGATCTGAAGTTTGTTTTTTGCAAGCCATCTGTGATACCTTTGAAGGTCGGTATTTACTAGTGTTTCAAGTCTCTACCCTTATATACAAGAACAGTATCGTCTGCAAATTTGAAGTATCTACCCATGATGTTAGCAGTGTTCAATGACAGGACATGTAATGTATAGAGTAGGGGTCCAAGGACTGAGCCTTGGGGCACACCTGCTTCGGTGGTTTCAGTTTGACTTGAAATGCCATCAATCACTGTGAATTGTTCACGATTTAGAAGGTATGTTTTTAGTAGAGAGTATTTCCTCTTATTCCCATTTCTTCGAATTTTTCAAGTAATAAAGAGAAATCAACAACATCAAATGCTTTTCGTAGATCAACAAATACAGCAATTGTGTAATATTTATCATCCAGTGAAGAAGCAATATAGTTAATGAAGTCTATAGTTGCACTCAGGGTACTACTAGTTTCTTGGAATCCATATTGGTAATTGTCAAAGTCAACACACTTCTTCATGTAATTAATAATACGTTTCTTTGAAATAACTTCGATTACTTTTGACAGAGTCGGAACTACTGAAATAGGTCTATAGTTGTCAATGATGTTATTTGGTCCTGATTTGTGTATAGGTGTTACCTTGCCAACCTTGAGGATATCTGGGAATATACCTTGCTTGAAAGATTTATTTGTTAATTTTACTAGAATAGGTACAATATAATCCTTGAGTGTTAAAAGATCGTTAGTATTTATTTCCATTGTTTTCTCTGGTTATTGCCTGTATCGCTCCATTTTTTTACAAGAAACACCGATTAAACTTCTTTGAATGCCATTTCAGGTAGGAGACATCATCAATTTCAAAATCGATATCGAGGTTCTGAAATGTCCCGAAAAACGATCTGACTATTCCCAAACAATTCAGATTTATCCCGTCGGAATCAACGAAAGTTTGATCATCGAATTGGACATGCTGTGCGAATGCAACTGTGAAAAGCCAGGTGATAGGGTAAGCCGATTCGTAGTAGATACAATAAGCGAATCGATAGCTGAGATTCACCTTTTTAGTTCTACGTGGAAAACTCTCCGCTTTGCTCGAATCAAGGTACCTACAAGTGCGGCGTTTGTGAATGCTACCCGGGAGCGTTCGGTAGACATTGCGAATGTACTCTGGACGAAATATCCAAGAACGTAACTGCTGCCGACTGTATCCTTCCCGGTACTTCGGGCCCGGAATGTTCAGGAAAGGGGCAATGTGTTTGCGGTCGCTGCGATTGTGAACAGAGAATCAACGACAACGAGGTACGTATTTCAATGCAGAGCAGAATACTCTTCGCTTCTATCTGACATACTAATATGTTTGGAATAACGCAGGTTATACGAAATAAAAACAATACAGTTACTGAAAAAAAATTTAGGACAGAGTTTCAAAAGTTATGGATGGGGGAGGATGAAAGTTTTATGTATAGAAAATGTATGTAGGCAAGTTTAATCTTGAAATATCTAGTTCCAAGTTCGAACAACAACTTTATTTCCACCGCCAATATTTTTCTTTCTATGTAGTATTATAAAAAAACAACTTTTGCAAAGAGAGTAATATAAAAAATATTAGTTAACAGTGTTAACACTATCTGTTTCTATAAGTATAACTTCGACAAAGAGGAACTAATATTTATTTTTTTTGAGATAATAAAAATGGTCTAATCGATGAAAAAATGCAATCATAGTTATATTTAGAAAATGATTGGTAACGCTTATTATTTATATTTTATGCATAAATATTTGATGACTCTTCAAAAATGTTTTGGGTATTGGAACCACTCGTATAGAAATTATAACTTTATATTTTATTTGAAAAAACTCCATGCACTAAAAATTCTTCCTTGTGAAAAAAAAAATCTCTTTTCTATCCCAACTATCATCAGTACCTTTAACAAGTAGAATAATAGAATTTGAGCTGAACAAAACATGAATCTGAGAAAATATTTCTTATCCACTGGGATTAAAAAAAGAAAAAATATTCGCTGGTGGTGGAGATCGATTACAGAACCTATCATTTATATTTATTGACTCGGGATATGAGAGAGATTTGTTTTATGTACCTACAGTTTGAGATCGATGAACTCTTTGGAAACTTATCAATGCAAATGTTTCGTAAAATTGATCGAAATATTGTGGCAGTGTCTTTTTTAACGCTATCACCCAAAGGGATAAAAATTTTCCATATTCCATATCCCTATTTTTTTTGACAGAATAGAAAATGTGTTCTTATTCTATTGAAAATCATCGACCTCCAGAGTAAAAAAAGGGTTTATAACATTTTCGACTTCTATCAAACGCCCTTTCGAGTGCGCCTAGAAGGCAGAGCCCTGTGATGAACCTGTGATAAAATCTAGTACTTAGAACTACACAATATAATTGCATCACAAAAAAAATTACACCCAACTAAGTAGGCACGGGTCAGCTAGTTTCAAATAAAAGAGAAGAGCTTGGTGCATGCTTTTCCTCAGATCACTCTTTCTACTGCAACACCTCTATTGGGTTTCTTTCTGAAGCTCGTGTAGAGGGCCTTAGAGTCCCTTTCAGCACACTTTCCATCTAAGCCTTTTTATTTCAGTTCTGGCTCCATCCCATGATCTATTCAGCTAATTTTTCGTCGAATATCATTACTTTCATTCGCTATGGCTTTGTTTTGATTTCAATTAGGATAAGAGTGAAGATAACACGGAATAATCAATCTACCGTTGTCGTTAGTATGTCTTTTATATTAATAGAGGAGGCCAAGCGAGGATTTACTATATACAGGGGGATACCTTGTACCCGGTTAAGTACTTCCACCATATATGAGCCCTATATATAGCCGCCCTTCAAGGATAAAGAATTAGATTAGTAAAAAAAATTGATCATCTGAAATTCTCGAGCGCGTCAGATTAAAGTAGGGTGAGTTAGTTACATCCTGAAACGTGTATATTCCACTAATCTGACAATTCGAGAGTGACCTAAAGTAGGAGGAGGGCTACAAAGTTGTATTAAAAAACCATCCCGACATTCTCGAGCGTGGCTAATTCTATTTTTATTTTGAAGCGAATAATTCAAGAATTGCAAAAAATATATAATCACAAGCCGAAATAATAAAAATTCATCGATAAAGTTCAATGTGTGATGCCTATATTCCCTTCTCCACGTTTCTATTTCTCTCTCACTCTTTCTCTATCTATTGCTCTCTCACTCCGTCCCCACTCTGGTTTCTGTTGCCATGATGCCATGACAGTTGATCACACAGACTCGTTGGTGGCATGATATTGTTTACAACGAATATCCAACGTTTTAAAATTTTAAAAATCCAATTGCTTATAATTATTTTCTTATAAATACAAGTATTCTACTAAAAAAAAACATACACTCTTTTATTTGCATGCTTTTTCCTGAGATTTTCAACCAATTAAGTTCAATGATTTGAAAAAAAAATAAAAATTTTAAATTGGCAGAATAGGCGAATCCCTCCAGATAATCGTCATATTATGAGACTGCAACGTCTAGAGCATAAAGATGAACCATATATATCTTATTCTGACGCGCTTGTATATTTCAAAATGACGATTTATTTTTCACATTCCAATTATATAAGAGCTTTTTTTAGGTTCACTTAACATCCTCTCAGAAAATCTGACGCGCTCGAGATTTTTTTTTTTTTATTCATTTTCAACCCTAACGTACGACCACCCCCATCATGGAAATAATCAGATTAACATACATAGAATATGTAGGACATAGATGATATCAATATCTGACGCGCTCGAGTATGTCCATGCAATAGTTTTTTTTTTACATTTTTGAAAGTCTATAGCCGCTCCCCCCACTGATTAAAGGTATACATTATATAACATTTTTTTCTTTTTATCATCTAAGCTTCGCAACCCAGTAGCTGTCAATAGCTCCTATATATAAGCCTGATATGACTATGATGATGAAACAATGATCAAGTCCCTTTTCTACTACGACATCCATATCGAGTTTCTTTCCGAAGCCAGAGTAATCGTGCACGTTGCTTTTCAGAGGATTTACGGTCGATACTGCGAATGCGACAACTTTTCTTGCGAACGCCACGACGGCGAACTCTGCAGCGGACCCAAGCACGGAGTGTGCGACTGCGGCGTGTGCCACTGCACAGACGAGTGGACCGGTTCGAATTGCGCTTGCGTCAAATCGAACGCCACCTGTTACGTTCCCGGAGTCGACAACGGAGAGATATGCTCCGGTCACGGCGTATGCGAGTGCGGCGTGTGTAAATGCGAAGTCACCGAGGACGGACGCTATTCCGGAAAGTTCTGCGAGAAATGCCCGGTACGTATATCAAGGTCTTATATTTCGTCTGCAATCGTTCGGACATATGCTTGTGTCCGATTTTTTTTGGATTATTTCTCTATTGCCGTTGAATTACGGAAAATTGTACATTCCAAGCTATTAAAATACAAGTAATTTTTTCCTACGATCTAGAGTGAGAATAAACTTGAGACAAGATGAATATTTATGAAGTGAACGAACACGTTGCAGTACATCACAGAAACACCTTTTTTTTTATCATATATAACGTTTATTGCCCCTAAGAAATAACATGTACTTATAATAGGAAACATTTTGATTTCAAGCAGTTGAATTCAGTGTTTCAGTAACAACAGAAAAAAATCACTTCTACACGATATAGTCATGAGTAAGATATAATAAAGTGATAAAGAAAAAAGTGAATAAAGTTCGAGATAATAGGTATTTTGTCATGTTTTTCTTGAATGAATCAGTATTTTTGGTACTTTTTAATGTTTTCGCAAGTTGTTTATGTTATTTATGGTTGATTTCAAATTGGAATTTTTTACATCATTTTTGATCCAATGAATAAATACTGAAAGCAAGTATTTGAAGAAAGAAAGAATCTAATAATTCTCCAGGTTTATAAAGATTAATTGTTGATTCTTGCTTATCTAAATCGAATATAATAATAATCTTTATTTGGGAGAAATGTTACATACATGGACTGTAAGGAACAATCAAACAAAATAACGTCAGAGTTGCCCACTAAAATAAACATAATTATTTAATAATTCAAATAATCATCTATTTCGTACGGTACTATCCTTAAAAGTAGCTCAAACACACTTTTTTATATTCTTTGATATTACTCATTAGCTTTAATATAATAGGTTGTTTAATGAACATCTTTATACAATTATAAAATGGACCTTTTTCTGTCATCGTAGACCTATGTCTTGGATATTTATAATCAAAATTTCCGTGTGTTATAATTACCCTGTGATTTACCAGAGTCAAATATATGTTTGTTCCTAAAGAAAAAAAGAAAAATAATAAAATCTACTGTGTGTATATATATATATATATATATATATATATATATCTTGGATAATTATAATCAAAATTTCCGTGTGTTATAATTACCCTGTGATTTACCAGAGTCAAATATATGTTTGTTCCTAAAGAAAAAAGAAAAATAATAAAATCTACTGTATATATATATATATATATATATATATTTATTGTATTCTCACATGATGTTATTATTAATTTGTGTTGTACACTGTTTCATTTTGTAACCAAATAATTTAGTTGATTACTATTGATTTTTATCCCTATTATAAACTCTGTAGTTTCTTGGGATTAATAATAGTATATTATGCAACGATCGTGTAATGATGGTTATTAATATATGAGCATAAACCGGGATACGAAACGAGCCGAAGGTGAGTTTCGTATGGTTTATGCGAGTGTATAAATAACCATTACATGAGAGTTGCATACGCTATTTTATCTACACCCGATAAATAGTGAAGAACTACAAATATTATATTTATATTTGTATTGCACACAATAATACTAATTTAACGAATTTCTTTGAAAAATTCCACAGAATTGTAATTAATAGTATTACTTCGAGAAATAAAACGGTGAGATATGAAAAGAAGATCAAAAATCAAAGAAAAGAAAGATTACTCGATACCGGATTTGAACCAACGTCTCCTTCAGCTAGAATAATCAATGTCAGCGCCCCAGACGGCTCGGCTACGGACAGCTCATACAATTTGATGAAAAAATATGTAATAAATCATGCATTTGTCAAATGAAAAATTTAATCATTCTAACTGTAATTCTGTCGGTTAAGGTGTCGAAGGTGATTCTGCCATATCACTGGTATCAGACATTTTGTTATGATTATCGAAGTTTGTCTGTATTCTTCAAAAATCCGATACCTATACCGATTTTGACTTGACAAACGTCAAATGCAGAGCATGCACATCATGCTTGATTGAAAAATAATGGGTTTCTATTGGTCAAAAATCTGTATCGTAATGAAAATCTGTATCGTAATGGATTTCATTATAAAACGGGTTGTGGGCATATAAGTGTATTATTAGAGTACGGGTGTAGATAAAGATTATTATATATATATATATATATATATATATATATATATATATATATATATTCCAGTGGCAGTTAGTAACCTATTTGACAACAACAACAAGTATGACGACAAGTCTCTCTACTCCTCAATTTTAACATTATTCTAAGAGCTCTTTTCTGAATAATAAAAATTCTTTCACTACCTCTACTATTTCCATGAAATATTATGCCATATCTGATCACTGATGCATGGTATATAATTTTCAATGTTTTCTGATCTATATATTGCCTATGACTCTCATATACATCTTACAGTTGGAAGTAGCTTGATATTAGTTTTATTCGCTGTTTCCCAAATTGAGATAAGTTATTGGATTCTTTAATGAATTAATGAAAAATGTATTGTTTTTCTATAATGTATCGGAATTTGATTCTTGATTCTATATAAAATTCCCAAAATTGACAAAATTTGCTTTCTCAATACTTCTATGTGTTTTGACCACGATACATTTTGATCAATATATGTAACCCTAGAAAGTTTGTGTTTGTGTAATATTCAATCGATTCTTTCTTGAATTTAATCGAAACTTTCGAAGAGTTGTTTTTTTTTCCGGAACAAACTTGAACGAAGATTTAGCGTAGTTTAGACTCAATTTATGAGGAGATGTCCAAGACGATAAAAGAATCAGATCATCAGCTATATTTTTCTTTGTTTCTTCAGAGTTATATCCTGAATAGACGAGTATCGTCTGCGAATGAGATAGTAACAATGTGAACAAAAATGTTGAAATCAAGTTCAAGTTGAGTGTACCCATGACATTTTGCTTGCTGCCAAAGTTGAAAAATATTCAATCTGTGTATGCTTATGATATGCACATTTTTGTTTGTCATTTATTTGCAATGCCTGGCTTGTTTATTGTTTATTGAGTTACTGATCCCAAGAAGCTAATGCTTATACAGGGATATACATATAGAAAAACAGTAACAAAGTACAAACACAGAATAAATTAAACCGTTAGATCATAACATAAACATGACGAAAGAGGAATTTATCTGATGGCATGTCATAATGACAACGTTATGTCACTCAATTTTGATGACATAAGGAAGCTCATTATGGGACTAAGTACCATAATGAATTCATTATGATACTAAGTACCATAATGAAATTCTATAGGGAAAACATGTAATGGTTTGATCAAAAAAGTTTATTCAAATGTATTGATATAAATGCCATCAGATAAAATTTTGTATGTAATACGAATCATAAACAATCATTATGGCACACGCCGTGTTATCATAACATTCACGACTTGTACCATAATGATCGTCTTTATGATCCTTATTACATAAATAACTATTTTATATACTTGGAAATTCTATTCTATTGTCTCAAGAAATATTTTTTTGATATTGATTTGAATTTATTTATATTTTTTATTTCTTTCAAGTTTTTTGGCAGATATTGTAAGTAAGAACTCCTGAGTAAAGCAGAGATTCTCTACCAAAATTGCTTCTGATTTTAATCAAATCGAAATCATTTAACTGTCTTGTATTATAGTTATGAATACTCGAATTTGGAGTAAATTTTAGGGTCGAATGTTTATTGTTGGATGATGTCAAATGAATAAATGAACAGGTCTTTAATTTATATAGCTTTTCTAAATTGAGTAATTTTTTTTGGTGTATACAAATTCACAGTGGGTTCACGATAATGCAATTTGTAAATACACTTAATTGCTTTATTCTGTAGTGTTTTTAAAGGTTGCAATAAAGAACTAGATGCTGTTCCCCAAACTGTGATCGAAAACTGTAATTTTGAATATATTAAACTGAAATAGATATTTTCAAGTATTTTCGTGGAATATAATTTTTTTTAATTTGTCCCCGAAATTTATTGATTTCAACCTTGTCTGAGTTATTTCTTGTCATTAACATCATATAGGTATTTCCGAATGATTGAATACAAACCTTGGCAGTAGTTCTATTCCTTCGTCGAGAAATTGTTCATCCTTCATCTCGAGATAAATTATGCACTTCTGTCACGGTATGAAACATGAGTACTATTAATTTCATTTATTGTTTTAGACTTGTTCGGATAGATGTATCGAATTCAAAGACTGCGTCCAGTGTCAACAATACAAGACCGGGCCTTTGAAGGACAGTGCAGATTGCGCTTCTAATTGCACCAAGTTCGTTCCCATACCAGTAGTTGAAGTTATAGGTGAGATTTGTTCAGCTTTATTGGTATAGTCGTTCTAATTTTTTTTTTATCTCAGCTAACGAGAAAAATAACGAAATCCTCTGCGCCTACTACGACGAGGATGAATGTAGATTCACATACGTTTACTATTTTGATAATGAAAACAAAATTCAAGTTAGAGCCCAACAAGAAAGGGAGTGCCCGGATAAAGTAAGTTATTTCCATCAATTTATCTAATGTGTGTCCGAACTAGCATTGAAAAAGTGTTAACTAAATATGTCGATGAACAATCATCTTGATTTTTAGCTCGTCTTGCCCGCATCTGAAGACTCCCTTGTAGTAAGGTTACGTTCATAATATTTTTCTTTAGTAATCAGTGCAGTAACATTCCTTTCATCAACTAGGTATCTAATAGACCGGGAGGTCATGACAGGTGACGTTCCACCATTTTTTCGTGCATGCCTGTTTAAGGCTTGATAACTAACCCTAAAATATCAAAGATAGTCGGGGTTTTAGCCCCCCCGCGCGTCCTCTTCATAAGGAAAAACGCTTTTCTTTCTGTAGAAAATTTTCGTGTTTTTTCGTGATATTTTACTGCATGCCATTGTAATATACGGAAGTTCAAACTAATTGAAGCTCTAATAATTGATGGCATGCACCCCGCAGCGGCCCAAAATGATCAAAGGGTTATGAAAACCTGAAAACAAATTAAGGAAAATTCCGTGTTTTCAAATTGCATGCCGATGTGAAGAATTGAAGTTTTTGTAATAAAAACACTATGGAAAAATTGGCATGCACCCCTCGTAGGACCAACGGTGAAAAATTTCCGGAAAATTCTGTAAAATTTCAACACCGATTTTCCGTGATTCCAAACTGCATGCCTTTGAAAAAATACTTAATTCGTACCATTAATCAATAGAAGGAAATTTGGCATGCACACCAGGGTGTTGCAAAGTAGAGGCATGCATGACGAAAGTTGCAAAAAACACTGAGCAAATTTAAGTGACTTGTTTTTGCATGCCGTTTTGAATTTCATGAATTTACCTTATTTCAAGTCATGAATGTAAATGACATGCATGTAGCTACAGCCCAATACGCAAAAATTGTGAAAAAATGTAATAAACATCAATTTTTGAACTGAAAAAAAAAATCTAAAAAATGACGTGACTTCTTTTTGCATGCCGCTATGTATTTTGTTAGTAGATACTTTTTTCAGCCGAAATGCAAAATAGCATGCATGTAGCTTTTTGACAATTGGTTAAATAAACAAAAAATCGTCCGATTTAATAATTTTATAATTTTTTTATTTTTTATGAAAAATGAAAGTAGAAAATCATTGTCAGCATCATTATTTTATACAAGAAGTATTATTAATAAATTCACTCGCCGCTCTATTTGGGTTAATATTCCCATCTCTTACTTAACGCTCAGCCGATGTATCTGAGGCGTGAGTGCAAGTGAGCCAAGAATGCTTTCAGCCGACACCCTCCTACCGCACCACATGCTGCCAGAGCCCAGCTAAATATAAAATCTTGACCTGATACACCATGCCGACCGGTAGCGAATTTGTTGTTTACTTCTATACGGTGGTATAGGCAATGGCGTAGCGTGTAGCGTCTATCATAGGGTAGTAGTAACCTCTCCGGTGCTAGTCGACGTTTGATAGGCCACGTTTAGACTAGAGACCGGGAGATTCGAGTCATTTGAATTGATTTTTTTACAATTCTTGAATGTTGGACTGTGATAACTTGTATGTTATTTCAGCCATCAACTCGAAATAATGTTTATTCAAACAATTTTCATGGAACTACATGCATGCCATTTCGTATTTCAACTTAAAATAGTAACTACCAACAAACTACAAAGCGGAATGCAAGAAAAAGTCACGGCATTTTTTAGGTTTTTTTTTTCAATTCAAAAATTGATGTTTATTTAATTTTCTCACAATTTTTGTGTATTGGGCTGTAGCTACATGCATGCCATTTACATTCATGACTTGAAATGAAGTAAATTCATCAAATCCAAAACGGCATGCAAAAACAAGTCACCTGAATTTGCACTGTTTTTTGCAACTTTTATTATTATTTATAACACGATGGGCTTATTCAACATGCATGCCATTTGAATCAGATAATTATTCAGTTATAAAATTAATATTCATCCTTATTAGGAGTGATTTGGAATCACGGAAAATCGGTGTTAAAATTTTACCGAATTTTCCGTAAATTTTTCACCGTAGGTCCTACGAGGGGTGCATGCCAATTTTTCCATAGTGTTTTTATTACAAAAACTTCAATTTCACATCGGCATGCAATTTGAAAACACGGAATTTCCCTTAAATATTTTTCAGGTTTTCATAACCCTTTGATCATCTTGGCCGCTGCGGGGTGCATGCTATCAATTATTAGAGCTTCAATTAGTTAAAACTTCCGTACATTACAGTGGCCTGCAGTAAAATATCACGGAAAAACACGAAAATTCGCTACAGAAAGAAAAGCGTTTTTCCTTATGAAGAGGACGCGCGGGGGGGCTAAAACCCCGACTATCTTTGATATTTTATGGTTAGTTATCAAGCCTTAAAAAGGCATGCACGAAAAAATGGTGGAACGTCACCTGTCATGACCTCCCGGTCTATAAGGGTAATGTAACTTTTTCAAATTGTCATATTCTGAGTGATGCCGAGGGTTATTTGAGATGAATTTTTGGAAAATCGCTGTTGCATATCACCTACCATTAAAAAAATTCAACCCCAAGTTCTCCCGTTGAAAGTTTATACTTAGACAAGAGCATATCCGCTAACACAGTAGTATTTATATCCATCTTGATTTCACTGATTCAAATTCATTTCTTTTTTTATTGTGGGATGCTTATGTGAAACAGTTTTCATATTGGGAAATATTTTGAATATAATTTGGGTGATATATAAAAATAATTCTGAGGACATTTGAGCATCTCGCGCTAAATACACGTATATTCGAATGTATTCATATTCAAAATCAACTTGTCTATAGGTGTACGTCCCTGGAATTGTTTTGGGTGTAATAGCTGCTATTGTTCTCATCGGCATGGCTATTTTATTGCTTTGGAAATTACTTACAACTATTCATGATCGAAGAGAATTTGCCAGGTTCGAGAAAGAGAAAATGATGGCCAAATGGGATACGGTAAGGAGTTATTTATTGTGGTTTTCAAAATGTATATCTTGGGTTTGCTTGTTATATTGACTGTGAAATTAAATCGTATCTGAAAGGTCTGGATGCATCAGATATACATTTCGCAAATTTGTATTGACTTCGTTTTCCGTTTTTTTCCCTACAGGGGGAGAATCCTATTTACAAACAAGCTACATCGACCTTCAAAAATCCAACATACGCTGGCAAAGGCTAAACACTGGGACACTACCAACGTTCAAGACTT
Source organism: Zygogramma bicolorata (assembly GCA_032362365.1). Taxonomy (NCBI): domain Eukaryota; kingdom Metazoa; phylum Arthropoda; class Insecta; order Coleoptera; family Chrysomelidae; genus Zygogramma; species Zygogramma bicolorata. The sequence continues at coordinate 401,301 of JAVJAQ010004148.1, read as the reverse complement.
TCGATTATCAAACTGCCATAATGCTAATCTATGAATGATTGATGGAATTTGATGTCTTCTCTGATTGATACTACATTGAGTACCTATAGTCTTGAAAGCTTGAGACTTACAGTTGGAACCAAAATATCGAAGGTGTTGATGTATTGTATCAATCAATTTGATTCAGTTATTAATACATGCTGAATCTGCCTTCCATTATTCATGTGTGTAGGAGGGTTTTCAATTCATTATTCGCGATCACCATAGACACCAGGGGGCGCTTCTGCAATTAGGGAAAACAAAAGATATTTAAATATCAAATGGCCTATCATTTGAAGTTTTGTTCGGTTAGAGGCACAATGACATTTCAAATTGACGATTCTAACTGTAGGAAGTGTTATCTTTCAATATAAAGTTCATTTGTGAGGTGTTCAAGCTGATTTTGCGGTATGTCTGCTGTGTAAGCAACAATATATAATAATAATAATATTTTCACTCAAATTGCTGATATCCATAATTACTCCACAAGACAAACAAAATTACTAACAACAAATAAAACACAATCAGATTTCGGAAAAAAGTCAATTTACCATGATGGCATCATAATATATAAATCAATTCCAGAAACAATTGAAGCATTTCGCTCAACAATGAAATTCAAGCAAAAATTCAAACAATTTTTAATCAGCTAATGTACAATATATTTTGCATGTCGTCAACAGTTATATGTTTTTTTTTACGTTCATTGGTATTCATCAGTTTTGAAAGCCACTTCATTTTGACTGCTTACAAATATTTAATTTTGTTAAATGTATGGATTTTTTTTTCCTTTTATACTTTTGAAAATTTTATTTATTGACTATCTACTTGTGTGTTTTAGTCCCTATTCATAAACATGTAATGTTTCTTGGGATAATAAAATTGCATTGAATTGAATTGAATAGTGGTCTCGGTGATGTAGAGGTTAGCACGTCCGCCTTTCAAGCGTAAGTACTAGTTATGGTAATAGAACTGTAAATTTGGAAAGTACGTTTACAAAACTTGAAATGCGAGCAACAGAAAGAAAATCATTGAATTAGTACCTCAGTAACGAATGGGTAAATGATTGTTTTCCCTAAATTTCATATGCTAAATTCTATAGCTAGATGTCAACTAATCTATGGTGATCCCGAATAAACAAACATTCTTGTGCCATAACCAGTGTTTTGGGTGATGCTTTGTAGGTTTAATTTTATGTAACCTGACTGGTACGATAAACAATTTTTTACTACAACATAGTAATAGTTGCGTTCAATTTTTACAGATCAGATAGCTTGTTTTGTTCTCCGCTTTAGTTAACATATAATATAACGAGCTGTCAGATTTGTAAAAACCACACTATCTCACTTGTGCATTCATTTATCGCCTCATAATGTAATTGGTTAATAAACGCCTAAGCTTTGTTGATGAAAAACATAAAGTCACATCAAGTTTCAATTTTGTTGACCACCTTCTTGTAAGCTCTTAGACCAAGAAACAAATCACTATCATGATCGCCTTCAGTTTTCATTGATCTGACGGCTAGTTTCGTTTTTGATTAGTTAACTGTGGATCCACCAAAACTTGTTTCTTCCTGAAGATATTAACCATTTATCGTTTATTTTTTACTTTTCTCAAAGGAAAACCATTGCAATGAAAATGTGTCAAATTAATGTGTTGCTCTTTTTCTGAAAGAGTTCTTTGGTGTTCAGAAATATGCATTTCAAAATCCGAAGTATTTGAATGCCAAACATTTTATGTTTATATTTCAAGATGGATGAGTGAAACATGTTCTTTGAATTTTGGACTCGATTCAACTAAAATGTCAGACGTGACCAAAATTTGTCATATTTAATAGAATTATATAAAAGTGCCTACCATTTCAAATAAAGTGTCTTGTTCGAGACTAATCGTGAATATAAAACCTTTTTCATGTCATTGCAAGCTAACAATTTTTTTGTATCTGTAGATATTATATTTCAGTTCTGACTATGGAAAAGGGGAAGGGAAATATTTTTTATATATTTTATTTGTTAATGTACGTCTCTAATATCTATGGATTTAACTAAGGTAGTAAATAATAGTGTTTTTAGTACTTAAGGCGTGAAAAGTCATAATGATAATAAGACTTTGGAAATGAATCTAACGTTAAATCTAATATGCACGAAAGCTTGATTGCCAAATCTCGATTTTACTCGAAATATTTTTATATTGTTTCTCCTATTTACATTTGTTCAAATAGAATAACATTATTTAAAACTCATTTCATTATTAATTTACTGTTAATTTATTGTTTAGATTTATGAAATTGTATAATAAATATACTTGTTTTATATAACCTAAAACCAATGTTTTTGTTTGCCCATTTTCCATTTACAGTTTCGAAGCATAAAAACTTTTTAAATTTCAGTATAACAATTATTATCTTCGACAATATGGAAGGATTTTCATAAAGTGGTTAACTAGTTCGAAAACTTAGTGAGAAAGTGAGATACTGAAATTATCTATGCTCTTGTGACTCCATACGCATTCATGGATTTCTTTTACACCGCGGGCATATCTGACAGACGACAGTAAATGACAATTGACAATCCAGCCTGCTGGAGAAACAAACCTGATTTACCTATGCTAAGTGTGTGTTTATGTCATATTTCAAAATCTTTTTTCTCAATGAAGGCTCAATTTTGTGCGATTGTGAAATGTGGAAGTAAAAGCGGCAGACATAATGTTTCATTCCATCGAATCCCTTCTATTTTCGACAATAGAAAAAAAGATTAATCCTCTTGCTGAAAAAAGATGTGAATTGTGGATTCAGGCAACTAGAAGAGCAGATTTAACTTCTTATAAGTTGAAGTGGGCAATGGTGTGTTCAAAACATTTTGTAGGAAAAATATTTTCAGAGAATCTAGGGAACATAAGCAACATAATTTTATTTTTCATTTCAGGCAAGCCAAGTGCACTCAAAGATGTTAATATGGACTGGGTACCGAATCAATTACTTGGCTACAAAACGAATATCAAAGCAGTTCAAAGTATTCAGAGATTGTATCGTAGGGAGCAGCGTGATAAAAATGAGATCGCAAATATTCCAGTTGATATGGATAAAATTGATGATGATTCTTTGTGTGAATGATCCAGCTGTTCAAAAATTGAATATTATTGATGAGCGAAATAAAACTCTGAATGATAATATAAATTAACCAGTTGAAGTGGAACATGCACAAAACTCTGGTAAACACCTATGTCCCTATATTGATTTCGAGTTGCAGAATTGTTATCAGAAATCCATCATCTCCGGGAAACTTTGCAGACTCAATCATTCACATTGGAAAGTTTAAAGCATAACTCATCTAAATGCCTTTTTTATACAGGATTGTCATATGAAAAGATGGTTGTGGTTTATAAATTTGTAGAGCCTTATATAACATACCCTAAATCTGTTCTTTCAAAATTATTATTCAATAAAGTACATTTTCAGTATTCTTTTCACAAGCTTGACTCCAATCCTTCTAATCCATTCAGATATAAACATATTGTATGAATCCAAACTTTTATAGCCTTTGAAGTCTTCTGTGCATGTACTCTCGTATACAAAATAGTTTATAATGTCATGAAACTTTAGGAGAGTATTTCACAGCATTACTACAATCCCCAAATTTCAATAAATAAGGATCACATCCATAACTTTCCTTCAGTTTCTCTTAATATGTCTTCTGGATATCCATAGACAAGGTGTTGAAATAATCACTTTTATCAGCCATTTCACATACAATTTCCTTGCAAGCAGGAAGAATAATGAATATAGATTGCAATATATAGACATTCATATATGCATGTCAGATACGCTAAGGGTATACCCAAAATTAGGGTAAACCCGTAATTTCTTCACAATTACGATCATAATCTCATTAAATTACCATTGTTGCTTATGGAAGTACGGTTTGTTTGTCCAGCAGGCTGATTGACAGTTGTCTTGTGACGTCACATGCCCGCGGTCTTTAAGTGATTTGATATCACAGGGTTAGCAATACAACAAGCCCATTTATAATATACTATTGGAAATCTATATCGTCCGCAGCTTGAGTTGTACTAGTAGAAGCAATTCCTGTCACAGCACAAGCTGTGATCAATTAGTGATATTATGTAACGTCACGAAAAAAAATTGTTGATAAAGCAACCATGTGGTAATAAAGGCATGAGTCAGTCTGAAATACACCAGAAATCGACATTAGATGTTGAAAAATGCATATTCGAAATACAGTTATCACAGGGAAGGCTACAATTAGTAGAGGGATAGGAAGAGAGTTTAAACCAGTGGTGTATACACTACTCTAGGAGATAGGAATATGTATTTTTTAAATAATTTAATAGCACTCCGATGATAATGAGTGTAGTGATGTACAACGTACTTTGTTGTAGCCATCAACACTGTTGCGTAAGGTTGTAAAAATTCCTCAGATCAGAAAAAAAAATTCTAATCAGATTTTTGCAAGCATCTTAACTGCCACAACTGTGTTACAGCGACAAGTTACTGCAGTGACAGAAAATAAAACGACGCTTGTTCACAACATGTTTCAATAAAATTCTCCAAGTAATAAAAAACAATTTTTGATCTCTAGCGATCAAAAATGTATTTTCAATCCCCAGGAATTGAACTGTTACTTGAATTCCTGGAATCATGCAATAAAACTGTACTTTTTATACTGTTAGAGAGGTAATAATTGATCGTTTTTCAGTCCGCCATATTCTTGCTATTTTCATTTTGCAGTTCTAATATCGTAAAGTCGGCGACGGAATCACTAGTTACAAGCAGAAGTATCCAATCCATTTTTCTTTTCTTTTTTAACTTTTGGAATATGAATTTTTTTTCTGTAATTCAAATTTAAATAAACCAATTTTTTAGTAGTTGAAAGAATGCGTCAATATTAATTTTCTGTCGAATATTACGAACTGCATTATTCAAGACTTTTTTAAATTTTTTATTACTGAAAACTGACTGAAATGCTGTAATCTTTCTTGGATATTATATTTTTTTACTCGGCTCTTGTTTATTTCAAGCTTACTTAACAATAATAAAATAAAATCTATGTTTTTTCATAATTTCATCAAATTGCTTTCAGCTCATGTGTTATGCCGTATATTGGAAATATTTTCATTTTGTTCAATGGAGATTTGTTCGAAAAAGAAACGCTGTACCTATATTCGGATTCGTGTTATTCATCTACCAAACACATATACAAATGGCCCAAATCCTAGCGTACAACGAAGTGAATTGGTATGCTTGAAGACTGGCTCTAAATCAAATATTCTAAGAAGAGAATTTGTTCATTTTTCCACTTACCCACATAAATTGTTCATTTAGAATATTTACCAACATTCCTGTCATAGTAGTTCGTTATTGCATCAAAATATGAATATTTGCAAAAAATCAATAATACTATTGCCGTAAATACTTTATCTGGGTTGGGAGAAGTATCATTAATATTAATTGCCGCACAGGTCGACGGGTAGTGCGGCAATCAATACTAATGATACTTCTCCGAATCCAGAAAAAGTAATTAGCACTCCAAACTACCTGAATCCATATAAATATGCTTTACGAAGTCGTAACATACAGTCATCAGAGTCAAAGTCATGATGTATGAGCCTCTGAAGAAGCTAGCCACTCGCGCCAGCGAAACGACAGGCAGAAATTCCAAAAAACGACGGACTTCAAACACGAACAAAAGTATTGATACTGAAGTAAACACAATCATGAACTAGTATGACATAAAAATCTAAAACTGATGACCACAATATTGGATCAAGAAATAGAACATATTCAGTTCAAGGAAAGAATGGAATTTTCGCGTGGAAATGTTTGAACTCTCATCATCAATAATGTGGCGTTCTACCTTGGAATTTCATGTCGAAGGAATAACGCAGACAAACTTTGTTTTTAGAAAATAATACAACAGTCAAATTTAATGGTGTAAAATACATATTAAAAATAAATAAAACATTTCAGTACAGAATAGTTCTCAAACTTGAACGGACGTTCTACATATTCCATAGGAATCTCTTGCTAATCCTGGTCCGCATTGTTCGTTTTCTGCACCCAGAAGCTTCATTTCCTTTTTTGTTACTTCTTTTATAGTTTTCTTTACCTTTTTCGAAGCAGATTTATTCTCTGGCACTTTTGTAAGTATGTACTCCTCTTCTGCAGGAACAGTCACAATAAAATGCCTTGATATCCGTTGGTTGTTGGTGCCTACAACTGGGTTATCAGAAGTAATGAGAGCTATTCCAGGAGAACTTGCAACTATTTCAGCTTCATCGCCGGTTTTCGAATCGGATTTAGACTTGGTAATATCTACGTGATAAGGAGCCGTTTTCGATTCAATGAAATGCATAGTTTCTTGTGCAGCATCAGGCCTTTTGTTCTTCTTCGTATGCTTCAATCTTTTCAGATGACTCCGCTTTGGTAGCGATTTTTTGAAGAAATCCAGGATACTTGGGGAACCTGGAGCAGCTAACGAATGAGTGGGAATTACCATTATCAGAAAGTTATCTAGGTTTGCACGGACGTTCCATTGCCCTGGAAAAGAAAAAACTGTAACTTTCAGAATAGTGAAAGGCCCATAGCTCACACTGAAGCAGCGGGATGGGCGGAGGGGTTAGATTTGTCATAAAAAAAACATTGAAAATTCGAGAAAATTGTTAAGACTTTGGCGGCCGAGGTTTTCAGTATCACTACTTTGGTTCGGGTTTGAAAGCCGTCGTTTTTTGGAATTTCTTACTGACGTTCCGCTGGCGCGAGTGGTTCTGGAGAAGCTAGCCACTCACGCAAGCGAAACGTCAGGAAGAAATTCCAAAGAGGACGGCCTTCAAACCCGAACCAAGTAGTGATAAAATGAAAATTCGTTAGCGAAGAGGATTTGGGTGAACAAGAGAATTTCCTGTGCTTGTTATAACATATCTCACTGGCTCTCTGCCTATATAGTACGCTCGTAGAAAATTCCCCCTTCCTTATCTTTCGAACGGAACAGGATATCAAGATAGGACAGAGCTCACGTTTTTTCTAAATTCTTTATTCAACGTCGGCTCATTTCCGCTACCAAGGCCAATCACCGACGCCGGTGATCACACTTCCAACCAAAAATTCTGTAGAATCTTTCTGGTATCAAAACCAGAGGTAGGGATCTTCTACGAGCCCAACATCCACGGACTCGGGACCGTCGGCTTCACGTTCCCTCTGAGGGACTGCATATTCTCAATATATCTTGTGCTCATTGAAAAATTGCCTGACAACTATGATATGCTTTTTTGCTGCAGTTGTATGGTCTTTCGACGCGGTCTTTCCCTGCATGAGGTCTCCTATCCAAGTACTAACCGCGCTCGGTGCTGCTTAACTTCAGATATCGAATGGCGGTCACTAGAGCTGAAGAGCTGGGCCGTGCCCAAAGTTTACGTTAAATGGCATCATTTTGATGGAAAAATCAAAAGTGCGAGGTCACTCGCCGTCAGAGGGTAGGTACTTTGAACTATTTTTTTGGAAGGGTGTAATGAAAAAATATTTTTGTGAGGTCACTCGTCGAGGAAGCAGTATCAAATTTTATCCAATGGAAATGAGAATTTGTGATATCTCGTTTGAAATGTCTATCAACCATCAAATATTTGGTAGCATTCCATAGAAAAAATCTGAGAAGCGTCAGCTGTTGCATTCGACATTTCGAAAGTGTTCGAGATCGGGATCATGGTCTCCTTTATGAACTGCCGTCTTATGGTTTATTGTTGGGAGAACCCAGGCATGTTTCTTCTAAAGGAAAGTCGATCTGTCTTTATCTAATATTTTCAGTTGACAGCAGTAACAATTCCTACAAAGTCCAGTATTTCGATGCTAGGAATTACGACCAGTAATAATCTCTTATGGGAAAACCATGTGAGATCGATTGCATCTTAACTCATTTAGACTTTTTTCAATATCGGCAACTGTCCAAACTTCAACTGTCATTGATTACACTGACTGATGCTTTCGAAACGATTCACTTTTTTTTCATATAATTGATAAATACTAAGTTATTAACATTTGGATATCCAAAAATATTTCAATGTTCATTGGGGAGAAATATATTTCACTAGTTTATTTTTTCTGTCTGAACAAATAATACTCGCCTGCCTCATAGAGAGAGAATATCAAAAAGTGATATGAATCATGTTCCCCCAAGAGAAACAAGGGTATTCGTTTTTTCAAACGCGTATGCCTTGCAAATACCCGCGAAATTCTGAAAAACCTTCAAAATCCTTCATCATCTTGATGGAAAGGTTAATTTGTAACCCCCACATTTCTTGCGTTTAACTTTATAATTCAATTATCAAAACTTTTTAGTGGAAGAAAAAATTAATTGGTACGTAATCCCGGTTAATATCACACAGTCAATCTTTTGTCTAATCCTAATCGCACGAGAACCTATAATTTGAACAGAGCGACAAAAAAGAAAACGGGTCATAATAATCAGGAATTATATATTCACCTTCTTGCCGTTGATCGTAGAGTTCTTTCGGGTTATAAGCATCTTTTCCTTTGGATGGCACTGGCGAGGCGATGACGCATGACAGACTCAAAATAATCGATATTATCGTTTTAATCAGCATGTTCGCTGCACACTGATCGAAAAGTAACTACCAACTGACCGTGTTAAATCCTATGTTTTGGTCAATACTCGTTTTACCGTAAGATCAACTGTCGGCCCCTAACGGGAAACCATCTGCGACCTTTTATTTTCTCTACTTTTCTGCATTGATGGCAAATTTCAATGGTAATATCATGAAACATCAAAACAGATGTTTTCACGACAATTTGGAAAATTAGGAAATATGACGAGATTGCTCCTTTTGCGTTCATATTCAGTGATAACCCGAGATCGCAGTTCGGGAACTATTGTCACTAATAATCGTAGCATTCTATAAGTTCGCAGCTTTATTATTGAATTTTATTTTCGACCAAAACATAAAGTATATATTATACTTATGGTTTCTGCAGTATAATTCCCATAGGGAATAATGACGAGGGATTGATATTAATAGTCTTTATCCCCTCTTGTGAATATTACCATGGAAACTAATAACCAAACTCCAAAGTGTCAGTGTGAAAAGCGTAAGTAGTGTTTGTGTATTATTTGTAATGAGATGAATGAAAATGAAAAATCATTTATTTGTGATAAATAACGTGTGCGGGCCACAGGGATCTGTTTTGGGACCCCTGTTGTATACAATGATGGTACTGTCACTGAGGCAGGCCGGGCTTACGGGAAGGTATTTCACGTTCGGCGATGACACAGTCCTTTTGTACAGTGGATCTGATTTGCATTTACTGGAGAACACAATTAATGAAGGTCTTTCTAAATACTCAAATTTGGCTAGCACATAATAAGCTTAAGGTGAACTCTGCAAAAACCGATTATATGCTATTTAAACGAAAAAATAGAATTCGTGGAAATATCGAATTAAGAATAAATAACTTTCCCTTAATGAATGTTGCAAAAACCAAGTATTTGGTACTCATAATACATGATAAGTTGAACTGGTCAGGTCACATAGAACATATTTAAGATAAAATTGTCCCAATGTTAGGAGCTCTATATAGGTGTTCCAGTTACTTAAGTTTCAGTAATCGATACTTGGTTTACAATGCATATATCTTGGCGAATCCTAGGTATCTGTAAATCATATGGGGTAATTGTGGCATCTCTAATTTCAAAAAATCCAAAGTCTACAAAATAAATCAATAAAAATTTTATTTCAAATTCCATTTCGAACCCATACAGATGATCTGTTCTTACAGACCGAACTACACCCAATCAAACACCTACTTAAACTTGAGCAATGCAAGAACATATATAAAATAAAAAACAAAAGTCTCAGAAGCAACAAAGATCTACTAGTCAACAACCAGTATTATGAGTATAACACAAGGGCTAGAAAATGATTTACACCTTAGTATGGTAAGAACGAACAAAGGATTATACAATCCCTTTACACAGGCTGTAAAGGAAAGCTTCAATGAATCAATTACCTTTCCGAATACGTGAGTTGCCGAGCTACAGTTCATTCATCAATAGTTTAAAGGAACATCTGAGCCTTGATGTACATGTCTGATATGGTTACTCCCATGAGCCTATTTGTAGTGTCTTGACTGTGTTGAATTGTATTCTGTTGTTATTTTTTATAATAATAAAAATAAATTATTCGTTAATAAAGTAGAGTATGCTACTCGCAATTATTACTATTATTATTGACTAGTGGAATAATCTCCTATTATAGGTAATCAAAGTAGCTGTTACCCGGTATGCCTCGCAATTCCTTTGGAAGGACATAGTTTTTAAATACTAACGCTTTCTACTGATTTCCTGTTGCTCGTCTGTTCCAGAAGAACAGACTCCAATAGTTCGTACCTGTACGGTTTACCGTACCAGTCTCGCTTCCTGGTCCATACCCAATTAGTTTTTCATTTTGCTTTTCGTTGCTTGTTTGTTTTAACGAACGAGTTTCATCCTCGTTTTACTTCCCGTTTACCTGTTTAAAACAAACAGGTTTGAGTATTTTCTATCCGAAGAATTTTTTGTCTTGTTTCCCGTTACTCGTTTTTCCGGACGAACGATGTCTTGACTCTTGACTTGTTTTAGCTCGAAGCCAGGCTTTCTTGAAATAGGTTTGACATTGGATTGCTCATGACTTTTCCATGTCAGAGAGTTTTCCTTGAATTATGATATGAAACATCGATATCTAACTTTAACATATAATGATGATAGTCCTGACTCTGGGTATAGAAAAGATATGCTGAGGCTTTGTAGGTTTTTGGATTTTGTCAGATCCAAATTCTTCATGACGTTGATAATAAACGATAAAATTTTGACAAATTTTCGAACTTCACTACGTTCACCCTCAGTGTGTAAAAATCAAGTTCAGAACGCCGGAAAAAACTGTTTTTTTATTGTTGATTCCTAGCCAAATAGTTGATAGTATCAGTTGAATCACCGGCATTTTTCCCGAAAAAGTTGACTTTAAATACGCTTTAATTTACCAGTTGCTGTTCCAGAGCTCCCTTATCCACTAGTCATAACATAATTCAAAAAAAATAGATGTTTGCACGTGTAAAATAAGAGCTCAGTTCAAAAAGGCTTTTATAACTTGGTGAAATTCAATATTGGTCAGTAACAATCTTTCATGGGATGGCCATATGGTATCGTCATATTGGAAAATTTGGTTTCTATTTCGTGCCTAGAAATAGTTTTTAGACATTTTGTCGGCTCCTCCTGATCATTCGTGCGGAGCCTTGTATCAAAATTTGCTGATAGAAAATTTGAAAAAAAGATTCACCTCACATATAAAGAAAGTCACTTCTATGACTTTTTCCTCTTTTTGTGTTCCCGCTGACATCACATCCAGGACGATTTTTCTTTGTTTTTTTAAGATATGCCTTCTCTGAAATTTCATCAATCATTTCTCGAAAGACAACTAACTAAAAATTCTTCTGATTGTTTGTGAATCTGGAGTCTTGTCAGGACCCTTTTCTTCTGAGAAAACGAACACAGTGATTTGTTGATTTCTTGGATAAAATCTCAATTCTAATTAAATCATCAGCCAGTGAGACACGCCACTGCTGTCACAAGGAACAATCTATTTTAGTGCTTATAAAAAACTTCTTTATACATCTTTCGAATCTCCACATCAATACTTACCTCAAGAAATTTTCCGTTATACTCGCTTCATCGCCCTCATGAATACATATGCCAGCATCATAAATTATCTGGTAGTGAGCATGAATAAAAACGATCCGTGGTGTGTGAGATGTTTTTCAGAACTTGGAACCCATTAAATCTAAAAGTTCGAAGAACCTAGCGGTATCAGATGAATGGATGAATCCAAGTTGAACCAATTCTGAACTCCCACCAGAACTTTTTGACCTTCCATGGCATATTCTTGCATCTCTTCTCAGAGTCATTGACCACGACTGGTAGCGGTTCTGAGAGGTGACGATCACTTACAGGGTGTTCTTCACAAATGTAGATGAAAATATTGTTTGTTATTATCTTGTGATATGCACAATGCCTTCACGAAAAATCATCATAGTACTTGAGAAAAATATTCACTGGTACACTTATTATTGTGAAATAGTCCAAAATGTTTTTTTTTCGGTTAACCAGCTGACGAACGTCAACCCTCTGAGGTCGAAACTTGTGTCTTACCTTTTGACGTGTGAATACTAGCACGGTGGTCCGTTGGGTAATTGAACCCCCGGACTTTCGCTTGAATGGCGGACGTGCTTACCCTACAGTACCCAGACCACATAATCCAATATTTCCATCTTTCTTGAAAAAGAAAACACTAAATTTGTGGGTACTGTGACAAGTGTTGTCTTCAATAACATTGGAAACAAATCTTCACAGAATGTTCAAGGCAAAGTTTTGTGTTATGAAAAAAATTTTTGCCGAGAAAAATGTCTCAGAATGTGGAATGAGGTGTAGAGGTGATATTTTGAAAAAAAAAGACTGTTTCTTGAGTTTTATTGGAAATTAAGAAAGTGGAATATGCCCCGTTTCCGAAATAATAACGGCAATATCCCCCGAACGAAGAGAGTGTACTTCATTTTGATTTCAAATTCGTGTTGTCATTTTTTTTCTATATATAAATGTCCTATTATTATATGTCTTGCTCTAACTTAAATAATTACGTATGGGTTATTGTTTTTGACTTATCCGATGGGTCTGATTTTTGTTGGAGCAACAACGGCCAATCCCTTTTCGAATTTTAAATACTGAAGCTGTTCCACTCCTATTACAATCAACAGAAAAGTGAGGAAATGAATGCTATATCGTATGAAAAACGATGAAAATATTCAGTGGTGAACAATTACCCAGCATATTCATTTATAGTGTAGCTCAACTTCCACGATGGCCATTTGTGTAAGAATCACAAAAGAATGTTTTTCCAGGAATGAGATGGTAACGCCATCCTCATCCTTTCAACCTCGAAATATGTTGGACAAAAAAATGAAGAGAGTATATTTACAATCATATAAGCAGTATGAATATTTGCCAGATAATAGCCCACTAATCACAAAATAAGGAATTCCATTTTCTTTCTGTTGATCGTCTGTGTCAATAGTCGATATCTAAATAGTTCACCGTTTCTGCCTTGCTTCCCCTTGCTCATCTGTTTCAGACGAACGGGCCGAACCGTCCGTACCGATTTTTTGGCTTGCCTCGTTTTTTTTTAGACAAACGGGCTTCAGTTGTACGTACCTGAATCATGAGATATTTGGGTGACATATGTCAAACCTCGGGAGAGTTTTTCAAACTAAGTACTACATGAGATTTTCTATACCATATATTGTGTTCTGTGATTCAATAATTTAGACCGAAACGATCTGAATAATGGAGTGGAACTTGTATGTTGGAAAGTATTGAAATTTGGAGCAATTGCTGAAGGAAACTGAAACCGTAGACGAGTAGAGAGAAGAGGAAAACGAATAGTGCTCCATAAGAAGTATCGCTAATTACGTCAGGGGACATTATTTGGATTATTTCCCATGAAACATGAATCTTTTCTGAAATAGTTAGGATCCTTCAGAGGTCAGAAAAGGTAGAATTACATGTTCGTTTCGAGAAGTGTTTCACTTATTAAGAGGGCGATTGACAATAATGCTCAGAGCAGCATCAACTTTAAGCATAAAAGACTACTTAGAATGAAAACTGACCGAAACAGGATTTAGTATACCGAAAGATAGAGGATTGGAATAGGTAAAGAAACAATTTGAAGCTCGAACCATTCCTACAAAAGAAAATATCGATTTTCAAACATTCGTAACTTTTTGAAGTTTTTGTTTCAGAATGGAACCAAAAGTTCTCACTTCCTTCATTACGTTATGAAGAATTACCCTGCCAAATATAAGTTTCAAAAAGTCTATAATAAACTAGTATTTTTCAAAAAACTTCATTTCTTTCATGCATTATTACGAATATTCAACATGTCAGCCAAAAAACGTTTACGATTTTAATAAGTTTTACAAGATTTTATCGTTATCAAAAATTACACCTTAATTGCCTCGAGTAGTTTGTTGAATTTCAGTGATTTCAGAATTTCATCAAAGGAACGAAATTGAAAAGTATACAAGCTTAATTTAGATAAGTGGTTATTTACTCGTTTTTGCAATGTTCAAGGCCCGTCGCAGTAAATTAGGTAAGTAGCTAAATATATCGTCGGGTATCAACTCTAACAAAACAGCGTTCAGGAAACAGTACTCGAAAAGCTTGAAGAATAGTCAACCTAATTCTTATTTTCCATAAACAGAAATATGTAGATGAATCCCCAATTTCTTCGTTCTCGCATCAAAATATACCGTATACATGCGAAGGTGGGCCGCCACTGGCCTTGACCACGATATGGGCAGTAGTCTTCGCGAAATGCCTCTTCAGTTTACATCAATTCATCGAAGAAGAAACCAGAAAAGTGAAGGAACGTTTGCCCTGAGATGGCAACCAAACAATGCTATTTATGTTTAGTTTCGCTGCTGATAATTGCTACGGGCAATTGCGCTCCGAGATCGAAGAAAGGTGATCACTCACCCCACACCTTGTATGATCAGAAACAGACTGGAGATTACAACATCCAGCTGCATCTGAAAGATTTCCAGATAATCGCTGTGCTGTCGGATGAAGCTAGTTCTCTAGGGGTAAGTTCCGCGAATATTCAGTTTTTTGGTTGGGAAACTGATTTTTATCAGCTTAATTCTGGTTGAGTTAGTGAAGATTCGGTGACGTATTTCAGTTTTGATGAGAAAAATTGAAACAACAACTGGGGAAAAGAGCACCATCAATTAGCATAATTGCCAATCATCCAGACATCAACGAATAATGAGTAAAAAAATGAAAATTTAATAATTAGGTGCATCTATAGTTGCAACATTTTTAAAACATTTTATAATTTTTCAAAATTTTCGTTAAAATTTATCTTCTGCGAATACCACAAAACTCATCAATAATATTTCATTCGATCTGATGAATTCCAAACATCATTCTACTTGTTTTTGTTGAACGAATATGAGGAGATCGCCATTTGTTTTTTGAATATGAAACACTTGGTTGTCCATTATGAAAATGAAAGATGAGCAGGAAAGCTTTGTTTCGAAATAGATAGAAAGTTCTATAGTTTGACAAAAAACAAATTTGACAGCATGAATGAGGAACCAGGGAAGCTTGGTAAATATCGTAAAAGTAAATATCATTTCTCATTGAATATTCCGAATAAAAATTTGTTATCATTGAAATCCGGAGGAAATGTGAATTTTTGTGACTTAGACATATATTTCAATCGCAATATACGATATTTTTTGAATTATTTATATTCTGAATCGCATAAAATTTTTCAAAAAACGTTGTTTCAAATTTTTAATTTTCATATTATAGGTAGCTATAGTTCCACGATGAGCATTTCTTAACTCCAAGACACAACCCTCTGTACTAACTTCAATCATTTGGTGTCCTAATGAACGATTCACCTCAAAAATTTCGTTCTGGTTTGAGAAAAATGGCTTTGAAACGGAAATTAACTACTCATTAAATACTACAGATTAAATAATAAAAACATATTTCAAATTGAACCACAATACATATTTCAAACAAATTGGCACATTCTCGTCAAAAAGCAGCTACCGCCTTCACCGGGTATCTATATAATAGAAAGCTTTTTGGGGGTTTTTGAATATTACATATTTTATCCTAAGGTATATCCGATCTGAGTTGTTGCTAGGGACCAATCTTATACTGATGATGATTCAATACGTCCGAAAACCGTCTGCAAGGGTTCTCATCCCAATAGTTATCAATTAAATTTCGCCGTCTTTAAAAAAAAATCTTTCAGGGAAAAATTGTGAAATATATTGCAGAACAGTGCAATAAATGTGTCCAAAAATACCGTTGTTTCATTATCAATCGATAATTCGACATCTACAAGGATTATTATTGCCTCTTTAGGTGTTGACCTTAATATTCGATTACGAAGACTATTTCTGTATCTTGATTATATTCAATACGGCTACGATCGATACTTGATGAAAATCAATATTGTAAATTTTCGGTTCAACATTTTGCGGTGAATTCATCAGAATATTTCTGCCAGTTTTATAGTTAATCAAACTATACAGAATGTGACATAAATGTGATTATTCAATTTCAGAGTGGTATGTGTCCAAAAATGGCGTTGTTTCATTCTCAGCTTTATAGGTAAAAATATTCAGAACGTATGAAAAATGTGTTCTCTTCGATTTCAGGGCCCCTTATCCTTTTTTATTGAACGCCATTTCAACATATTTATCAGTTAACCTTTTGCCATATCAATCAGAAGGAGATAACACTTTGAGGTACATTTCAAAAAATATATATAAATCATTAATTTTTTTATTTTTGAATATTAATCGTAACATTAACTATGAAAACATGAATTAACTCTATTCGATGGGGATCTTAAACTACGAGTTGAAGATCAGCTAATTCATGATTTCGACTTTTTCGAGTATGCATGAAATTTTTGTTCCTCAATTTTAAACACACGATTAGGTAATCAATAAACACTCTCGATTATCGAGAAATATCAGAGAATCGATGTTCCATCATTCAACAGCTTCAATATTTCTACTTCTGTCTACATTCTCAGAGTTATTTCATTTAGTTATGCAACACTTTTGCAATTAATGTTTTTTTAAAATTAATTCCATTATCATTGACAGGGCGTATATTCCATATGAATTTTCATTGTTCAAATCACTCTCATTTTTTAGTTTATTCTCTTATGAATGTTATAACACAAAAATATTTTTTTAACCGATATTTCGAAAATAATTCAGTTTTTTTTGTAATTCTGCAGGACTATGATTACGACTATGACTATGCCGATTTCACAGTGAAACCTGCAACACACAAACCTACCGAAATACCTTCCTCAACCCCACCACCTTCAGTGATCTCATCAAGCACTCCTTTTCCCGACAAACCAGCTTCAACTATTAAACCCTCGAATCACCCTTACCCGATCCTGGTTCCAAGTACAGAAACACCCAAAGAAAAAGAGCCCACTAAACCTGAAGAATCATCATCTTCCACCGAGGAAACCGTCCTCAAAGAATCTTCTCCAAAACCGAGCGTGGAACCACTTGAACCTCTGAAGGAAACTGTCTCCAGCACAACATCGAAAACTCTTAGGAGAGACGAAACCAGTGCACCTGGTAAAATAAAAGTACAAATTCTTGAAACGCCTGTCAGCGTGGGTATAGTGCCTGGGGAGGAACTCCACGATTCAAGCGAAAATTTGCCTCAAGGCGAGATCTTGCAATTGAAACGGTGCGCCACAGGGTTTACGAGAGATAAAAGGGGGAGATGCAGACGAGTTCGAAGACCTGGGACTTCCTCCCCACATTTACAGTGAGTATTACTCCAACTACCTCTCTATTTTTTTTCGAAATTGTTTTACGTTGGCGTGTCTTCATAGATCGAATTTGAAAGATCGAATAAGGCAGGCAAATATTTAGACGTCGTAGAAAACTGACGTCACTTTCAAAAGCTGGCAAACGCTCATTTTTCAAATCTATTGGGACGTAATTTTTTTTATTTTTTCCTACTTGTCAAAATCCAAACATTCATTCACGATACTTTCCCCCATCTTTCACTTTCAATTTCTACTATAGATCAATAATTAAAATTCAAGTCAAATGAAGAGATGTGATCTCTTCGAATGCAATAGTTATGGGCTTCAAAGTTGAGCTTGTAAGATTGACTCCGTTCATACGACGATCCTGCGTATGACGATGATGACGTCAATATACCAATACGACGCGGCTCGTCTAGTAGATTAAAATATACTCCTACGAATATTTTATTCTTCTTATGTGTAAAAGTTCGACAGTTAAAACCCTTTAGAGTGCTTGATGTTATGAAGAACCAATTGTTTGTAATGTAATGTAATGAGACGTAACTTTATTTATGCACTGTATTCTTGCCGATTTCGTCCAGGAACACTATAAAGCTGAGCCCAGAAAATCTGAGGCCCTACACTTCATTGCGACATGAACGCTATCAGATTATTTGTCAGCCAACGATCTCGCAGCTATGTTCAGTGACGTCTGAGGCCATTTAGAAACTACATTTATGTTGCACTAAAATATGTCGACACTAATGCCTGATTTCTCAATCATTTATTTACCAATTTCAAAAAAAAAACGCTGATTCATTAGTCATGACTCTATTAAGTTGAATATGGCATCAGCAACATCATGGAATAAGCTCATGATCATAAGGAAGTTAAGGTACAGGTGCTTGAATTTTATTTTTCTGGTCAAATGCTTCTTGGAGGAAACAAAGGTTAATAATGTAGAGAGAGAGAATTTTTTTCATAAAGATCATTAATTAAATGAGTTGAGAAAGCTGTTGAGTGAATAGAACAAAGGTATAAATACGTTATATAAAATATTCTTCAGTTTTGAACAGGTTTTTGACATTATTATTATTATTTTGCACATATAGCCATAAACTCTCAGAATCTTTTGACGTTTTCAAAGCTAAAAGGCTTTTCCAGAAAATTATGAGAAATAGCTTTTGATTGATGGAGAACTACTTCCTATTCTATTGAAGGTTTTTTCATGCATATAATAAGTTCAGAAAACGTGTGAGCAGGGTGAAGGTATTATAGTAAGTCTTGTAGATCTTGATTTTGATTTGATCTCCAATCACACTCTTTTGAATAGAGGGCAATAACTTTGATGTATGTTTTGAATTCGACATATAAGACTAATATTTGGGAAACAGATCGAATCTGTGCTTTTCACAGGGAATTACGGAACTCAACGAAATCTCATTTATGGAATATTCATTTTGTGTAATATTTTTATTGAAGCTTCTACATTTTTCAAAATTACCTCATTGCACTCGCATATGAAATGAACTCGATTCTGAATATGAACAGTAATTCTGTGAATCTTCTATTGCTTGAATAATCAATCAAATGAGAACCACTTAGTGTGTCCCCTTTTACAAAACCCACCTTTCATAGTTTCAATTCTGCCAAATATTGACATAATGTGTTTTGAATTAGTCAAACAACGGAAAATGAACATTGATTAAGAATTGCAGCCTCGCATTACAGAGTATTGAATCGATAAAGTTCGTAATAGAATTCTCTAGTCTTTTTCTGTGCTGATTGATTCATCTGTCTGTTGAAGAAGCGAGTCAAGTGATAACAATAATCTAGGAAAAAAATATATTGCTATTTCCTTATAAATTTTTTTAAATTTCGCATTGTTTTGGGTGAATATTGTGAATAAGAAGCAGAAATAAACACAAAACCACCAAAAGTGGTTTTGAAAGTATAGTACCTAATCAAAAGATCATCCATAGATTGTTTGACCATTTGAAAAGTATGATTTGAAAAAAATATCCATTTCAAATACGAGTCCACAGATTAAGTTTGGGAATAGACATCAAACATTTTTATGTAACGTAAGAATTTTTCTGATCGATACCAACCAGTATACTAGAGAAGAAAATACTCAACTAGTCATATATTCGTAATCTAGATCGTTCAGAATCATGATGAGAAAGCCCACAAGTTTCATGTCATGCTTCGTTTTTCTTGATAACCACCGATGGCTTCACTTTTAAAGCTGTTTTTCCGAGTATATGAAATGGCGAAGGGGCTATATAAACAATCGATGCAAATACAGTCCGTTCGCCAGACAAATAGTCAATCACCATAATCAGTCACTGTAACTACGAAATTATGTTCACCCGAACCGAAGAAGACAGATAGGATTGGCTTTCTTGAGGAAGGTGATTGCAATCACTTATGATACACGTGTATTGCAAAGTAATGGCGGCCTCATGTGAGAGTAGAAAAACAAACTTAACGATCGCGAGAGATAAAGATCTCAAAAGAGCTGTACCATATGCCAATTATTTTTCAAAAAACTTTGTACATTACGATATGTCTCACCCAAATAGCTCATAATCTGATAATTCGACAATTGTAGTGATTTTTTACCTTTTCTGATAACATGCCTTCGTATAATATTTGCGTGTTTCAATGGTGAGTGAACTTAAATAATTTGAGCAACGTCCTATTCATTTTTCTTGCAAAGTACCTTAAAAATGTATGGATTTTACTAATTCAAAAGTGTTTCAATGTTCTTTTATAATTAAGTCATGTGGTTTATGTTCTCATTCTGTCAAAACTGCCAAAGTAAGGGGAATATTTCAAAAAATTATGTCCATGGAAATATTCATACAGGGATACTTTACTAACGGTACCGAAAAACCAGTTTATGATAAAAAATAAAATGGTAGATTGTTGAATAAAATACATAACAATCATAAAACAATTATAAACAAAACAGTCGAAAGTACAACATCTGAAATTATACGACACAAAAAAAATTGAGAAAAAAATTGTTTACTGGCAGCTTTATTTCAAGTGAACATCGGAACTGACAAACTGGATTATTCGAGGTGATTAACATGCTTTTGAGGCGAATTTCTGGTAATCGCTCTCATCTATTGCTCCCATTAGAGATAATTGTTGAAGATCTTCATCACCTATTGTGAATGAAGTATAAGTCTTTGGCCAAATCCAGCGAATGACGTTTTTCATTTATCGTATACAGACACAAAGATAACTTCTGCGACTACTTATACGTCTGGTCGAGGCATGTTTCGTTAAAAAAAATGGCGCCATCAAGAGATAATTCATGATTCATCCTTTACATCCGCTAGTTCTGAGATTATCCATGAGTGGTATAGAAAAATTTCAGTCTAGCCAGATGTGTACACTGAATAACTTTTATAAATACCATCAAAATTCATTTTTTGGAGTTTCTCTCCCCTGAAAATGAAAAAGGTTCGGATTCTTATAATATCTGTTTATGGGGCAAATTGCTATATTTGCGCTGATACGATCACCTAATTCAAGGCAACCAATTTCAAAATGAATATGAAATTAGATATTTGCCATTACACACATTTTCTGTTACAGATACGGATTCAGCCGACTGGCCAGTGATCTAGCAACAAGATTCAGAAAAACTCCCACCGATGTTAATACTTCATCCTCGGAGTCTACGCATGATTAGATCACCTTCATAGATTACGATTATTTATTTTGAACCTAGTTAATTTATTTACATTTCACATGTGGCCATCTCATTGATCTGAAAAGTTGAATATATTTCGAATTATAATCAGTATTTTGCATACACCCTCTGAATTAGGATAATAGGTACATATAATGAATGTGCAAATGATTTGCCAAGATTTTGATTAACTCACAAGAAATCAAAAATCTGTAAGAAAAAAATACCTAATATAAGTATATACTTTTTGATTTGGGGAAGTAAAGAATAAAGAAGTACAGAAAAGTAATCAGTAATGGTACTTTTTGTTATCTTTGTGGTTATATTCGCGTTAAAATTAGGCTAGAAGTTCATCCAGAGATGTGTATGCTTTCCTGCTTCAATATTAAACACTTTCCTCAACTCAGGCCACCTTCAGAATTAGGTAAAGGTCGAATTCAAACAAATTAAATACCTACCGTGTTCTGACCGTTTTTTCCGATTGCTTCGCAAGATGAATAGAAATAATTCCAATAGCCCTTTTTGGTTTTTGTGTTTATATTCATGATTTCATGGCGTTCACTCAAATATGGAATTCTAAAAATGATACATTCTTGCAGAATATTCTTTTCCCTCATCCATCCCTTTTCCACTTCTGATAATGATAAATTTGGAAAGAATCATCAGGTATTTATGTATTTTACTTATATCCTCATCCGGATTAATCTAAAGGTCAGTTTTCAAATATAGCATAGAAAGTTATAGCTATCACTAATTTACAATTTAATAGGCAATCGAAGTGGATGACCGTTACAGATGATTGACCTTAGGAACTTGGCTGACAACTGAGTTTTAGTAGTTGGAAAAACCGGTCCTGAGAAGTTAACTGAGGGTCGTACATGTAAACAAGTAAGGCAGAATAATAGTGATCATGATACCCCCGATTGGAAAAATAATGAAATTTTTCGTTGAGTCACCTATTTATTCGATATCCTCATCTATTAGTCCATTCGAATAATTTCTCTATTTCCATTAGATCGGAAATTTTTCGATTAATTTAAAAGCAAACAACGCATGTGTTCATTGGTTCGAGGATGAAGCAAGGAAAAGGACAGTGGTCAAGAATCTGTTCAAGACTTGAAGAAGTTATACTCCAAATTGAATCAACGAAATGAATGAAAGTGGCCTTTACAGTTGCTCATGAGATTTTCACATATTAGAGTTTACTAAACCGTGGCAAACTTTTAAGTGGATTTTCTGAACGCATAAAAGCGTACCAGTTAGCAAATTAATCCAGATTGAAGTCGTTGGTGAAACCGGGCCTAATAATATGTGAAAATCTTACAGGCAACTGTACATTATTTGTTTAAATTGATGAAAGTATAAAATATAACTCCAAATTTCGGTGCAACAAACGCAGGTGAGTTGAAGATACGTTTGATGTAGTGAAACGGTTCTTTACGAATTCTTACAAAAGACGGGGTATTTACGAAGAAACCTCCGAAGCTGAACACTAGGTGAACGTAGTTTTTTAAAGACAAAATACCGATCGAAAATGGTATCGAGAGGTATCAGACAATGGCATGAAAGAGTTTGAATAAATTAATGATAATGTCATGATCTGCATTAACACTTGCTCATAATAATTCTTGCATAAATATTTTCTTACGCCATTCATGAACAATACAGTTTTAGAGTGAATCCTTGGGAAATATTTCAGTTTTTTATGTTTATCTACCTTAATAAAACAATATTTGACGTTTCATAACTTTAGTATTCATAATTTCAGAGATGGATTCCTTGTGATGGTATTTTATGAATAAAAGTTTCTGTGAACTTATATGTTCAAACCTCCCAGTTTTGAAGATGTTGAAAGTCGAAGGGAAAACGTAGAAAGATAAAAGATATCACAACATTGAGTGAAATATTGAGAAAATTGCAGTTTTTGCATTCTATTCTCTTTTTCCTGTTCGATATCAGATTAATATATTTTCTCGCATACAATTGCAAAGGCCCTGCAAAAAAATCCAAACACTATGAGAATCGGTGATTACATATAAATTTCTAAATGTTATGTTTCCTGACTATATTATATACCTACCATTTTTTTTGTTCTATGAGGTTGTAGCTCTGGTTGTGTTCTATATGAAAATATTAATATGGATTAACATAAACATATTTCAGAGTTTACATAAGTAGGTATTCCAGTTCTTGCAAAATTTTAAATTTCATTTGCATAAATACTTTAGTGCGATTTTTATCAAATTTTTCGGTCCATGAACTTTTATCAAATATATACAAGGACAAATGTAGGTTTGACCAATCCGATTGTAGGTGCAATTAAAACATTTACTAGTTAACCTCAGTTTATTCAAGGTATGAGTGATTCTAAGAGTTTTGTTGGAACATTGGAAGTTTACGTAAAAAGTGATTAACTGCCTTTGTAGCACTGATTTGAGAATTTTTTACATTAGTACAATGTTATTGTAGTAAATGATCTTTGAATTAACGACGTTCTTATATTATGTTTTCATAACCAGAACCTATTCTGAATAAACACCTTGTATCACATAAATAAAATAAATTATAATAAATAAATAAAATATGTAGCGCTGATGTAAACTCAATCCCTTTTCAATATATCACGTATTAAAAAAAAGGGATTTTATATCAGTGGGCCAAATTACTCCTAGTCCAGTACTAACTGTATATATATATATTCTCATTATACGCCTGAGATACTAAGGTTTGCGTAACAATAATTATGAAAAAATAACAAAATTGCCGTAATATTCCATTCGATAAAATCCAATAACAAAGTTATTTTTATTCTCTTTATCTCAAAAAACAACGGATGTATCCTAATAAAATTAATACAACATATTTCTTGATGTGCCTTCTGATTCACAGTTTGAATAAAGATGAATTATTATATTGTTTATTTACCAATAGGTCAGGAATCATCCAAGTTAAGTTTGAATATTGGTTTTTGAGGAGGTTTCTTTCCTCTGGAAATGCAAAAGGATAAACTTCCAATTCTTATAATCTGTATTTAGGGCAAATTGATATTTGAAATTTGACAATACGTTCAAAATACTAGTCTCAGTTCACCTACACTGTAGGTCCATGGACTAGCATATGTCAGAAAACAACTATAAGTTTGTTGTGATAAAACAAGCGGACTTATAAATGCACGAAATTGATCTGCAAGGGTGCTATTGTATTACAAAATACACAAGCTTAAATTTTTCCGCAAAGAATCCTGTACTGGCATCCGTCAGATATAGTTGTTGTTCTTCGTGGTATTTGCCAGAGAAGTGGTTATATTCTGAAGGATGCCAGTCCATCAACCTTCCGTTTAGGGTATCTGAGACTGGTATTTGTGGGTATCGTCCATATTTCTCTATTTGATGACGGTGTAAAATCATGATCTTTTTTTGTTTAGCTCTTATATATGTACCTTTACTCAAAAAGTGAAGATTGTGTGTGTAGTGCTGTGTAGATAAGTAAAAGTGCTTACAAAGGTGCTCCCAGGCAAATTATTTGCTTTTGGTGGTGGATATGTCATTTCTGCTGCAGAAAAACTCAAATAAAACTTCAGTAGTGTCTTTCACCACTAATGCCATGATTATAAAGAGATATTTCACCAACTGCATACACTTGCGAAAGCTACTGAGGTACCCCGATGCAGAAACAGTTGAAAAATACAGGTAAATAACTAGAATATCCAGATAACTAGGGTGTTCTAAAACACCCCTTCAGCAAGTTTGGGCTTGACTAACGGCTTTTTGCACCTCTACAATTAAGGGGATCTTGAAGTGTGACTTAAATCATTGCATTTAATTCGATTCCAAGTGGTGCTCCACTAAGTGGAACTCTCAAGTATAACAGCTGCAAATGTCAGTTAGAGGAGTCGATGTAAGAGTGAGACCCTATGCCAACTACCTCAAAACGGTAGGGGTGACTTTCTAGCTTATTGGAGGAAGCTAATGAGGTCTGAGTGCAGTGAGCTATGCTTAGCCTCAAAGATTTCCAAATCCTGGAGACTTTTTTCGAGTCAAAACTCACTCATTTCGTAACTTATCTCATAGAGAGAACCCTTAAAATGTCTCCACACTATGAACTTGACACCATTTATTGTACATGATGGCATCGATAAGTGATTTGCTTCTTTGACTGACGAACAAACACGACAGATAACTTTCTTCCACTGAATGTTACACAAAACAAGCGCAGGGTTTCTTTGAATCTTGCGCCAGACATTATAGGAAACGTAAGCGTCATCACAGAACAATCATGCAGCTCCATTATTTTGATTTCGTTATTTTGAAGATGTAATAGTATATTACGCAACGATCATGTAATGATGGTTATAAATACACGAACATTATTCGGGATACAAAACGAGCCGAAGGTGAGTTTCGTGTGGTATATAATGCAAATGTATATTAATAACCATTACATGAGCGTTGCATACGCTATTTTTTCTACCCTCGATAAATAACGAAGAAAAATATGTATCATAATGGATATCATTATGAAACGCATTATGGGTATATTATAATATTACTAAAAAACGACTTTATTCATAAGAAAAGGTAGAGTGTCTCGGTAGTGTAGTGGTTAGCATATCTGCCTATCAAGCGGAAGGCCGGGGTTCGAATCCTCACCGGGCCACCGTGCTGGGTAATCGCACGTTAAAAGGTAAGGCCTCGTTGATCCATTTCTCGCACAAGTTTCGACTTCTGAGGGTTGACGTTCGTCAGCTGGTTAACGGAAACGAACAATTTTAGTTTAACCAAAATTTTGATTAGGTTCATCATTGTCCACAATTTATGTTTCTACTACCATTCATTTAGGGTTCTGAATAAATTTGTTCATCTAAGGGGTGCTTGACAAAAATTATTTGGACACAACATATCTGCGCGTAGACAATAAAACACGACAGTTAGGACGTCCAAATAATTTTATTCATCGTGCCGTTTAACCCCACTTACACTGTATGTTGTTTGACTGATCTCTCTTCATGGATCTAACTGCTTGTTTCACCATATTGTAGCATCCCTTATGATGATAATAAAGATTATCGAAAGCTTGGAATCTGTGTTATAAGAGTACACTGTTTTGGCCTGCTGCATACCCAAATATTGTCTCACTCATTTCCTAACTAGTCAGCAAACAAGACTACCCTTCTATATATATATATATATATATATATATATATATATATATATATATATATATACATATATATATATATATATACATATATATATATATATATATATATATATACATATATATATATATATGGTTGAATTCTAATGTACTCCCAACATTCTAATATGATCTATAAATCAAAGAAATATAATTTTTATTGTTAGTTACAAGAAGAATTGTGATTGTTGTCACATTTTTCTGTTAAAAGTGAGCCATAGGTTTATTATTATGTTTACAATCATCAAGTAGGAAGATAAATATTCAAACGTAAGATATGACAATATATAATCCATTTCAATAAAAGAAGTATTTCACAAGATGCGCTAATTAAATTCAGCATGCATCAGAACCACCGATCTTTAAGATCGGTGATGAGAACATAAAATTTGGTTAGGTTATGAAGTGAATGTGGTTTCTTTTTGTACAGTTTGTTGTTTATTGAAACGGACATAAATGACTACATATTTTCATTCGAAAATGAGTCAGAATATAATGCAGATAAAGGTTTTCACAATCAAAAATGAAATGTCTTTCGACCGCTCGGGTAGCAGTATTTCAAGAAATACCTGAAAAAATATCATGGAACTCTCTGCTCATATAATGTCTGAGGAATTATTCTTGGCATTAAAGAGACAAGAATCACAATTTTTTACGGGAACTTGTTCGACTTTTAATTTTTATCCTCTGAAATTAAGTAAGCTTCCTCCAAAATCTGCCGCCAATCTAGGACGCTGCCGCCCCTAGGCCACGGCCTATATGGCCTATTGACAAATCCAGGACTGATTGTGAAGAGAATGAACTTCGAGGAATTACTTTTTAGCTTTCTTCTTCTCCGAATTATGAAAATAGGAATAACAACTTCTATGAAAGAAGTTAAAAAATATCCACACTCTATATGACCCAGTGCCCGTCGTATCATATAGGCAGGGGAGTAGCTGTTTTAGATGGACTGTTACTTCCTTTTTATGAATGAATCAAACCTCTGAATGATATGCACGTACCTATGAACAGGGTTCGTATTTTTTTTATTTCACTTCTTTCTGAAGTTGTAGTTTCTATTTTTTGATTTGGAGAAGAAAATAATTTCTCAAACTCCATTCTCCTTACAAAAATTATCATATCATGTCTCGTAAGACTTACGCAGACACTGAGTTAAGCCGAATATTTGAAATATTGAGAACAACCAGTAGGCCAGTCGATAGGAGAGTTTCTCCCCAGGCGATTCCTGGAGAGGCCCGAATAGTTCGACCAGGGCCCAAAGATATCAAAAATATAATACAAAAACATTGAAAGTATAATGATATTTTTTGGTTTCGACAGTTTCATTGTCGTTGCATTCATTGCCTGGATTTATTAGTTAGTTTTTGATTTTATTATGAATCTCAAGAGTGGTTTTGAAAATGTTTGTGATCCAATTCAGTCATCTTCATTATACTTCCCTTTATCACCAAGCATTTCAGTCCATTCTTTTCGGTTACATATTGCATTGAAGAAAATAAAATTGACCACCATATAAGTGTCAAGAAAGGTATATTAAAATGCCTTCATGATAGAACAAAAATTGTATGTAACTCACAAGAAAAAAATCAATAAAGAGGTAAACTTCATAAAATCAGTTTTGAAGGAAAATGGATATGCAGAAAAATTCATAGAAAAAACTTCGACATAAATTAACAATCCGAACACAGTCCACAATAAAGACATACAACCTACAAAAAATACACAACCTGTATCAAACATTATACCCTATGTCCCTCGTTTGTCTTAAAAAATAAAACGGAACGGCAACAGGTATAATGTTAACTTTCAAAACAACAAATACTTTACGGTCAATACTGACACATACCAAACGAAATAACACAACGGAAAAAATGTATTTATCAAATTTCTTGTTCGCGTGCGGTCAAAAATATATTGGAGAAATGTTTTGACCATTGAAAGTGAAAGAGTGAACACAAGATGTACAACAGGAACAGACAGATAGGTGGTTCTAAATTATCAGAACACATTCTTACTGCCGATGGAGATCACACAGTAAAATGGAACAACACTAAAATTATGACAGAAGAGAGCAATGGCAGGAAACGAAAATTAAAGGAATCTGCTTTCATCATGCTGTCTGGTGAAGAATGCGTATATCTATGAGTTCGCTTGATATGGATCGCGAATGGCTGCCCCTCCTGAAGGAAGCAGCAACTTTCCGGGATAGATAAAAATCTGCCCTCCTACACTTGTATAGATTCCAATAATAATTCTTATTTTTTCAGATTGTAGTAGGTTAGGAACCCAGAAATCTACGGAACAAAATTGACGAAAAATATCATTTTCCCGTGAATATTTTCAACAAGATGCAGCAACCGAAATTTGTAGACAGTATATCACAGCCATTCCATGCTCAACGTATTGTGAAAGTTTTTTTGGGTGATGCTTATTGCATATAAAGAATACTTATCTTTGTCATCTGAAGAGGTAATTACATGCTTTCTGCAGTGGTGCAAGTCGAACAATGTAATTGTTAATTCAACTAAAACCAAATGCATTTATTTCAATTTATTGAATAATGCCGACAAGGTAGATGTTCCTATAAATGTAAATGGGGTTGACCTAATCACCACACATTCAACAAAATTTTTAGGTGTTACTGTGGATAACTGTTATAACTCATATTATGCTATTTCTATAATCAACGATCGTTTATAAATAATAAAATAAAAAAATGAAATAAGGCAAATAATGTTGACTTTTTCCCTGATATACTGGGTACTTCAGAAACTTGGCTACACAGTGATATTCCAGATGAAATAATTACTGTTAGGGTATATCACGTTTATAGAAAAGGTCGTATCACTAAAACATGTAAAAAAACATGTTTACTTCCTCGATAATTAATGAAATCACAGAAACTATAGAACATATATGGATAAGTTTGAGATTTCATTATGAAAATGTTGCTGTGGGAGTTCTGTATAGACCTCCGACAACTGATACAGGATTTTTTTCCCCAAATTCGAGGATACTTTGAGTATATTAGTTCCATCGTTTGAAGAATATAGAGGCGACTTCAGTGTTAACATTCTGCATGTAGATAGTAACGTGGTGAAAATGTTTTTATCTCTTTTGGAAGAATTTGATTTGTGTCTAGTTATAGGAGATTCCTTCCACAAAAAATAAAAATTCTGCTGTGTGACGATTTGGTTTTATCAATTTTCAATTTTGCCGATTCCTTTTACGGTCCACATCTGACTAAGAAATATATACAAAAAATACAAAAACTCCAGAACTCCTGCTTGAGGTTGAACTTTGGCATCCGTAAACATGACAAAATCTCTCATATATTGAAAGTGGTTGAATGGTTGGTAATCATCATAAGTCAAACTCCAGCTTATCTTTATAACAAAATAAAATTCCGTTCCGATGTTCATATATTAAATTTGAGGTTCAAAGGACTTTCAACACCTCCTCTGTATAAAAAAAAATTCAAGTCATCATATAGGTATCAGACATCGAGTTTGTATAATGAAATACCTGATAACTTGAAAGGAATGAAAATAGTTTCAGGTGGTATTTGAAGCGGAAGCTGATGAGCGAGCAGATCCCCTCTTATTGAATTGAATAAATGTAATAAATCGTTACTTAATGGATAGTTATAACTTTTATTTTTAATGTTAAAATTGATCATCAAAAACTTCGTCATATGTGCGTTCTCGAGGTTGAGTGGAAGAGCAACTAAATATTTTCTCATGTGAATTTGTCAGATCTTAACATTTCCTAGTTTCTATATACTAAGTTGTCTTTTGTATATATTTGATAACAAAGTCATGCGCCACAAGTTCATCCTACCAAAACAGTGTGAGATGTTGAGCATTCCCAAGCACAGATCTTCTAAATTCAAATAGTCCCCCAAACATATGGACATAAAACTATTGAACCATCTTCCTGATCACTACAAAAATAGGAGCAAACTATCATTCAAAAGAACGATTAAAGCACAATTAGTATTGAGAGCTTATCATAGTGCAGTTGATTTTTTCTCAGATTATGAAACTAAACGGCCCCTGGTAATTCTTTCCATTGGCAGTTGAAACTTCTTATATATTTATATTGTTATGGCTTTTGTTATCATTCATATATTTTATTTTTTACCTGTTTTAACAATTTACATGTCTTCAAAGTCCTTTTATGTGAGAATAACTATTCTTCCCTCACTTATCCTACACATTTGTTAATGTCTCAAAGGATGAATAAATTTTATTTCTAGTTCTAGGGGGATGAAAAATGGGGTCAAAATTAGTATGGGACAACGTGATGCCTTGGTCCAATAATCTACTTCAAATGTTGCATAAATATTCTTTAACTTTGATTGGTAAAACTGAGAACTACACAAAAATTATTAACGATTAACAAAGTGGGCACGGGTCACCTAGTTATCTCTACTGTGGTTATAGTATATAATATTACCAAAGAGTAGTTCGTAGAACGATAATCTTTGATATTATATGACTGATGTTCTCTTTATCAAAATTCGTTCCCACTTGGTTCGAAGACCAATAAACGATCCGCTCAGATAACCTATCGGAGTTCCCCCGCAAACAGCCTTATTCAAGTTTTCCATACTCCGACCGACTGCAGTGTTTGCCCTGTGTTATTTATATAACGCAATGTTTCGGTTCAAAACAATAAGTTTTTAATCACTTTGTTGTAAGGTCACATGATTCTCTCCTTGTTCCGAAGATTAGTAAAAACATGCTTTGAGTTTATCTGCTGCTGGCGCAGGAGCTTATTGATAGAGCGACATTGATCGAGTGTACAGTGTGTTGTGTGAAACTTTTTTAAAAAATGGTGGTATTTTCGGAGAATAATAAAGAGACGAATACTCTGGTGTTTTTCGTGAATGGAAAAAAAGTAAGTAGCATGAATTTGGAATATGAGGCATTCAGAAGATTTAATGAATAAGTTGGGATTAGAAATTCATTAGTAATGTTTTCATGCGAAGTTTCCTCGAAAAAAAAATTACTTCTTTTCCAAAAGCATCCTGGGATTCAAGAAGGCAAGATAGTTATTGCTTATTTTGTACTACAAATTGTTCCGGATGTCTACTTGACTATGAGTGAGGTCTTCAATTTTCTTTTTTATTTTGAAAAAGGTGGGTCATAGGCAAAAATGCTCCATTACCAACACAATTACTTTGTACAATCCTCTACAACTATTACCATATAACTATTTTACATTTTCAAGTTGAGTTCATTGAATGATCTTACAAATATTCCCCTGAAGAAACTTCAATAAGGAATGGAGTTTCTTTGAAAAATATGTACACATCTGGTCAAAAGATGCATCAATTTGAAAAAAAATTGGGAAAATTCTACTACTTTCAACGGTCCGTCGATGAGTAAAATATTTCATAATACCAAAGAGAGAATAATAATCGTCTCTTCAACTTTCATCGTTTACAGCTTATTGAATTTTCAATCGTTCGTGAGAGTGACTACTGTTTTCAAAGACGGCGTACTAGGGTTACTGTAAAAATAAAAAATATGTCCATTGATAGATTTAATCTGTCAAGGCCAGATTGATATCTGTCAATGAGAGATTATAAACTGTCAATGGCATATTGACAGATCTAAATCTGTCATTGACAGATTTTAATCCGGCATTGACAGGTTATAATCTGTCATTGTCAGATTTCAGATAAAAATCTGTAATATTTTTTATTCTTACAGTGACCCTGATACGCCGTCGTAGTTTTCGGAATATGATGTCAACATGTTCAAATTGATGTAACTTCTGACCTCTTTGAAAATTTATTATCTATATAAATAGTTTTGAACTAGATTTTATACTCTTCCATCAGCAGAACTATTTTCAGAATCGAAAGATAGGGAGAAAACAGATAAAAAGTCATGAAATATGTATGTGATGAAAATTGCGGCTTTTCATTGGTACAGAAACTTTTTGCCTAGGACTCACCGTTATCGAGATAACGAATAACAATAAGCAAAAAAGAAAAATCGTGATCCCTTTACCCACCCCTCCTTTTCCTCGAGCACACCACCAAAATGTCAGAAATTTCAGTATGTTCTTTCCTGAGAACTCTAAACAAGTTTCTTCTGAATATCGTCAAGTTACAATCTACGGGTTGATTACCTCAATGAAATTGACTGAGAACGCAATACCCTACATCACATATCTTGGGAATATCCACCAATTTTTCTGCGTTGTACCCAGAAAGTACACAGATTTGCGGGTGAACTATCACTTATAGAAGGAATTCTATTTTTCAACTGATCAAGGAGCGAGAACAGGTTAGATCTACGCTTGACGAAAGTGTATTGTTTCGATTGCAACACATTTCCCACTAGTTGTTTTCTTATTCATTAGATAATATGGGAACTGTAGGATAAAAACTCTATGATGAGTGCTATCATCTGCGAAGTAAAATAGTCCGCTCCAAGGAAACGGTTTGGTTTTGTGGAATAAAACTGTTTGTGATTTGATGTCGAACAAAATCTCGTTGACCGCAATATGAAATGATTTTCCGGATAGAAAACTGGGTAACAGAGTACGTGATCCTATGAACCCGCCATCAAATGCTCTGGAAATATGCAGAGTCATGCCAAATTTTTCTCCGTTCAGGACACCACTTGATCACCGGTAGAAGTCCATATTATGGATCTCTAAGGGTTTCAAATATTTTATCGGTACGATGTCATATCCATGTGAAGCACGTGCTTTATTTTTTGCTAAGATTCTCATTGGAAAAATTAAGAATCTAATCAACATCAAACTGATGTGCATAAAAATATTATCAGCTGAGTACCGCTCGAAAGACAATTCAAACACTTGAAAATGTGATAAGGATTACATTCATTCAAAAATACACCAACATAAATACAGCTATTATCAATTCCTCAAAAACATATTTTTGTTTCTGAATGATTATATGCCTTTCACTCTCACTTCATAGCTGACAGTTAGGACTCTTTATGAATATTACGAAAACCTCGCTTTTATACAAACTCGGGCTAATTGAAGAGACACACGATAAGATAGTCCAAAACAATTGACATGACGTTAATATCTCGCAGATTAATGTAACAAAAAATCCCAAGTAGAAAACTCTCGCTGCAGTTATTCTCCCATGGAATTCCAAGCTATTAAGAGAATCGTATCCTGCAACTTCGAATGAACATTCAAACAGCGTTTTCTTGTTACTACATCGAATTAAACTAGACGTATGACTTTGTATATAACGCAATAGCTGATAATCGAAACCGTAATTTCCATCGCAGATTGCAACATATGCTTATAGCGAGAGATATTTTTTGTGGAAAACTGACCTATTACTCAAACGATAACAAAATCAATGAAATACTGTGGATAATACAGAGATAAAACCACGTGTCGAGTTCATTTGGATGACGGCAGACTTTGGACTTGTATTACAGCATTGGAGGACTGAACGTCTTATTTAAACTAGTTCGATTATCACTATTTTAATATAGGAGCGATTTTCTATAATGATGAAATAATTGACTAGCTGAGAAGATCTTTCAAGTCAAAGTATCCGATAAGAATTCCAATATCCCAGTGAGTGTTTCAGATAATTTTGAATAGAGGCTGATTCTGCTGGGAATTATGATCAATATATTTGAACCAACCCACGAATTTTTTTTGGAAAACTGTTATGGACCAACTACCAAATACATGTATCGAGTCTTAAATCGATATGTGATGCTCCCTGACAATCACAAGTTGACAGAGTAGTTTGAAGGAGAGAAGGGGAAAAATGTGAATTGAAATAAAGGATGAACTAACTGAATATATTGAGGAGATTGTTTCTAAATGAGCTGCTTTTCGAATATCCTTCCGAGGCTCACAAATTATAATGTGTTTTGGGGTAGGAAAACGCCCAATAGTTCTCTCGAATATTTTTTATTACAGTAGTGAAACTCAGATTTCTTGTATACAAAAAGCAGCACTTCATAAACTGAATGGGCAAGTCTAAGAAAATTAGGGGTTATGGATGAAGTTTCAAACATTCTCTTCTGGAATATAGTTGATTCCTGGAAATTTCATTGCTTCAGACCGATGTGTTAATGTTTCGATGCCTAATCGAAACTAACTGGCCCAGATATAATTCCAGAATATAATCTGCTACTTTCGAGGAACTGATCTGTAGGTAAAGTTATTCTTTGAACGTCATTATTTTGTGGTGGATCAATATTTGTTCCGTAGTTTTCTGGGTTTGTAACCTACCACAATCTGAAAAAATAAGAATTAATATTGGAATCTATACAAGATTTTCAATCTACTCCGAAAAGTTGCTGCGTCTATTGAAAAACCATTCTTTCTGGATAGAACAAGTCCAATTACTCAGCAACTTCTCGTATAACACAAATTTTGACAATCAAAAACATAATAAGAACTAATATATTAGATGCAGCAACTTTTCGGGGTAGATTGAAAATCTTGTATAGATTCCAGTATTAATTCTTATTTTTTCTGATCTTTATAGGTTCTCGGTGCAAAGATTCCCGTCGTCGAGGTGTAAATAGATAAATCTAAACAAATCTTCTCTATTGGAACAGATTATTAAGAGAGGCGTTTCATCAACAGGACGAGTTTATAATAATTGTATTGACAATTTAGAACTCAGAACCAGTTTTTCAATCTCCTGTTGTCAGTTAAGTCCTCAACAGCCAATCGAAGTGCTCGGCCAAGACATTCAATTCGCTGTTGGAGATTTAGCTTGAGTCTAGTTTGTTAACAGTACATTGGAAAACTGGCCCTTAGTGGAGCTTATATAGTGTAGAAGTCTAGTGGAGAGCCGAAGTTTCATGAAATTTTCAGTAAAGACTGTTGGGTGTTTCAGTCAGTCGAAAAGTCAATTGTTTTGTAAGCTAATTATAGGCCAGAACACGATTTGTATTCACTAGTGTAGTTAACAGAAATAGCTTAGGTTTGTTCGGATGATAAGATGATGAACGAACTAAAAATATCCTAACAATATCAATTCGCCAAATTGTTCTATAAACTGTTTACCTCCTTTCCTTTTGGACTTAGAAGATATTGCCGTCATTTTGAGATAATTAACTGCCAAATCATGATATTCATGTAACACATAGATATATATTTTGAGATTATTACTGATATGTACCCCGCATTCAAAATAAGATCGATAAAAAAACGGTTGTCCGTTTCTGAGATTTTAAGTAATAGACTGCACATAGTTCTAGTAAAATGATTCATGATCACGCACCAATCACTATGAGGCTAGCATTATAATACCACCAAGCCTTAAGTGAAGCCTCCTAGAGTGATACCGTCACTCCAATCGTGTTACCCAAACCCAGCTGCCGATCTCAAAACCCTGAGAGGGGGCCTCAACGGTTGGACTTTGAAATCGCTGAGTGTGGTACCCCTACAATAAGTCGTGTTGTCGAATATAGAGGCTATAGTCTAGTTCCTGAATTGTAGATAGTGACTTATAGGTTGGTTGTACCGTTCATAATTGATATGAAGCAAGTCAAAAAATAGAACAACTACGTAGTTAGGATTCAAATCAAGTTTTACTTTCCCACTCGCTTACAACCTCTCTTTGAAATACCCCAAAAACCTAAAAATATACGATAAGTCACTATCTACAATTTAAGAACTAGATTATAGGTGGTTGTAGGGTTATGCTTACTTTTTCACATACATTGATACAGAGGCGACGTTCTGAGCCAAAGGTTTCCGTTTCCGTGATATAATTTTGCTACCTTGGAATGTGGTGTTGGTTCGTTTGAGTTTTTTTAAAAACGTTGGAGGATATATGAGAATAGATGGATGAATGTAGGGAGGTTGAAGAAATGAGATTATGGTTGCAATTCTTATGATGAACTGTAGAATATTATACTATCCTCTGCCCTTGGCATGAAATACTTTTAGAGCGATTTTTTCCCTCTACATCCACCCGAGCATTCTGAAATGATTTTTTATCAATCATTAGATGGATAATTCATAATTCACTAACAAGCATTCATAATGATCGATTTGTGAATAGATCCCGAATCCCAAACCAGGCTTTGTGACTGAGGCTCAACTACCTACACACTTTGTTCAATGAAGTTTGAAGGACGTGTGGCAATATACCTAAATCCACTTGGGTGATCCCAAAATGAATATACCTGCATTGCTTTTGTGCTTTATGGAATAATTAGCTATATAAATTATATAAATATTTGAGAGGTTTATGTTATAATCAAACAAGTGCAACGATTTTTCAAAACTCCATAAAATATTTATCCTGCAATGTAATAAAGAGGAAAGTGAATTTTATAAGATTTCCATGACTAAGCAGAAATTATTTGAGTATATGAACGAATTCCTCAAAAAAACTTGTATGAAAATATGATGTCTTGTAGTTGATCATTATTTTGAGGAATCATTTTTCGAGAGATATATTCATAAAATGCAATTTGTTCAATCAAAATTGCTCGTGAAGTAACAACAATGATTTGTTTTGGAATTGTATTGAACAATTCAAGTCTCAATCCTTCGAACTACTATTATAGTCAACATGGAATACCACTCGATATACATGAAATTCTATCCTTGCAGGATTACCTATCCATTATTTCAATCAAGTCTTTATATATTTTGTGAATTTCCACTACAAATTGAAAACTTTTCTGGTATATTTTTCAATATCTACAAAACGATATGTTAAATGAATAATTCAATTTGTTATTTGAAATTTTGATTATTCAAATCCATTTCAAGTGAACTTCAGTTTTTACCTAAAACCACTGTTATAGTTACAGATGATTAATGTTCAACCCGAAATAAGGAAACAGAAAAATGTGTAAAGAATATTGGTGAGTCAGTAGCGAAGAAAATTGCAGAAAAATGAACGAATAATAACGTTTATTTCCCAAGAAACTTACACAACTTTATGGAAGCGGGAAAATAAAATAACTTCAAGAAGATTATACATCGAAGGAAAAAAAAAGCCAGTGAAATCAGACTCATTTCATTGTAGAAAAAGAAAAATATGGCAATGAAAAAATAAATTAAAAATTGCCAATTATCTATTTCTGTTTTTGTAGGTTGGCCGCGGTTTGAAATCTGGTAATCCGATTATACAAAATGATTCCTGTGTGAAAAATTGACTGTCGTCCTATGTTAGATTTGAATTTCATTGTTGATAAATTTTTGGAAGATCTGGTTGAATGATTGTGCTGATTACTATTAATTTTGAAGATAAATTGACAGTCATTATTGTACGAGAACGCCATTGCTTCAATTTCAGACTAGAAACAAAGCATGTTCAATTGTTACACTGTACTTATTCTATATAAAAAGTGTATGTTTGAAAAGGCGTTTGGATGGTTACGAAATTCCTTACTTAGATGAGGCGGTTCTAGATTGATCCTCATTTTAATCACTTCTTAATCACCTGAAATTTTGAATCTCGAATTATATAAATTAACCTGGGAGAAGAAGTTATAATATTCAACACACTGCACAAAAACTTGATTAGGTAAGTTGAGACTGACCTTAACGAATTGTTCCAAATGTTGAGAATATTACTTTTCTTCGGATTCACTTCTGGTTGCCACGTCTATGTGCATAGCTTCGACCTTTTTGAATGTATGATACGCTTGAAGCACCGAGGTTTTCGACCAAAACCTCTCGATATTTAATGGGAATCACTTTGTATTGACGAGACACCATTCAGACCAAAACTGCGGTCCGCAAGTGTTACCGTTCTAATAGTTTAAAATAAGTTCCTGCAGTTGTATCACCTGAAGTACAATAGACAAGTTGAGACTGGCCTGAGCAAATGGGTTCAAACAATGGGTTTTTCCAATGACCAGCTGACGCCTCCTTTCGAACTCCAACCTTGGGAAGTCAAATTTTTTGCAAGCGATGTATTAAGGAAGCCTTACCTTCTAACGTGTGAATCCCCAGTAAGGTGGTTCCATTGTGAGGAATCGAATCCCGGTTTTCCGCACTACATTACTGAGAACCAAGATAATTTGAAATAATCATGTATTTGGACCTCTTCTCAGTGACTCCTTGTATCGACAAAAATAACCAATCCTAATGTAGCTTTTGAAATTATAAAAATATCATCATTTTTTGCTCATTAATTTCACTTTTCAATTACAGGTTGAGGATGATCATGTGGATCCCGAATGGACGTTATTATTTTACTTGAGGGAAAAATGTATCCTTATATTGAAGGAATCAAATGAATGGTATCTGGTGGAATGATAAAATTTTGCGTCGAATAACTATTGCTTTTAAACAGAACTCATGATAAACTGTTTATAGGGTCATCTCTTACAAAACCCATATTGCTCAATAGGCATAAATGGTAATTCATGAAAGAAAGAAGTTCAAGTTCAACAGTCAATGTGCAGATATTTCAAATTCTGTACTTTGATCATGGATCATTTTATTACATTTCAAAATCGCCTATACTCTCGATTAAAAAAAATCTAGATTGCCAAAATGTTTCCATCCAAACTAGAACATTTCATTGATGATCTGAACTAACGATCTCAGAACATGCAATATCTAGTCCGAACGAGCAGTGGGGAGGGGGGTCATCTCATTATATATAATATTTTTTTCCTTAATATTTGGTTATAGTACGACTATGTGGTACTAAATTTGGATGTGGAGAAGGAGGATGCGGAGCTTGTACTGTGATGGTATCAAAATGCGACAGAAAGTTGAACAAAGTTATGTATCCTTTTGCAAATACATTGATGCTTGAAATTCCAAGGAGATGAATTATATTAGTAGGTAGCGACTTTTTTTATATTTAAATTATTTCAATCATGTCTGAATAGCTAGAATGTTTTTCAATATTATGTTGTGAACCATATAACTGCCAGTTGAGTGCTATAAGGGCCTGATTTATTGTCAAGACCAGGTAAACCTCAGCTGGGAGCTAAAGTGTATGACTGAGACTTTTTATTGGCTGTTAAAAACTTATTGTCTAGGAATTGAAATCCAATTCTTGCTATCATAAGAGTAGTGAATACGTTTGTATAATAACCGTTCATTTGATGATGAGTCGACATTTTGTTTTCTTTAACTTGAATATATAGACACCTACCAGTCAACGCCTGCCTAGCACCTGTGTGCTCTTTACACGGTCTGGCAGTCACAACGGTAGAAGGTATAGGATCGACTAAAAGTAGACTTCACCCAGTACAGGAAAGAATCGCCAAAGCTCATGGTTCACAATGTGGGTTCTGTACCCCAGGTATAGTTATGTCGATGTACACTCTGTTGAGGAACTCGCCAAAACCGACAATGAAAGATATGGAGGTGGCCTTCCAAGGAAACCTCTGCAGGTGCACAGGCTACAGACCAATCATTGAAGGTTACAAAACATTCACAGAAGAGTGGGAAAATATACAAAATGGGCAGAAGTATTCGCAAATCGGAGGAGGATGTGGTATGGGCGATAAATGCTGCAAAGTTCAGAATGGTAACGGAACCAGTAACAATACAAATGGCGAAACAATAGAGCAAGAAGCATTATTCCAATCGAGCCAATTCATCCCCTATCATCCATCGCAAGAACCGATCTTTCCACCAGAACTAATGATATCTAATAAATACGACACACAATACCTTGTTATTAAAGGAAAGAGAGTCACTTGGTACCGACCAACCACCTTGGATGAACTAATGAAACTCAAACACAAATTCCCTGATGCAAAAATCGTTGTGGGAAATACTGAAATAGGTGTGGAAGTGAAATTCAAAAACATGGTCTACTCTACTATGATACACCCTGTACAAATAGATGAATTAACTCAAATTCAAGAAATATCAAAAGGTGTAGAGATCGGGGCAGCAGCCACCCTTGTGGAGATAGAATCATTCCTCAGGCAGCAGATTGAGCTGCATCCTGAGCATAAGACAAGAATTTTCAAAGCGATCGTGGAAATGCTGAACTGGTTTGCTGGTAAACAGATCCGAAGTGTAGGAGCACTTGGTAGTAATATCATGACTGGAAGCCCTATCTCAGATATGATTCCAATCCTCATGGCTGCCAAGGCAGTACTTGAAGTGAGGAGTGAAGAACGCGGAGCAAGAAAAGTTGTGTTGGATAATAATTTCTTTGTAGGTTACAGAAAAAGTATCGTTAGCCCGGATGAAGTACTATTTTCGATTCTCATACCTTTTACGGAAAAAGATCAGTATATTCAGGCTTACAAGCAAGCTCGAAGAAGAGAAGATGACATTGCCGTTGTCACTGAAGCGGTGAACGTAACGTTTGAACCAAACTCTAACATCATCTATGATATTAGTTTTGGATTCGGTGGTATGTCTTTCAAAACTGTATCGGCGCCCAAAACGCAACACAAATTGAAAGGTTTACCTTGGAACAGGGATACGTTAGAGTTAGCTTTCACCAGTTTATTAGAAGATTTGCCCTTAGATCCTGGAGCGCCTGGGGGAATGATTCAGTACAGACGGTCCCTTACGCTCAGCTTGTTTTTCAGGGCATTCCTTGCTATTTCACATAAAATTGGGAAATATGTACCTGGTGTCCAATTAAACGATAAGGAACTGAGTGGTATACATGG
The DNA here is from genome assembly GCA_032362365.1 of Zygogramma bicolorata. Classification (NCBI taxonomy): domain Eukaryota; kingdom Metazoa; phylum Arthropoda; class Insecta; order Coleoptera; family Chrysomelidae; genus Zygogramma; species Zygogramma bicolorata. The sequence goes on along the minus strand of JAVJAQ010004148.1, from coordinate 360,354 downwards.
ATACACCAATCACGAATTGCAGAGTTCCCAATATTTTACAGTATCACCTAGCTCACCAAATAAGGAAGACTCGCTCCAAAGACCAATCGTGCACATGTCGGCTTACAAACAAGCCACGGGCGAAGCAGTGTACTGTGACGATATTCCTCATCAAGAAGGTGAACTCTATTGTGCATTCGTTTTGAGCACCAAAGCGCACGCAAACGTTGTGAGCATTGATGATTCGGAAGCATTATCGATGGACGGGGTGGTCGCGTTCTTTTCCAAAAAAGATGTCAATAAAGGAAGCACCTGGGGTTCGATAATTCATGACGAGGAAGTGTTTTATTCAGACAAAGTAACAGCTCAAGGGCAGATAATCGGCATGGTTGTTGCTGAAGACCAAGCAACTGCGCAGAGAGCTGCTAAGAAAGTAAAAGTTACCTACGAGGAGTTAGAACCTGTGATAATAAGTATACAAGATGCAATAAAGCATAAATCTTTCTTCGAGTATTCTCACGTAGTTGTTAAGGGTGATATTGACCAGGTACTAGAAGAGGCTCCTCATGTAATTGAAGGCGAATGCAAACTTGGAGGACAAGAACACTTTTATATGGAAACTCAAGGGTGTATTGTAATACCCAAACCTGAAGATGATGAGATGGTAATTATTTCCTCCACACAAAATCCTACTGAGATATCGGTAAGTTTGGTTTTATTGAAAAATGTGTTCTCCCTTTATTAATACTGTACTCTTCCAGAAACTGGTTGCCGAAGTGATTGGTGTTCCACAAAATAGAATTATCACTAAAGTAAAAAGACTGGGTGGAGGTTTCGGTGGTAAAGAGTCGAAAGGATGCTTGCTTGCCTTACCGATGGCTGTGGCTGCTAGAAAACTCAATAGACCCTTGAGATGTATGTTAGATAGAGATGAGGATATTGTTATGACCGGTACCAGACATCCGTTTTATTTCAAGTACAAAGTTGCATTTAATGATAACGGGGCTATTCTAGGATGCGATGCAGAGCTGTATAGCAATTGCGGTTATTCTGCCGATCTTTCATTTTCAGTAAGTAAAAACTAATACATATTTGTCCAGAATAACGTGGTGAGGAGTTGATTTCAGGAAGAAATACTTTCGTAACTATGGGATCCTTTTCAGAAAAATACCTATTCTCAATAGAAATATCCCTTTATTGTGTGGCTTCGACAGCTGAACTTGTTGATATAAACGAATTATTTTCGAACAGCAAACCCAAGCAAACAATTATATTTGATTTAGCGGCTGCTTATGAAAATTGTTACTATTTTTTATTTTGAATGGATAGCTGTGTCACTAATAACGACAGTGAGTAGTACAGTAAGTGACCATCAGTCTTCAACTCTATTGAACCAATTAAAAAACTTGCCGGTTCAAAAAAATAAAATATTATGGCTCAGTATCTGAAGTATGTAAAAAACTGGAAATGAAGCTGCTATTATATGGACAATATAAAATATTATTGGGTTGGGTTAAACAGAAAAATATTAGTCAAATTGAAAAAAATTGAAATCGAAAAATAATATGAAAATGTAAATTATTGAAACAAGCGCTGGCAATATGAAGTTAGTGGAATATATTAAAATATTACTGAGATGATTCCTTCAGAAAATAAATCAAATAGGAAAAAATATAAGGAAATCAGAAAAATCGAAAGCAATTGAAAAAGTTAAAGATTATAATTTAAATTAAATGAAGTATGCAGATCATTGGGGTGAATTATTCAAGAAAGAAAGAATGAAAATGAATTGGGATATGGTATGTGAGAAAATGTAATTTTTTGAATAATTCAAGAAATGTATAATCTGGGTAACCATAAGTACAAAATTAAAGAGAAAGTACGATGAACTGAATTGAAAGAATGAAGAAAAAACTCAGACATGACTCTTTTGATCGCTAGTATCTGCAATCATCTTGAGTTATTAACTAGCAAATTCCCTTGTGGTATCATTTTGAATAAAACCTATTTGCTATGAGAAGGTGGTACTGGCGCAATGATTCCGTCAAGTGAAGAAAGTAGTCCAGTGAAATTTTCTAAATATAGTTTTGAATGAATCTCATGGCGGTATAAGATGTGGCTAGAATTTTTTCGGTTTCCAACTGTTTTTTCATAGTTATCACAAATCCTTTCAGATCTACTACACGACGTGTACTTACCTGAGAATAAATTGAATATCCAGCACGAAAATTATATTTGTATCTTTTCAATTTAGTACTTTTCTGAAAATTTCTTGTCATAGTTATGGCCGGATAGACATAGAAGAATTATATTGATACAAAGCATTTTTTTTCATAAACCATCAAAGATAACCTCGTGTTCAATAGAATCAATAAAGAATACAAAATTTTGTCCAGGCCCAGAATGTACAAACCCATAATGAAAATATGTGTTAATTCATAACTCTCGTGGTTTGGAGAGACCAGAAAAGAAATAACAGAAAATTGTTATTTCCAAATTTTGCCTGACTACTATGTAACAATTTTTTTGTTTCCTCAGCTAATAACAGAAATATCATCCATTATCCTTCTTGGATGGATGGATGTTCCGACGACACCGCTATAAGTTCAGGCGAGGATGATTGCCATTTTTGACTTGTGAGATGTTTTCGGGTTTCTGAACCGTAGTCTGCAGATTTTTTATCACGGCTCAGAACCTGGAAACACCCGACAAGTCTCTAGTAACCGACCATGAAAGCTTACAAACTTTGATTATAATTTTTCGTCGTCTCCAATCAACATATTTTCAGGTGATGGATAGAGCAGTTACGCATTTCGAAAATTCCTACAAAATTCCTGCATGTAGAGTTAAAGGTTTTCCGTGCAAAACTAATGTGGCGTCCAACACAGCTTTCAGAGGATTCGGAGGGCCACAAGGAATGTATATGGCTGAGTGCATTATTCAACATATAGCAGATTTTTTGAAAAAAGATCGAGCAACCATTAGCGAGGGCAATTTGTACAAGGAAGGAGATTTAACTCCGTATAATCAAAAGTTGATAAACTGTTCACTAGAAAAATGTTGGCGAGAATGTATGCAATCATTTGATTATCACGGTAGGAGAAGGAAAGTACAAAAATTCAATAGGTATGTAGAACGTTTCGCTTTGCCTCATTTTTTGTTTTTTTTTCAGCGGCCTGAACTGATGTTGAATAGTTTCGAGTATTTCATAATAGTATATTAGGCAACAAGTGTCGTAAAAAGCATATTACGCACGAAGGGAAAAATTACGCACGAAGCCGCGTATCGGCGAGTACCTAATTCCATGAGTACGTAATTGCTTTAAAACACGCATTACGTACTATACTTCACCTACGGCCATATACAAACAAAAAGTATTTAATTTTTTCAAATTGGTTACCTGTATTTAATTGCCTCTTAAGATTTGTTTAATGATTTTATTTCGAAAATGTTTACAAAATGATATACTTAATATGTGTTCCACAACTTCACATTTTTTTCAATCCAGATTGGGAACATTATAATGATTTATGGTTATTATAAAATTATTGAAGTTATTGGATGTATTTCGATGTGTCCAATCGTATGACATTGTAATATTTTCATGGGTTGAGGTTACGTTACTGCAACTTGCGTTACTATTGGGCAAAACAGCAGAGGAGAGTTTCAATGAGGTTATAGTTCTTTGTATTTCAAGAAATTGTCAACAAAACCTTCTGCTATTGAAGACGATTGACAGCCACCC
>JAVJAQ010004148.1:0-275657 GCA_032362365.1 Zygogramma bicolorata | reverse complement strand
AGCCAATTTTGGAAGCTGTCACTTTTTTCCAATGCAAAAAAGTCCTTTAGAGCTGGGGATAGTGAAAACAGAACCTAATCGTTGTAATAGTAATGATTTAAATTAAGTCTTTTTTGATATTCGAAGGAAATCTACTTTTTATCATTTTTTCAATCATATTTTGTGATTTTGAAAATGGAATGTCTCAAGGTATTCTAAATGATAACTTTCGATTGCCTGGTTCACCAAAATGCATCTTATACTGGCTTTGGAATTTACTTGATATGATTCTTAAAAGTAAATATTTGTTCGAGGTGAATTATTATTTTTATGATATTGAATGTCAATTCTTTTGTTTGTTACATTTTTATGATTAATAACAGCATTTATTACTATTACTATGATTTTGTTATAACGTTTAAAAAAAAATCAAAATATCATTTTCGGACTGGATAGTGCAGAATTACATACGAATGAAAAGTGCTTTTCAATTAAACTAGGGCTTCTGATACTTCCAATTAAAAACATTAAGAACTCCAATTGTTGATGTGAATGTTGATTAACATATATTTAGTACATATTTTAAATTGAATAGGAATAAGATATCCACTAATTGTCATCAACTTTGTCAAAGGCTTTTTTGTGCCAAAACATATTTTTGTTTGTTTTGTATAGGAATTTGATTGGGTATTGACATAAAAAATATTCCATACCAGAGTTTATAGATCAGCAAATCTCGTAACCAATGAATGAGCTTTGTGAAATTCACCTGACATATCTTCATTGCAGCCGATGGTAGCCCGAGATTGGGTAAGATAAGAAAATTCTACAACATCAAACAGGATATTCCCGATGTTCCATTTGCATCTAGTGAAAGTGGATTTGACACAGAAGTTGATTGTTTAGATTCTTCCACGTCGCTTTCAATATATGATAACCAAGAAATAACACGGTTGCAAGCTAAGATAGCTTTCCTAGAACAGATTTTGATCCAGAATAAAATTCCTCTTCCGAACATCGAGGCTGAGGTAAGTTTCGACAGCCTTTAGAATTAGGACGATGGTAGCTCCAATAAGGATTAGCGTGCATGATTACGTAAAAGTGTTTGCCTACAGTCTTGAATATTGAAAACTTCTAACAATGTCAGTAGAAACCCATTATATTTGAGTATTAACATGATTGATGAACTGATGTGATTTGACATAAGCTGGATCTGTGTCAGAATGATAGCTGTAGATTCTCAAGAGCATCCTGTAGTATCAAGAATTACATTCATTAGATAATTGTTAGATTTGACTTTAGACTAGTTTGTGTTTTTTTACAGATAAATCACTTTTGATTTTGTTGGTTTTTGAGTTTACGTGGAATGGTTGCACTAAGAGCTTGACATTTTATTGTTGCAGTTCTGTTTTTTTTTGGGAGAAGCTAAGGAATTTAGCATTGAATGAATTGATGTTTCATTTAACCAGTGTCTTGTGATCGAATCAGTATTATTTTGTTAGTACTAAGTATATTCAGTAGCAGCAAATTTGCTCTGGTGCTATCATTCTGAAGCTTCTCCATGATAAGTATTTGAATTGGGCTTATTGTTTTTAATTTTGGATAATAAATGTTTCGACTCATTTTGTGTTTCATTTGTGGAGAAGCTTCATAGTAGTTGTGAAAATTATAAGAGCATACAAGAATCATTTGGAAGTAAAATAAGTAGTTCTATAAAATTTTTTCTGTGAAACATTATTTTAATATTTTATTATTCATTAATTACATGGTTATTAATCTACCCTAAATTCTAATATAATTTTCTATTGGACGTAGAACTGTAAATTTGCGAATTGAAAAGCATGCTCTTTTATACCATTGATATCAATAGCAAAACTGCTAGTTCTAATTTTTTTCCCGTTTTAATTTAGTCTGGACTTTTTTCTCGAAAAATTCTCTGAACTTCTACCAATTGACATGAAAATTGGTGAGTAGTTAAAGGATGACTCGGTGAGCAAATGTGTGAGCGCCGATGTGGGATTTTACTTTTGAGGGTCGATGACAAATTTCGAGTTATTATATTATATATCAAAAAACTGTATTCTAAAAATGAAGAAAAGATTGTTGGACTAAAATAAAGAAAGGTATGTCTTGGTGAAGAATTTTTCACAACAACTTGTGAGCAGTTTACGCCGATATCGTATATTCCATTTAACTTTCTCACTACTGGTTCAATTCGCAGTCGGAGCAGAATATATAACAGTAAAAAAACTTTATTCTACATATTCAAATAAGATGTGAGGGCATAAAATCCTTAAACCTGTGTCTTTTTTCACAATGCAGTGAGTTTCACCTCTTGAAACAGGCTAGCTCAGGTCAGGCACGTGTTACTTTTGAAGTTATGTTCTGAATGAGCTTTACCAAATTTCCATGAAAATCGATAGAGGTTCAAAGAATTTGGAATTTTTTGCTTATTCATAACTTCAATTATGTCATTTCAATTACCTTTTCCTTCATCCAAAACCATTATTAAAAAGTATCTTGCTTGTAAGCATTTTCTCCAGTCAATGGTAAAAATATAATAACTCAAGTTTAAGTGATGCATTTCTCTACATTCAACTTGGTCCTTTAGATTGAAAAATGCATAAGTCATTGCCCAAGTTTTAAGTACAGATTCTTGGGTAAGTAGAATTTCTAATAACATTTTGTATGAAATTTACTGTACTCATTAAACAATTCAAAGATATTACTTGGCATAATAGTTGAAACTGTGCCTGATTTTTAATATTTTCATGTTGCATTTGTTGAAAGTGCATGCTACATTAGCATGTTGCTTGTAAGTTTGACTGCGAAAACTGAATTGGGATTTTTCCTCTTTTGATAGGACCTAAAAACTCTATCGACGACAGATTCCAAGCGATTATCTATTAGAGTGAGCCAATTGGAAAAAGTTATCAAGGAAGTCAAAGCAGCTATGAGAATGATGATCGAAAAAGGCACTATAAACGGTGATAGCTTAAGAAGCGTTAGTGATAAGTTAGAAGAAACACTCCTTTCAGAAAAAGAAAGTGATGGAAGGTATGATTTGGAAGAACTAGAAGAGAAGTTTGTAAATCGAAGTTCACAGACAGATTATCTCTATTCTTTAGAGGAAAAGGTCAACAAACTAGAGACTGAAAATAAGGAACTTTCTACAAAGTGTAGTGAATTAGAGAACTGCGTCGAACTTTTGAGAAATGAGTATGAAAAATGCGAAGATTATTGGCAAAGCAAGGTCGATGAGGAACGCCAAATGTTTGAAGCTGAACAAAAAATCAACACCGATAAGCTGTCAGAACTATTTCTGAAAATGAAAGATTACGAGGAGCAATATGCAAATCAAGAGATTATTGACAATCGCTTGCCAACAATCGAAGAAACATATAACTTGGAAAAGCAATTCACCGATTTAGAACAGGAGTTTGAACTCTACAAGGAACACAGTGAATCAGAGTTGATTCGAAAAGATGAACAAATAGAGATTCTCAAAGAAAAATTGACGCAGCTAGCTTTGAGGCAACAAGAACTGACTGAAGCTGCTGTACAAGTCAATGTTGAGACTGAAGAATCAAGATTATTGAACAAAATGAAAAATTTCTCGAGTTATGTAATAGAAAGCAGTAACTTCTATTCTGAAGAGACTGTTTCTCCAAGTACAAAGCTAACAACGACGTCTCCACCGCCGAATAATTTGGAATATGTTAATCAATCTCTAGTTTGGAACCAGCAAATCGATCCTAAGGAGCATTCCGAGAGTTCCAAGTCTTTGCCTGTGAGCTGGAACTTCACGAACGATACAAATATTCAATCGAATGCATCGACCTCATCGAGTTCGACCTGCTTAGATAATCCAACGCCATGTGCACCGTGCAGGCCTAAAAGGACACGAAAATACGATAAGGGTGTGTACAAGAAGAATAATCAACAAAAAGATTCGAGAACAGCTGATTCGGACAATCGACCCCAAGTTGAATCTAAAAATTTCCAAAATTCGAATTGTAATCCTCAGCGTTCGGTATATTTGCCTCTGAGATCGTTTCACAATTTGCATGCACGAAGAAATTATTTGGAGCAAAGGGTACGGTACCTGCAAATGTGCCTGAAGCAACAACATTATTATACCGAACAAGTTCTGCATCGTAAGTATTTATTGAAAAAATTCAATTAAAATCGGAACATCCTATCAAAATACATGATGAAATCATCAAATATTCCTCTGTTGTGTAATTTCTGGCCATAGAGTAAACATTTGGAAATTCTGAGAAAATAGATCTCCCCTATTATCGGAGTATTTTTCAAAATGCGAAATTCTTTGCCTTTACAATATTTTATATCGATTCATTTTTCTCTGGTATGTTCTAGATTTCAATACATAACTTTGTTTTGGGGTTAGCAACAAAAACATTAATGAGACCTGAAAACTGTACAAAATGAATTAATTGAAAGTATGTATATATTTGATTATAGAGAACCGACAAAAAAATTATACAAACCTAATCAGCTCTTAGATATATCTTCAATACACAAACTGAAACTCTACACGTTCATTCATTTGGTAAAAAATAAATTGAAACATTCTAATCTTATCTTCAGAATTAATAGTGACCAACATGTTCATTCAACCAGACGTAGAAAATAATTTATCAACAACGAAATTCAGATCAAACATAGGACCACAATCAATTTGTTACACAGGAATAGTGTTGTATGATGGATTACCTGATGGAATAAAAAAAATTGGAAAATTCAATTTCAAAGTTAATTTGAAGAAACATTTATTGCGATAGGTAAATGGCAAATCTATTTTATTTTATTAATTTTTCTTTCTGTGACAAGTCTGATTTTATTATCTAACTTTATTATTATTTTTTCTGATTTTTTTTATTTCAATTTATTCAATTCATTATTCATTTTCTTTTATAAACTTATAAGTTTCTTGGAAAATAAACGTTATTCATAATGAGCGCATTATGATACAAATTTTCATTACAATTCAGTCCATTTCATAATGGACCTCATTATGAAGCAGATCATAAGCAAAGTAGTTTTTACTTCAATGTTTCAGTATTTTTTGATTCTATGAAACATTTCTGCTTTGAATCGTAGTTTTGATACAAAAACAGCAAAAAATATTTGGTCATTTTTACGTATTTTGGTACAAGTCCATACTCGCTGAGTACTGATTATCCTTCATTCAAAAGTTTTGCTTCTGCAAAGTTCGGAAACTGGCATATTCCACCTCTTTTGCTTCATTATACCATCGAAAAACAATTTCACTTTCAAAACATATTCCACATTCAATGAAATTTTTCCCCTAAACATATTATTTTTCGTGCAACCGGACGCGAATCGAACATTTCGCAGCCACAACAGGCTGCAAAATGATATTTTGCGGCCGTTGCCCAGGGCAATGGTCGGCAAAAATGTTTACGGCCGTTGCCCAGAGTAACCGCCGGCAAAGTTTTTGTTTAATTTAACGTCGCCTATTTCCGCAATCAAGGCCAATCACCGACGCCGGTGAGCACACTTTCCCCAACCGAAAATTTTGCCGAACCCTCTGGTATTCTAACCAGAGGTAGGGATCTTTTACGAGCCCAACATCCATGGACTCGGGACCGCCGGCTTTACGTCCCCTCCGAAGAACGGCATATCCTCAACATATCTTGTACTCATTGGTATTTTGCCTGCGAACTATGATATCCTTTTTTTGCTGTATGGGCTTTCGACGCGGTCTTTCCTCGCATGAGAACCCATCCAAGTACTAACCGCGCTCGGCGCTGCTTAACTTCAGATATCGAATGACTGTCAGTCAACCTGAAGAACTGGGCCTCAACCCTCCGGCAAACTGAATGTTTTTATTGCTAAATATTTCATTTCCATATTAACACTATGATATTGACGCCATCAGTTTCCTTTTTTTTATATTCGCGTTGAAACACTCTCTTTTCAAAACAGCAAAAGGTTCAATGGAATTATATATTTTCACGGTTGCACGAAAAATATTGTGTATACTATAGCCGCAAAATATATTCGCGACCTCGAGAGACCTTAGTACAAATAAATGTTCTACGATAAAATTCGATTTGAAATTTCCGACGTGTTATTTCAAAAATTTGATGGCAGCACCCGACAACAAAATTTCGTATTTTTTTGCATGATACTCACATGGTCATTTTCCCTCATTTTGGTGATTTGGCCTTTCAAAGTAAAGAAAAGGGGAATATCTCGCCTGATTTTCTGCACCAATAAAGGACAACGGTTACTATTCCTGACCGTTTCCAATATGGTAACATTATGAAATCACAACTAGCTATGACCAGACATTAGAATAGGCGATTAAAAACATAGGCTTCTTATGCGAAGGATACTCAAAAATCACACGTTTTAATTCGTTGGTACTCTTTACACCCAATTCCATCTTCTTCAACCCTTTTATGCACCCTACTCCACCAACTTCAACACTTTTATGAGCGCCTCTAGGTGGCTTAGGGCAAGGTTTGTTAGGAGTGGCTATCAACTATATCCGAATTAATTCCAATGTTGCCAAGTGGTTGAAGCAAAGGAAGACTCATGTGAATATAAGGGTAATTATTTTCTGAAATAGATGATTGAAAAAGATAATTTTTGTTGAGGTTGGGTGAAAGGCTCAGTAAGAGTTTGTTGATTTTGATTCTATTATTTGAAATCAATCATGTCAACTCTTCACCGTCACTCGATGAGAAGGATATTCCCCTTTTCCGAACTTTTCAAAGGCCATAACTTCCGAACTATCCGTATCCTGCATATCAAAATACTAAAGTTCAACAAATCTTGTTTTTTCATGTTGCGGGCCATGTATGGAAACGCAGCAATAGTTCTGAATTTTTGATATTCATCTCCCTTTTCAGATAAAATAGATGAATGCAAATGTATTCTTAATTCGTTGTAAGCCCACATTTCTCTTTCATTGCCACTAGTAATAATGCATTCGTAATACATCAATGCAAACAAATTCATTTAACTCGCATAATGCAACAAACATGGTAATTTTTTTTTGTCATAGGTGAAATTTGTGTCTAAAAAAGAACCTAATATATTTAATAGGGTTTTTGTTGATAATAACGTGTCATCATTAAACTGTTAAATAGCTTGTGTTGAAATTTCTGACAAAGTACTGGGCCGAAGGTGTTTGCGATAAACTTTGCAAAATACGATTGACTGAAGAACAAGAAAGGTTCAAAAATTTTTTTTCGAGGAACTCCTATGAAAGTGTTTTTAACGTGCGAGTTGAATTTCTCAATAATATCTCCCCTCTGTTAGTTTAGTATTTTCAATGACTGAAATTTAGCTTTGGATTGATAGAATATCTCATTCTTTCCTTTGAAATCATTTTGGTTTTATTGTATGGCTTTATTCTTAAAAAATTAATGGTTTTAATACCGATTTTGTTGCAGTACCCCAAACAGATATCAAATACTGATACTTCTGGAATTTAAACTCATCTGTATTGATCAGTTTTGGATATTCTCATATTACCTTTCATTCAAGAAATTATTGTATCACCAATGTCTCTAAATTCACAAATTTTATAACGTTTATTGCTCCCAAGAAATAACACGTATTTATAATAGGGAACATCTTGATTTCAAGCAGTTGAATTCAGTGCTTCATTAACAAAAACAAGAAGAAAAAAAAAAACTTATACATGATATAGTCATGGGCGAGATATAATGAAATGATAAAGAAAAGAGTGAATGAAGTTCAAGATAATAAGTATTTTTTTAAGTTTTTCTTGAAAGAATTAGTATTTTTTGTATTTTTCAATGTTTTTGGCAAGTCGTTATAAAAGATGACGCCTTCATACATAACAGATTTTTTACAATAATTTGTTCTAAATTGAGCTAGAGAGAAGTCATTTGCTTTTCTTGTTGAATAGTCATGGGCATAAATGGTAAATTTCAAATTTGAATTTTTCACGTTATTTTTGATCAAATGAATAAATATTAAAAGTTTGTATTTGAAAAGAGAAGGAATATCTAATAATCCTCTAGGTTTATAAAGATTAATTGTTGGTTCTTGCTGCTCTGAATTGAATATACATCTTATAATTTTGTTTTGAAGAGTTTGAAGTGGCTTGATAGTTGTTTTATTTGCTGTTCCCCAAATTGAGATGAGGTATTGGATTCTTGAATAAATTAATGAAAAATATTTTTTTTTTCTATAATGTATTGGAATTTGATTTTTGATTCTATATAATATTCTATATATAACCCTAAAAATTTAGTATTTGTGGAATATTCAATTGATTTTTTCTTGAATTCAATTGGAACTCTCAAAAAATTGGGTATTGTTTTTCCCGAAACAAACATGAACGAAGATTTAGCATAGTTTAGACTCAATTTATGAGAAGACATCCAAGACGATAAAAGCGTCAGATCATCAGCAATATCTTTTTTATTTCTTCAGAGTTATATCCTGAATAAACTAGAGTAGTATCGTCTGCAAATAAGAATGACTTTCCATTCAGAGCCAAATCTTTTATAGAATTTACATAAACTAAAAAAAGAATAGGGCCTAGAACTGAACCTTGTACACCACAAATAACAGTTTTATACCCACTCATTTGTTCCCCTATATATACATACTGTTTTCTGTTTCTTAAATAATTTGAAAACCAATTGTGAATCTTTCCCCTCACCCCAGCGTGATATAGTATTTTCAAGAGTATACTGTGGTCAACAGTATCGAAAGCCTTTTTCAAATCAAGTGATAAGAGTCCACATATTTTGTTTGAATCCAATTGTGAACGAAAGTTAGTAATAACTTCCATTGCTGCACACTCTGTGTCACTCGACTTGAGAAACCCATACTGATGATTGTAAAAAAAATCACTATTTTCCAAATAGCACAATCTACACTTCATTAATTTTTCAATAATTTTTGATAGGACTGGTAAAATCGATATTGGCCATCCCATTTCATTTTTTTGCCACCCTTGAAAACTGGTTTGATTTTAGTCACTTTCATGTTGTCTGGTACAATTCCGATTCGAAAGATAAATTTATTATTTTTTTCAGTACCGGAGTTAGTTCTGATTTAACTACTTTAACATGAGAAACATTTATTTTATCAAAACCTGGTGCTTTTCTTTTGTCCAATTCATCAATTATTTCTTCGATTTCTTCTTCAGAAACTGGTTTCAAAAACATCGAATTCGTTTTGTTTGATATGTGTGTCCGAATGAATTTTGCTGGCTAAATTAGGTCCAACATTCACGAAATAATCGTTGAAGGATTCACAAATTTTGTTTCTGTCTTCAATAGCTTTGTTATCGATTGTTAGGTACTCTATATAATGAATACTCAATTATTAGTGTACTTTCATTTTCAGAATATTGGCTTCAGTTCAAAGGTGAAAAGTCTGATCTCCATTCGAAGCTCAAATACGTCCAAGATAAATTGGATCAGCAAGTGAGGATTAGTAGAGAACAACTAGACAAATTGGAAAAAACCGATTTACTCGTTAAGGATCTCTATATCGAAAACTCATACCTTATTGCCAATGTTCAAAGGCTAGAACAGCAGTGTCATATGCTGAGTCAATGCCACTCTAGTTCTGTATAAATCGATTCACTCGTCAGCTTTCAGACGGATCGTCATCCTGGTGGAAACCTCCGTTTTCAGAGTTTGAGAGAATTTTGAAGTGATACGGAAGAGCCGTTAACTTTTCTGCTCATATAAATTATGGGTGTTTCCAGTGTACATGGTCAGATTTCTACTTTCTTGTTGATTGAAAGATCCGCGATGGGGAAATAATAACATTTTGAAAAAAGAGAACATTCTCCAGAGTGACTCAGCAATATGACGAAACGGTAAGGAATGATATTCTTTGCCTCAAATATGATAATGTGCATCATATACAAGGTATTCAATAATTATTGAGCATATGACATTGGAATAACGTTTCTGTCCTCCAGTTTGGGCTGGTTCTAGGGAGGAAACTTGAAAATCATGAGTAGAAATTATTGTCGAGTGAAACAACACCTTGGAATTATTGAAAAATACTAATTTGGTGCAAATCAGAGAAGTTACCGTAAGTCTCCAATTCAACCTTGAATAGAAGCTTCAAAAAAATCAATTTTTTATTCTGTAGATGTTTCTAGTATTCTAACTGCACATTTATGAGCTCGGTGAAGAATCATTGAAATTATCATTTTTTGACAGGGTTGGGCTGATTAAAATCAAGTGATTAAAATCATGATTTAAATCGCTTGATTTTTTAAATTAAAATCATTATTTAAAAATCAATTTTGTTTATTTTATTCAGAACCAGATAAAAACATAATATAAAAGTTTTCTCGAAGATCAAAAGGAGTACCTACTGCTTTTAGTAACAACAACAAAAAAGAAGTACATAATTCCCAATTCTTAAACTAAACGGAACACCTAAATTTTATTATTGTATATTTTCAGTCAATTGATTTTCGTTATACAATCTAAACAAAATCACGAGTTTTCCTCCTTTTTCTACGCCTAATCTGTTTCTAATATCCGAGTGAACAACTAGCGAAATGCGTAAAATTGTTGGGCAACGTCAATTTATAGGTTGAGAAGGAAAACAAGCCTCGACAGGAATATTTTTGCAAAAAGCACAACAAACGCGTTCGTGCTCGTGCCTCACTCGGCACTGTATAGCGAGTGTATAGGACAGAAGGAAAACAAATCGCGACAAGAATTTTCTTGCAAGAAGCGCGACAAATGCGTTGTCACAAGTTTTTGAGCCGCAAATTGTATTAAAATTTTTAGACTTATGCATTGAAATAATCAACAATAATTTCAAGGAATCAAATTTTATATTAAAAGTAAAAACATCAAATAAATCGTGATTTAAAAAAAACAATGATTTTTTATTTAAAAAAAAAACAGATTTTGCCCCACCCTGTTTTTTGACTACTTCTCAAATGAATTATAGATAATACAGGCTGATCCAAAAAGAGTGTGCACCATTGATAACTTTGTTATCATTGGAGATGAAAAATTGTTCAAATTTCAATAATTAGTATTTCAACACCAAAAGCCAAGAATCAAAAGAAGAACTATGACTTTTTGAACCAAATACCTTTCTTCCAATGCAAAATGGCAAAAATTATTGATATTGTTCCTACCAGGCAGCGCTAGTAATTTGAAGATCAATTCACGGATCTCTGTTATATCAACTCTGTTAGCTAAACAAAGTTACCAAACCAAAATAAACTGCATGGTAATTAGTAACTTAAGATTCTGTTGGATTTTGAAAAAAATTATGGAAAAATTTGTGTTCCGACCGTCAAAGCATTAAAAAATCAATGAGGATCAAATCAACAAATACATCAACGATGAATTCTGTTTCTACTGAGGCGATATTTGGGTAATGAGTCATTGGAGTATAATGTTCCGTTATGTTTGCTTTTCACACCCACCATTGAAATCCCAATAACGACATTGTCTGTTAGATCGGCATTTGATTGATGGAAGAAATAACAATTATTGATGAAGATGTTGGTGAGGATGCAAAAAGTTTTGAGTCAAGTATTATCACTCTTAAATCGTTATTTGTTTCGAAAGTAGCGTTCTATCGTTTTGGAGATACAAGTATTCATAGTCGTCCATTTCTGACAATATAACAGCATGGTCCATTCAAATTTTAACATCTGTAGTATCACTTAACTGTCATTGAATTAATGTAATACCTAATTGCAAACACACTTTATTGTTGTGTTTTTCAGTAGGCAGTTTACAGAACCTCTACACTGACTCTACCGCTAAATTGATATACCTTTTTATTTTTCGAAAATACTCTTCGATGCCATACAACTGACTCCCTCTATATTCCTCTATCCAGTTTTAGGTTGGGTCATCTATCACTTCAAGCCAGTGGTATGATTCCTTCATTCTTTATCGCAATATAGTGCAAACATTCTAGTCCTATATAGGTGTGGTGAGAATCTATAAATACCTCTATTTCCAGAACCATATGGAAATAGAGAAAGAGATGAATATTAGAAATATGTTACATTCATATTTGAGAGAGGATATATTTTGAGTGTATTTTGAGGCAATGAATCGTGATTCCTTACAAAAATATTCATCAACTACATTTCCTTTAATCTTTGGATTATTAAACTTAATTACTTGACATTCGTTTATCAACAATCATATTCAAAACTGTTTTTTTTTGTAGAAATGAAAAAGTACTACCAAACCCTCGGTCGATATTGCATACGACCTTTATATTGACCGATATCGCTTCAGGCACAAGACTTATACTCTTCTGTTAAATATTTAACGTCGATTTTGTGTCGTTTATTTCGATAATATTGCTTTTGCATCAGAACCGCTCTATGGTTAGCGACTCATTGCTGTTATTCTCCCATAGCAATAGTTAATCGAAGAATTCCACACGCATGTGCATAACAAAATTGCTCTGAAATCTTTCAGGAATTGTTTACTGTAAAACAACCGTAAACAGCTCTCGTACCTATGACTAACTGGTTACTAATCATATTCTTGGGCTTGTAACGATCTATATATCGGAATGAAGACTGTTATTCGTTTGGGGGAGTTCTTTTATTGAAATCAGAAATACAAATTTAAAAATGACAATCATAAGTCAAATGACACAAGTCATAATTCTTGATTATCGTTGATGTATAAAGAATAGCAAACTTAACTTATACCAGGGTATATTTTACTAATAATTATGAAATATAATCACAAAGGAATAGATGTCCCAAAAAGCTATTAGACTTTCACCAAATATTTCAGAAAAAAACAGCTCTTGTTGATTCGTAGCTAGGATGCAGGAATTCCGCTACAGGTTGAAGCAAAAATGAAATAAACCATTTTGGATTATTTTACTTCGATGATACATGCTGCATGTTGCTCAAATGCCATCTATGTCCTATTACCCCTTAGAAAATGCTAGTTGCTTTCTGAATTTAAATGATTTTATATCTCTACATATGTTCACCGAACAGATGGGGTGATAACAGCACCTTATGTGCCTAAAGAGTTAAAGTCCATATTTACACCGTAGCATTAAAAATGGATATGCAGAGCAATTACTCAAAATTTTTCTGTATGAATCGGTCGAGGGATAAACTTGACCATTAACTGGACCTGTGGAGAATAACAAGTAATTATATTATTCATTTCATCTTGCTAATGCTTACTGAATTTGAATTAGCCTGTATATGAGATCTAGCTGGTCATTAATTCAATAATACAGGAAGTTTAAACTACAAGGTCAATGATGACAGTAATGATACACCTCATATGTTGATTCTATCATATTTGAACTTGGCATTGAACAATATTTTTGAAAGTGAAATTTTTCGTTTGTGTCAAAAAATTCTAACAGATTGATTACCCTAATACCAAAATCAGGAGAAATTGATACCCGTCTGATATCAATTTTGGTGTTAATAATTATTGATATCTGTTTGATAGTTTTTACTTTTACATAACGATTGTAATTCCATAGATAACATATGTTCAGTGATCTTACAAAACAGTTACTACATGAAAATGTTGATAGATGCAAAGAACTCTGAAAATTGACGACGGATTGAATAAATTGAAACAGCTAAATTTAATTTTTGCAACACTTCTGTTGCATCACAACTATGTGCAAATCGCTTTTCAAGAATCTTATTGAAGGAATATTCGAACCTTGTGATATATTTTTCCCGTTTTACAAAAGAATATCTTGTTTTTGTAGATTTTGATATATCGGTGGAAATATAAATTAGCCTACTAATATTTGCCTGAAACGCTCATCTCACAAATCATGGAATGCCTTATTGGCATGTCATTATTCTAAGTGTCACCCAAATAGTTTTACCATTGCTTTGTAGTTCACAGAATAATGTGCTACTTTATTTTTGAATCTCGCATCAAGTATTTTGACAATGTTTTGTCTATAATTCAATTTTTAGAATCTTTAGATGCCAAATTTAATTCAGTACAAACATCACAAATATCAATGTACATAATGTTTTTTTTATGAAGTTGGTTTATGAAGGACAAATTTAAACACTACACGAATATGAGCAATTTTGTTTTTCATCACCATTTTGTGTTAACGCACGTTTGTTTTATTTCTATAGAATAAGTAGAGTGATTTTTATTTCATTAACTTATTTTACCAAATAAGAGGATTGTTTAATGGGTAATTGGCGAGTGTAGAATGTTGATTTTGTTAAAGGTTTATTACATATCACTTTTTAAAGTAAATCCAAAGACATTATTGATTAATATGTTGATATGCGTTTTGTAAAATATTTGTTATATATTTACTAATCAGAAGTGTCATATTACTGATATAGTGAAGTTGTACATTAAAATGATGTAATATAATAATTAAAAATAATGCGCTTTTCATTCGACCCTTTCTGTAATTTCCAATGAAGAATTCTGCAATTTTTTAGTACTGTTTCACTCTCGAGAAGTGTTTTTTGAATTGCCACTCATAGTGATTTGTGTGAAGGCTTTTTCTTTTCTATTTGGATTTTTTCTAAAATAACATTGTCTCTCAACTTTTCTGATGATTTGGACTACAATAATCGAAAAAGGCAGGTTATTTTCGAACTTATCAGAAGAAAAAAATTATAAAGAAAATAATGTTCTACTAGTCTCTCAATATAAAGGCAGGAAAGAAAATCGCTTCAGAAAATAATTCGCTTTCTACTGAGATATTCAAAGACGTGTTGATGAATAATTTCATGTTTTATTTTCATTGTCTGATTCAGTTTCAATTTTCGATTACCGGTTATGAGGTACAACGATGATACACGGGATTTTAAAACGCGGGCTACTTTGGAGGCACATGATCTTGACTTGAAAAAAAACTAATTCAACTCCCAAATGCAGTTTTTTTTTTATAAAAATCAAATGATCTTGCCTCGTATGGGTCTGAGATGGATGTTGCGGCCTGTGCTCTCTCACCCCTCTACCGGCAAATATGTATTACGTTGCTGAATAATGAATCTTCATTGGTATAGGAAGCGAATTGAACAAACACCGTACAGGAATAAATGACCTTCATTCCTTCGAAAACTTTCCAGAATTAAGAAAAAAATTATGGCATCCTGTCATTTTTTTTTGTACAGCACTAGGAACTCCCTGATAATTTTTTTTAGGTAACTATTATCTTATAGAGAGCCGTACAGAAATAGTTCATCTTCTGTTTGTATATATATATATTAAGGTCGTTTGCTTATATATGTTAAGGTTGATGCAAGCAAGATGTATAAGAATGGTGAAAAATGCCCTTGAATTCGGTAAAGATGTTATTCTATTTTTCTGTAATATTTGACTACAATAAATTATTTACAAAATATCTTGAACAATATGCTCAACAAATTAAAAAGAATTTAATTCAGCTGCTAAAAGGAAATCATTACAAATACATTCCATTTACTAAGTAATCTGCATCATGTGCATACGCCTTTCCTCCTTTTCTCATTCTTCTCCTAACCATCTTTAATCTGCATCCAATCATAACTGCCATTATGAATGTTATGATGAGCCCTGTAAAAAAAAGTAGAATTGAAAATGATATAAGAAAACCCAAGCGTGTATATCGTCTCAAAAACAAGTCTATCTATCTATCGCCCTGTATATTGGCGGCAAGAGCGACTATTCCTAAGAAATCATTTATCTCGATGTTAGAAGTCAGGATCAGTAGTACTATGTTATGGAAACTCCATGTGATTTCGATTGCTAAAAATGCTTTTGAAAGCTTGCCCTTTCGTCCCAAGTAATATTTTATATGCGTATGATGATTTATAAGTCCGGCTGTTCTCCAATGCTGTTCCTGTATGTGGAGTTTGGCCCCAAAACATTCGTTGAAGCTACTAGATTATATTCAGAAGAAGGCAAGTCATCTCAAGTTGTTGATTTTTTTGCTTACAAACTCACTTCTCTGGAACACCGTAGAAAATTTGGGAACAACCTTCAAAAATTTAAAGCTAATGTCAATTTATAACTTCTCTTCCTTTTCCTTTCCTGTGAAGTCATTAATGAGAATGAAGCCACTTAACTTTACTTTGAAACTAATGTAGAGGTCGTTGTATATATTCATGCGCGCCCATAGAATTTTTTGATAAGGTAGCGAGAAAAAATGCTGCCTGAAATTTCTCGACATTATAAATAATATTAACAGCGTTTATGGTGTTTTTTTGCCGAATTTCGAAAGTGAAGCAAAAACTTGGTATGATGTATGGTTTATTAAAGATCTACCTTCGCAGAACTTTGAGTACATCGATTTAATTTCTGAAGCCGAGCAATTTTATCCGTCTGTAGCTTTGGCATTTGAAATAGCGTGAACTCTACCAGCTACTACCTGTTCTATTGAGCGTTCATTTAGTACCCTACGACGAGTGAAAATATGGAACAGATCTACTATGGGAGATGATCGTCTGTCGGGATTATGTATGTTAAGCATACACCGCAAAAGAGTACTACGGAATAAAAATTTCATCGATGATACCATCAACGACTTTGGGAAAATGCCCCAAAGGTTACAGTTTCTTTTTAGAAAATAGTAAATAGATTTAAGAACCTACCATATATTTTATTCGTTGTTCAATGTGATTTTTAAAAATTAATGTTAATAAATGTATTGTTGAACGTTTCCAAGTAAGTAAGTAATTTATTATCCCAAGAAACATTACATGTTTATAAATAGGGTATAACTATAAGCACAAAATCATGATAAGTTTTGAAAAAAAAAACATACATTTCAATTTCCTGAATAACAAATATCCCTGATTACGTTAACAATTTTTTTTTAATATGAAAAACTTATAAACTTGTGAGGTAGCGACCGCTCCCTCCGCGACCCTCTATGGGCGCGCATGTATATAGCAGTATGTATTATAGTTAGTCGATTATTTTATTCGCTCGACCCTGGGTTCTTTAAGAGTCAGAATATTCTGGTTAAATCGTCTGCACCTGATGTTGAAATCTAATGATGTTTCTGTAGAACCCACTCACGAGTATATACCATATTGTGAAGTATTTCGATTGCGAGTCACCTACTTCAGTACTTCGCACCTGGAGGTATTTTACTTTCGGGATTATTTCATTTGAGGATACCTAATTTTTGTCATCTTGAGTAACACCTCTGATGAGTAAGAAATAGTTTATATCGTAACGAGGAGGATAAGTAGACTATTACGCACGAGCAAAAATTGTAAGCACGAGGCGCTAGCCGAGTGCGGTAATTCGATAGTGCACTTAATTTGCCTTACCCTTCACCATGCTTGTGCGGTAATTTCTGGTTTTGTAGCACAGTTTTTTTTCATTACCCATTTGAATGAGGCACTAACTGACAGATAGTAGGTAAAACTATTGCTTGTCGATTTATGGATATAATTTTTTTTATATGCAGATTCACACGGAAGGGAAGCCCTGTATTGCTCAAAGAACACCGCGTGAATCAAGGGACAGGAAATACGAATTAACATTTACTTTGAATTTCTGAAGTTTGTAAGCCTCAGGAAAAACCTCTTTTATTACGCTATAAGGTAGACACGATTAAATTTTGTGGAAATTTAATCGTGTCTACCTTATAGCGTAATAACTATGGATTTCCATCAAGTAAAGGCCACCTCAATCCAAAAAAAAAACCTCTTTTAGCAAGGAGTTCCAAAGCTCAGCTGTTCTATTGAAAAAAGATTCCTGAGCAAGAGAGGTTGGAAAGGTTTCCAAATTCACAACAAAGGGGTGGAAATTCTGTACTCGTCGAGTCATCCGTGTACATATTGCCAAGGGGGCAACGATTGATAACAATTCAGAAAAGCATCGACCGTGGAAATATCTATAGAAGAGAGACAAGTCTCTGACCCTTCTACGATGTTCCAATGAAGTGAGCGAGTCTGTGAGCGAAGAATCGCCAACAAGTCGAATTGCCTTTCTCTGAATAGAATCGAAAAGCCTCAATGAATGTTTTGGTGCCGAACTCCATACATGAGACCTGTATTCCATGACAGGTCGTATCTGAGCCTTGTAGATCATTAGAAGCTGACGAGAAGTGAAGTATTTCTTCGCACGAAATAGAAATACAAGTTTCTGGAAAGCACTTTTAGCGATCGATCTCACATGGTTTTTCTTTGAGAGATTATCACTGATCGTAATTCCTAGCATCGAGATACTTGATTTTGTAGGAAGAGTCACTCCTGACATCTGAATATTTGATGGTCATAGATCGGCTTTTCTTGAGAAAAGAGATGCCTGGGTTTTCATAGCATCACATTCCACCAAGATCATGTTACCCCATTCTATTATTTTTGCTAAGTCGTCGTTAATTTTATTGACGTGAATGTTTCTCGAGCTGGTATGGGACTCTGGAGGAAAAACTGGTATGAAGAGTACTGTCGTCCGCAAAACTATGTATTGAACAAGATGTTTTTTCGAGCAAATCATTGATATGAAGCAGAAACAAAGTGGGCGCCAGAACTGAACCCTGTGAAACACCTGCATTTTATCGGGAGAATATCAGATGATACTCCATCAACAACCACATACAGAGACCTATCAGACAAGAAACTCTTCAACAAAGCACACAACTGAGGAGGCAAACCATAAGACGGCAGCTTAGAAAGGAGACCCCGATTCCAAACTCGATCAAACGCTTTCGAAATATCGAGTGCAACAGCTATCGTTTCTCCGAATTTCTCGATTGAATGCTGCCAAATATGAGAAACATAAGCCAATGAGTCGCTGGTTGATCTTTGATGGCGAAATCCGTATTGTCGATCATTAATTATTCCTCATTTCTCTAGATATTTGATGAGCTTCATATTGATTGCTTTTTCCATAACTTTGGAAATGATAGAAAGCAATGCAATTGGTCTATAATTACAAGGTAAAGTTTTCTTCCCTCTTTTAGGAACTGGCTGAACTCTTGCTGTTCTCCAGGTCTTAGGAAAAATCCACAAACTGTCGAATGAAAAATTTACAAAAAATATGACTTTTAATTCAATTTGACGAGGAATTTGGGGCAAAAATTTGCTGACTATGGTTTTTAGACAATTGAATGTAGTCATGAGATCGAATTTATCAAGTTCAATGTTACAAATCCCATCATCTTCAACAACTATTTCCGGAAGCGGCCGCCATTAATTTAG
The DNA here is from genome assembly GCA_032362365.1 of Zygogramma bicolorata. Taxonomy (NCBI): domain Eukaryota; kingdom Metazoa; phylum Arthropoda; class Insecta; order Coleoptera; family Chrysomelidae; genus Zygogramma; species Zygogramma bicolorata. The sequence goes on along the minus strand of JAVJAQ010004148.1, from coordinate 256,510 downwards.
GATGCACGTGTATTTTAAATGAGCCATTACCTAAAATCTGAATGGTTTGAAATAGTGGAAGTAGAAAAATTAAATATTACATACCCAAAGAAACCGACAAGACAGCTCCCTTCTGCGTCTGAGCAAGACCATCCTCCAAGTCATTTGCATCGCTAATTTTATAGGCCACCACATCGGGATACTGTTCATGGTGGACATGCTTAGTGATCTTTATTTTTTCGTCCCCGTTGTTTCCATGTATCATATTGTCTTTCGAGTGCTTTAAATCTTGAGCGAGGGATTCTTGAATGTGCTTTGGATTTACTGAAACATTTATGATAGTGTAACAATTGAAAAAGTTGTAATGGGCTTCTATATAACAGATGATATCAAAAAATGCTCAAAACCGTTTTAGGATAGGAAAGGGGAAATAAAATATAACACATTTTTATGGCATACTTGTAATACTTATCCATTACCGTGTTTTTATTGCTCAGTTACTACATAACAGTATACTTTACAACATTTTTCTGCATGTTAACGTTTCAATTTTCACTGTGCTTCCCTTGCAGCCATAGTGTCTAGTTAAAATCGAATAGAATAATTTATTTTTTTCCAAATATTTATATTTCGATGCAATAAAGAACAAGTATGACATAAAAGTTGGTATGCTCGAAACCGTTTCTAGGATAGTAAAGAGGAAATGAAATATCACAGAAGAAAACCCAAAAAAAATATATTATAGTATAGTCTATGAGTGTATTTTTATTGCTTAGTTAGGTACCAAATACATAACAGGGTACATAAAATAGCTGTTAATAGTAAACTTCCATACGTTATACATTATTGAGAAACCTATAAAAATTGCCATCCAATGGTAAGAATAATGAAATGTACAAAGGGTGTGAGCAATGATTACCAAATTGAATATTGAACAATTTTAAAAGATGCATTTTTCTTTCGGTACAATTACAATATACAACACTTTCCTGTACGATTATCACTCACAAAACCAATAGCTCCCTTAATTCGGGGAGTAGGGTTGAAAACAACCTCTTCGAAAGTTGTATCTTTTTTTCGGTTCTGTCGCAGTCCATAATTTTCTTAAGAAAAATGTAAGTCACGTATTCATACGGGATTCAATGAAATTTCATAGAAAGGGGATCAGTGCCTACTAAAAATTGACTGAAAGATGCGCTGGAACGATGACTAGTAACTTTTGAAAACTGTCAATACAGGAGTGATATAAACCCGCATCAATGTATAGGTCTCTCTATTCAATATACAAGCAAAATGAATATTTGGGCGGGGATATTCATTTGGCCCCTTGTTTATACCAGTCATTTTCTCTGCATATACTCGAAAATACCATCGAACTCTTAACTCTAAATGAATTAGAGAATCTATGGGAAAACAAAGGCAAAAGGTCTAGGAGAAGATTTGCTGCACTTTCAACATGCACCTTCTCAATATACAGCTGCAGGTAGGCACTGGTTTATTACTGATTATGCGGAAAAATGAAAATAAAGGAAAATTCTTATTGAGTGGCCACCAAGTTTGTCAGACTCCACCTAATTTTTCAGCCTATTCAGGTTACCTCAAGTCAGTTTTTTATGAGACTCAACTTTTACGTCTCTCGAGGATTTGCGCGAAAGAATCACTCAAGCATGTCGCGCTATCATTAGGAAATTATTCGTCTAAGTTCATGTAGAATGTGAAAGTATGTAGGCTGTATTATTGATCACAAAACAACCCAACCCACTTCAAATATGTAGCAAGTTTGTACTTCCTCAAATTTTTAATTTTATTTTATTTTTATTTATTTATTTATTTCAACTGACAGCTTCCAAATTTTGCTTCTATATGGGTAAGGTTCCACAAATATTAATTCACCCTGTAAAATTATAATTCATTTCAATGACTAGTATTTTTGTAGGTTTCTCAATGTAGGTGGGGCCTAGAGGGTTGACAGGGAAGGTGAATTCTCTTTTATGTCATTTTATTTCTCCCTTCCTATGCTTTTTTCTGAACGATTCCTTAGTTTCGATTAAAAATGAATAATAGAATCATCAAGTCATTTCCTATATTTGATGAGCTGTAAGTCAAAATACTCATCTTTTCAGTGAGATACAAGACAGAATATCGAGCAGACATCTCCAGAATCAATCTATGTTCCTGGTTAATGACCAGGCATAGGTTTCTGGTCCGGCGGACCTTGATTTGTATTGACAAAATGCCTGTTAAGGTTTTTGTTTCGGTATTGGGGGTATTTTAATGCAATGAGCAGGCCAACAGATTTTTAGGTTTGTACTGAAATTTTTTTTGATCTGTTTCGCGCCAGTTTGCAAGGACGATCTGAATGATGAACGCACGCATTATTTAGCAATGTTCACATAAAGGGATCCCTCGTATACAGCGATCTTAGACTAAGATTTCCATTTTTTCGCATATGAATAAAAAGTTTTAATATTTTCTGGAGATGCAGTCTCTTTCAACTTGGAGATGAAACTTACCATTCTCATTTCTGATGGTGGGCACTTGCATGGGAGTAGATTTATAACTCGGCGAACTCTTGATAATTTGCCCTGAAAATGGTTGTGAATGCAAAGATTCAAAATCGATTCATTGTCAAAAAAAAGTTTCAAAGAGTCGACACTTCGAGCAACAATTTATATATAAATAAAGTTACATTGAAATTAATGCCGACAATAACACAAACGAAGCATCATGATAAGTTAAAACTATGACATTCAATTTCAATTGATGGAAATTTCAATACTTGTTCATTATTCATAATTTTGATCCATGAATAATTACCCTGAGTGCGAGTATCGTCCTGTTGACTCCTCTGGTCATAAACACTTCCATCTATAACAAATATTGAATATAAGAAATGGTTGAAGGCTTGGTGCTGTTTGTCATGATTTAAAATGTCCAGTATGAAGAGTTCACAGAACATAGATACATCAGAGAGTATTTATGATCAAATATTCTATCTAGTGTGGTAAGTACTAGAGATACGTTTGGTCAAATTTGATATTTTGAAGATATTTTGCACTTTATGTTTGTTCACTGTTCCTCTTTCTTTTATTATTGAATACACATGACACTAACACTTTAAAAAATATCTGATTTGTAATACTATAGATGGTTGGATGATTCCAAATGAGAAAGAAAAAAATTTCATCAAAAGATATACAGCAATCAATAATTTGAATTTGTCATACATTGGATTGATGTGAAAAATTTGGTATAGTTTTTCCTTCTTTATTTGTGAAACATTTCATGGCAGTAGGATATGTTCTCAATTTTCTGTGATTGCACTTGTAAAAGTGGACTTATCGACCATGAGAATTATTTGATGTTATCTCACCAATAACATATAGTAGAAATAGACGTCGTGTCGGTGGAGATATATTTGCTGATATTTGTAGAGAATTCGGATATCATTTCTCAATAGTTAATGATTGAACCTGACTGATCGAACATTTTTGTATATTTATGTTGTGTTTCTGTGTATTTCTGTATAAGCTGGCTTCTTCGACTGAACCTCTTAGGAATCTCGAGAACCTTCAAAGTTAGATGCTCGGCTTATTTACTAAATACTATTGAATTTCTCGATGGCGTTGATTTAGTGCTTTTATATTTCAAAATATAAAAAGATAAGAGAAAGGATATTTTTTAATTGTTTTTTCAAAAATGAACCTGCATTTTACTTTGAAATTTTGTAGCTATTCCCATTCGGCATTTTCAACACCGTTTCGGTTAAACCAATGGAAATCTTGGGAATTGAGAGTGACCTTCATGTTTTGACAGCATATATCTCCCATCATCATTTCTAAGTTTTCCATTGGTCGAATGTCGAACCATGATGATGGTTGGATCGAAACGGTTGGAAATACATCAATTGTGTTGTATAGAAAACTGCAGGTCCGTCGAAGGAGGTGAAGGTGGCATTTATTTTTTTGATGAATTTTCTAAACAGAAATAGAAGTGTATGTGGAACACAAAAAAATCTTCTTTCAATTCACTAAGTGAAGAAAAGGAAAACGGACATTCTTTTAAAATATTTCGATGATGACTTCCAATTTAAATACATCGTTTGAATTTTGAATCTTTGGAACATGCAACTTAAAATTCAACCGACGCGACGTTCTAACTTTGAGGCTTCTACAGATATTTTGGATTGACGTGGCCGTTACTTGATGGAAATCCATAGTTATTACACTATATGGTAAAACACGATTAAATTTCCACAAAATTTATTGTTTTATGCACTGTATCTTTTTCAGTGTTAGTTCTCGAGATAGTAATAGTGCCCCCCCCCCTTAAAAGCCGCAGAGCCTGTATATGTGCATAAAATCACCCACTTGTTTTTACTTATTTGCAACAATGCTTTGTCGATAAGGATTGTAAATATTGAATCAAATTGAATTTCTTAATTTTTCAAAATACCTCAAAGTGAATTTTCTTTTATTCAAATCCATAACTCCCCATCACATATCAACTCTCTGCCGTCACTTAATTTTTTTTAACTTTTTCGGTATTTTCGCTATAAATTATTGAATTTCGTTGTTCGGACCAGAAAAAACTTTTCCGAATGATTGTGAATAAAATAACAAATCACGGGACATTTCTGTCTCAAAAGAATTGTTCATCTCGGCCTACTCACCGAAAGTGAAAATATCTATAGAAGAGAGACAAGTCTTTGACCCTTTTACGATGCTCTAATGAAGTGAGCGAGTCTGTGAGCGAAGAATCACCATTAAGACGCATTGCCTTTCTCTGAATAGAATCAAGAAGCTTCATTGAATGTTTTGGTGCCGAGCTCCTTACATGAGAACTATATTCGAAGACAGGTCGTATCTGAGCCTTGTAGATCATTGGAAGCTGACGAGAAGTGAAGTATTTCTTCGCATGAAACGGAAATACAAGTTTCTGGAAAACACCTTTAGCGATCGATCTCACTTGGTTTTCCTATGAGAGATTAGTATTGATCGTAATTTCTAGCATCGAGATACTTGACTTTGTAGGAATAGTTACTCCTGACATCTGAATACTGCATAATGATGATTGAGGACTCTAGAAGAGAAACTAGTATGAAGAGTACTGTCATCCGCAAAACTATGTACTGAACAAGATGTTGTCTCGAGCAGAGGCAGAAACAAAGTGGGCGCCAAAACTGAACCCTCTGGAACACCTGCATTTATTGGGAGAATATCAGATGATACTCCATCAACAACCACATACAGCAACCTATCAGACAAAATACTCTTCAACAAAGCATACAACCGAGGAGGAAAACCATAAGATGGCAGTTTAGAAAGGAAACCTCGACGCCAAGGTCGATCAAACGCTTTTGAAATATCGAGTGCAACAGTTATCGTTTCTCCGAATTTTTCGATTGAATGCTGCCAAATATGAGAAACAAAAGCGAATAAGTCCCTGGTTGATCTTTGATGACGAATCCGTATTCTCGATCATTAATTTGTTCCTTATTTCTCTACATATTTGATAAGCTTCATATTGATCGCTTTTTCCATGACTTTGGAAATGATAGAAAGCAATGCAATTGATCCATAATTAAAAGGCAAAGTTTTCTTTCCTTTTTAAGGAACTGGCTGAACTTTTGCTGTTCTCCAGGACTTAGGGAAAACCTAGTTATATGAAAAGTTAAATTATTCGCAAAGTACTTGTGTCAATTCGGGGGCACACACTTTAAGTTGCTGGATTCCATTAGATCCGCAAGCCTTATGTGTCTTCAGGTCCGTTGAAATATTTCTTATATTTGTTGATGAAAAATCATTGCAAGCATATGACTGTCGACAGGCGTGACATTCTGGGGAACTTTTCCCGATGAGTCCAAAGTAGAATTTCTAACAAACATTTTTACAAATATATTAGCTTTTTGTTGGTCAGTGGGGGCTTGTGATCCATTTAATTGCCACTGACTCGGATTCAACATAACTCTCATTTATAGAGTTATTTTCACATTGAAATTAAGAAAATTAGATGCAGGGGGCAATAAGGAAGACTAATTTTTAGGGGTGTGTTATATTTCTGTCAACGGCACTACATTAGATCCTTAGCAGATCAGAGCATTTTCTATTTTTTGTTGTTTGTATTTTTTGTTGTTTGCTAGTATTCATCAATTCAAAATTAAAAGGAAATCATTTGAAATTGATCAAAATTCCAACAAGCATGTTCATTTGTTTTGGATATAACTATTCATTTTTCAATACGTTTTGTTAATTTTTCTCATTTTTGTTTTCGATTGATAGTTTTCATGGTACTTATTGCATTGAACTCCTTTCTATTATGCATATACTAGTTTATATTATTTCCCGATTTGAGTGTTTGTGTATTAGCTATTAGATTTACCTTTATTTATTCATCTAATCTCAATTAATTTCCTACCTGAAGGCCAATTTTCCTGCTGAATTGGCTGTCTGTAGCTATTGTCCCCATAGTAATTGCCCATTTTAGGATAATCTCTTCCATTCACATTATCTCCTGTATACTGCACCTGACTGGAAAAAAGATGTAATCTTGAAGTTAAAATTGATTTATCGTGGGAAACTAATCAACACTCTAATAGAATTATGTATTCCATATGTATGATGTATAGTTTCATTGTCAGAAAGAAAGAAAGCTATCCAAGTATTTTGCAGGGTATTCTTAGCTCTAATTAGGACGAAAATTAGAATGTACTACAGCGAATGATACGAGTCTATTCATTGTGTTGATAAATGAAGTTGTTAATTTGGAGTGATTTGTTTGTGCATTGTTTGTACCTTTCTACCATTTTGTAAGATGTGTAATATGTCAAGAGTTGAAATTGGAATCCACTCTCAGCTTATTGTTCTGAAAAACATTCGAAATTTCACTTATTGTTTGAGGAAGTTAGTTACTTATAGAAAATTTTGAATTAGGACACTCTCAATTCCAAATTCAAAGACAAAATTCTGAATAATGGTCAAGAATCAATTGTGGAATTTTTGTGAAATATCAATGATATGGTAAAAAAATTTCTGACCTCCACATTGACCCTAATGAAATCTCTAATGAAGATTCATTGACTATTGTTGCATAATTGTTTTTATTGACTATTATAGATTTAATGAAGAAAAATCCCAAAATATCATTTCACGTTATTCGAACGTGCTACAGAAGTACACTAAGTCAATGAAGGAAATCATGGACCGCATTTCAACTGAACTATTTGTGGTATCAAGTATTCTGGTGGTGAATTTTCGATATGCGGAAATGTCAATGTAAAAGCGTGTACTCGCAGATTCTGTTGTATTTACAGCTACTTCTATGGTGCTAAGACCATGCTCTGTGCTCATCAGGTTCAGTCGAATAAGATAAATGAAGCTGACCTCACAACAAGGGGGAGGCAGAGTGAGTTTGGACAATTCATCGTAACCTTCATCTTACGTTCTTTGTAAAAAGGGGAAGAGTAATGACGTTGTGAAAAAATAGAAAAATGGTTTTTCGATTCGGCATACTTTTTCCAGTCTTGAAGACGAGTATTTTGAATTTTGTTCATTGATGTTTTTACAGCATACGTAATTGTATATTTCCGGATGAATACCTAAAAGTAGATTAGTGTGGGATTTCGCCTTCTTGTCTTCCATGCCGTCTACAATAATGCACGTTTAGTCAATTATTTCTAACATACTGTATTTTTGCATTTTCAATTGATGTGTCTTCGAATTTTTATTGAACTTGTACATTTGTACGACTCCATATCCGCGCTGCAGATTCCAAGATGATTACCTATCTGTTTAAGGTGTTTCACGGTGATTTTGTCGATTTTTCTGGTTGAAGATACTTACATTTTGTTTCAAATGATCCAGCTCTGAGAAAATTATTCAAATGGTAAAATTGTATCGTTTCCAGAAGTGTGGTTCAGAAGAAATATGTAGATACGCAAATCGTTTTTTCTCAAATAAAAATACCACCTATCTGGTTTTTGTATGGAAAAAAATCTTCTCTTGAGGGGTTGGGCAACAAACATTTTGTTTCTTTGTTTTGCGGAGTTGAAGTGTTATGATGTTTCAATAAATAAATTAATGACATTCGTGCCACATCTTCCGCTGGATTTGATCAACGAAAGAAAATACAACAAAAACAATGAATTGCTAATTAGGTATCTTAAAATATGTAGGTACCTAATATATGTAGGGTTAGATAGATGAAGTCAATTCCAAATACGAAGCAAAACTGAAAATGCAAAAATATAATATTTGAAATAAATGACTTGTCCGTAAATTCTCATGCATAATATTAAACCAGGAGGTGGTGACCGGTGAAGTTCTCCCATTTTACACTGCATGCCTTTTTATGGCTTGATCATTAACCCTAAAATATGAAAAATAGACAGGTTCCTGGTAGCGAAGCGTGTGCACTTCATAAGGAAAAACGCTTTTCTTTTGTGGGGAATTTTTGTGTTTTCGATTTGCATGCCGTTTTGGATTCCATTAATATATATCAATATTATATATTGAATTCAAACAAACATTCAGAAAATTCCGTGATATTTTTTGCTCGCTGCTGTGTATTCTATCAGTGGATATCATTTTAGACTAAAATAATAAATGGAAAAACACGGGAATTCCCCACAAAAAGGAAAGCGTTTTTCCTTAAGTGCACACGCTCGGCTGCCGAGAACCTGTCTATTTTTCATATTTCAGGGTTGATTATCAAGCCTCAAAAAGGCATGCAGTGTAAAATGGGAGAACGTCACCTGTCACCACCTCATGATCTACATATGTTGGGGAAAAGATGTCTATAAAGCACCCTGCAGGAAGCATTTATAGCTTCTGAACGAATAAAGGAAGCTCAATATTTAATTTCAGTTCCCAGTGAGTTTCACGTTTTCACCGATGATGTGCACTTATTAGATATGCAATTTATATCAAAACCTGATCATGTGAAAACATCCCATATAATGAAAAATATGATAGATGTCGAGAAATGGATTACAATTAAAGTTGTTCAGAATCCACCAATGTATAAGAAAATTGAAAATGAATAAGGGGGTTTCTTAAAAAAATACGAAGCAGACATCCATTAATGCATTAGAAACATCTACTGGTCCACTGGAATTGGATTTCCTTTTGATGAATGAATAGTGGAAATTTGTGTCATAAATACATTTGATAACATTGGGCGCTAATAAAGATCGTTAACTACCTCTTTTGGTAATAGTAAAACATGAATGGTAAATACGAGACAATCGCCGTGAAGCTGAATTAATATGAAGAATGACAAAAAGCAAGTTACGACAAATTTTTCAGTTGTCTTCAAAAATATTCGATTCGAAATTAGCAAAGTTTTGAATGATTTTTAATGAGAGGGAAGAGTTCCATTTGATCAAGAGGACATTTGTTCGATTTTCTGAAATCGAATTTAATTCTATATATTTTCATTCTGTATCATGGTTGAGATTCATTCGTCATGTCGAGTAGAAAGGAGAGCCTGCATACATGAATGAGTCTGATTGATATCAGTAAATGTTGGAAAGTCGTAGCGTCTCATAAGCGGTGAAAACTTCGCAGCCCCTACTGTGATCTGACAAAAAAAGTGGCTGAGTGGTTTTGATATTATCACGAAAACGTTACAAAAACAATTAATATAGTACAAAAAGTAGGGAATTATTCATTTACGTTTGATTTGTTATTATCCATCAGTAAAATGAATGAATTTTATTATCATTGAGTAATTGTTGGAAAAAACCTTTGTTATAACAAAATATTCACCGAAATGAGAGTTACTATGACAGGTAGCTCCTTGGGAACTTGACAACTTGGAAACCTACAAAATATGTATGAAAAATAAACCAACGTGCCAGACAGTGAATTGAGTTTATGAGTTAATCAAGATGTTTCAGGATGGGCAAGCCAAATAAAATATAATTCAGGAGTTTCAAAGATAAACTTGGAAAATGATCAAAGCCCCATCAGAATTGGTTGATTTTTTCGCAGATAATGCTATTTGATAGCTGTCTAGAGATCCTCATTTGCCATTTTTGAAAATTCGTGACAGCTTTGTGAAATCATCTATTCTGACCACTACTTGTTTCGTCTTACATGGGGCATTTTCTATGCAAGTGCCCCCTTATTTTAATCGCTCTCATGTGATTTGAGGTTGAAGGAACGGACCAGTTTATCATCGAAATGAAAAATTCACTCTCCCAAAAAAAAATAGTTTCAATATCAAACTGAAACGATATAAACATGTTTTGCTTTTTGAAAAAATATAATAAAGATATGATAGCTATTTGCTGTATTTCAATACCAATAACTACAGGTGATAGCTGGTACTTTTAAAAGTGTTTCTCGAATAAAAAAGTTTTTCAAGATTCTGGTTCAATTGCCGAAAACTCAACACTGGAACTTTTTGTAGGTATCACTTGCCCTAACACCAAACTGATATTGGCAATCGACGCGCGTTTCGTTTGAAAAGTTAGCATCTTAGGAGATAAAAAAATTATAACGTATCAATTTTCTTTCTTGAAGATGCTAACCCTAATACCGATTTGGTGTTAGGTTAATTGATCTCTACAAAAAATTTTAAATTTTACACCAGAGAGTGTAAAAAATTCATCTTATGCGACTGAAACGAAAGTTTTGGTATTTTCTATCTATGACTACTGTTTGGATAGCTGTCTCACCCTCCGCCACCCGGATATCCTAGGGCGCGATGCAAATACTGCATGGCTCCCTTATATTTATTATACCTGATTTCTTGTCCATCGGGCACTTGGTAGCCATTTTCCTTGTGATTGAATATGCGGGTATTTTTATCTGGAAATAAGGAGAACACTTCAGTTTGGTTTCATTTACGATATATTTAACTTTGGCGATCTAATCGTTTAGTACTACTTTGATAAAAGAAAATCGGGACAATATCCAACTTGAGTTGCAATTATTATTTTGTCACGAACTATAGAATATTAGTAGATGAACTGGCATTGAGACTCGTGTTTTGATAATTTTCTACTCCTATGGTTTAACAACTGTAACTGTTATTGTTTCCTACGAACTACTTCACTGAACTGTTAAAACTTGTTCCATATCAGTATGGTGAAATAGGTTTTGAATGATTATTTTCAAATGGATATATTTTTCTTTCAATATCCGCTTAGAGGAAGGGTAGATGAATTAATCGGATAAGTAAAGTAAATGTTTTTCTAATGTGTTTGAGAAAATTTACTTGTGGTTCGAAATATTGGTATATAATTTACTACATTGCAACCTGTCAAACAACTTATAAAATCGCAGAAATCTGAGCCAAAACAATGGTAAACAAATAGAAGAATTTGAATGTCAGGTTGATGAAATGATAGAATGAAATTTCAAGTTAGAAACATGAATGGGCAGAAATTAAACGAAGATCAAGGATAGGAATAATGAAAATCTTCTTGTTTTCGGTACAAGCAAATTTGGTCAACGCATAGTGCATAACTTAATGGATGATGAATAACTCATAAGGAGAAAATCATATTTACCGGAGAAAACTGCCACTTCTGATTCTTTATTATAGTCTATCTAAGAGTTATTTTAGTGACCGAAGTAATCTCTTTCAATTGAGAGATGTAATTTTACGTTATTTAAGTAATGCAATATACATTAAATTATGCAGTATTCGTAAACTAAACCCGCCTTCAATCTTGGTAGCAAGAAATGCAACTTCGTTGCTTTTCCACTCAACTCCAATGAATATCTGTCAAATAATTGGGTAAAAAACAAACAAATTAAAAACGCACTGAAACCTGAAAAACATCAAATTGAACCAATCAATAAAATTAGGAAAATTGAATAATCCGATACATTTAAATCGACACAAATTGAACGTATTCAATATTGCAGCCGATTTCACTTGAAAAATGAAATTAATCTGCTTGATTTGTAGTTTGTACCTGTGAGGAAGAGAGGAGCTCAGCTCTTCTACACTTAGGAATCATTTGACATCTTGTGCTTCTTTCTGCCAATTCGTTTGGCTATAATCAAGAAACTCAATGAGATTTTAACTAATTGTACCAATCAGGCGAGGCAGACAATTCAAGTACAAAATCATTCACCATGATAAAACGTAACGTAAAAAAATATTGATGGGAATGGTTCTGGGTTCTGGAATGAAAGCAATGAAAGTAATGACCTCCACAATCTAAAAAAGTTGTACTATTTGCAAGGAAAATTATAAATTAAGCGAAAAACGAAAATACACTGTTTAATGTGATTCAAATTGAAATTTAAAAAGACAACACCTACAAATGTGTTTCCTTTAAAATTATTCACCTATGTATGATGAGGTCACTACGAAACAAATGGGAGACATCATAATTTCAAAATGCTTGTTTTACATGTAAGAATATACCATTCAACCTAACTATAAATATTGATTTAAAAACTTCAAAATCATGATAATACGAACCAACACTTGAAAGCGCAATCGAAATTGAATTGATTGACTTATTTGCACCAGACAATTGTTAATTAATTTCAGCAAACAAATTCATATCTGCTGGCAGAGTTAAATTGAGGCGTATTCTTAGAAGAGTGTAGTTATCATAAACATATATCCCAGAAATTTACAAAGTTGAAGAATTGGTACAGCCTCAGGAAAGGGTGGTTGTCATGAACATATTACAGAAAGATTCGAAAAAGTGGAAACTATTCTTTTGGATGCTATGTCTCAGTTTCAATTGCATGGAATTGACAAATTGAATTCAACTCTTACGATTTCATTGATCAAGAAACAGTTGATATGTGTTTTTTATGTCATAAAAATCTGGGACGACACCATACCCTGAAAGATGCTCTTTTCCATTTTCTTGAGTTTGAAGCTGCCAAGAATGCATCCCGACAGTATCGAAAAGTTCATCAAGTCATGACCATCGCTGAACAAGACGAAGACAGCTTCAGTAAAATCATATCGGCACTGGTTGAAAAGCTGAATGCTTTGGAGAACACCCTTCAATGAAAGTACTCGCCAATGACCGGAAAGAGCGGCCGAAATGTTACAAAGAGGGGCATCTGAAACGCACTGCCGGGCTCGATCAAGGCCCTGAACTAGACGAAGAGAATCTGAGTGAAGATCCAGCGACAGGCTTCAGAAAGTTAGAAGCTTTCGAGGAACGCTTGCCAATGGAAGTAGCTAACAACAACCGAAAAGGAAAAGGGCTGCCGAATTGGTACAACTGTGGCAGAGAGGGGCATCTGAAAGTTCACTGCCGGGCTCTATCCAGGTCCGCGGAAAGAAGGAATTGGCGATGTACAGCACCCGATCAAGAACACCAACAAACGACTTGGAGAAACGCCATCGAAAAGGAAGAAGTGCTGGAAACGCAGACAGTCTCTCAGGAATACCTTGCCTGGAGAGGGGCTACAAGTTTTGCCAGCACCGGGAGACGCATAACGATGAAAGTTTTTGCAACGTTCCAATGGTTCCGACGACAGAAAGGTTTCAACAATTCACGACAGCTACCAACAACGACAAAAATGGCCTGGCAAAGAAAACGGTGATAAATGCAAGAAAAAAGGCCCAGACCTAAAGATAATCCGAGAGTGGATCCACAAGCAAGATGCAGGAAATCGCAAAACATGGTCAACCACTTAAAGGCTACAGGCTTCAATGGGACTCGCTGAGTCTCCGAGATGACTTAATCACTCGGAACTGAGAAAGCCATGATTGAAAACTGGTTCATTATCAAACGATTCTCCCAAGAGCATGCGAACCAAACGTGCTTGAATAGCTTGAAGAACTCCACGACAGCCGCTCCGAAGGACACTTTGGGACAAACAGAACACTGACTAGTGTAAACAAGGGGTACCACTAGGTAAACTGTCGCCAAGATGTGGAAGATTGGACATGTTCTCCTCTAAGAAGGGTCCCAAAACAAGGCTCATAGGAAAATTGAAACAGTACCTCTCAGGGTGTCCATTCGAAAGGGTCGCAGTGGACATACTAGGAACATTTCCCTTGAGAACTTGTAGAAATAAGTATCTGATAGTCGTTAAGGACCACTTCTCGAAATGGCCAGAAGTTGTAGCTTTACCCAACCAAGCTGAAGCTCCTCTGCAAAATGTGATCTCTAGGCATGGGGTGCCCTTAGAAATCCACACTGATCAGGGCCGTAGTTTCGAATCGGACATTTGAAGGGAGATGAGGGGCCTACTAGGGATAAAAGGCTTGAGGAAGCTATTTTACAGCGAAATACGTGTCGCGGTTTAGTAAACCCATCGCCAGTGACAATTGTACAGGAAATTGTGATATTTTTTGTGAAAATTAAATATTATAATATAGAAGTAGTCCTTATAGAGGCTACTGATTTTTCACGATTGATCAACAATTCATGAATATTAAATTCCTCACACATTTTTTTACATCTACTCGAAAAAAAAAATGTTTGATTTTCATACAGAGTTTTTCGTGAAGATCATACATTATTTGAATGATATAGCTATTAATATCGCTATTCAAGATTCAAATCCGATATCCCAGCGCTTTGTCAACCGATATTAGCTCTCTCTCTTGTCCTCTTGGCTCTGCCTTCTGTTCGACAAGGAAAAATTTAAAATGAGTACTCACCTACATATTGTGGAACTTGCGGAAGCATTTGATTGGACTGGGGCGGAATCCAGTTGCTGGGCCCCGATTGTACGGGAAGTTGAGGCACGAAGGGCTGGAGCACCGGTTCGTACTGGATCCTGGGGTTGGTGTTTCGCGGATCGTTCGCTGGCCGTAGAAAGTCGGCTTCTGGGCGAGAGGCGATCTGGGGAAGCTGCGCTGTTTCGCGGGGTCCTTGCGGCTGGCGATAGGTACCCTGCTGGTTCGTATTCTGCGGGTTGAACGGAGGTTGAATCTGGAAGGAATATCCAGAGGAGTTACAGAAATATCTGGGTCATTATTGTTCGAACGTCATCATTTTGTGGTGGATAAATATTTTCTTTGTAGTTTTCTGGGTTTCTAACCTATTCGATGGAAAAATTGAGTCATACTAGAAGTTGCTGACTAATTGGACTTGTTCTATGCAGAAGGAACTGTTTTTCAATAGACGCAGCAACTTTTCGGGGTAAATAGAAGTCTACTCTTCTACACTTGTATAGATTCTAATATTATTGTAGGTAAGAAACTTAGAAAACTCTGAAGAGAATCTGTGTCATATTTCGGGGTGTGGTTTTGATCCCAAAATATAACTCATTCCAACCGCCTGAGTATGACGCTCTTATTATTAACACGCTTTTATTAGCTTGGGTTGTAACTATGTATGTAACGGAATCTTTGAGCATAATTTTCACCAATTTCCAGAAGTCTGATTAGTTTGAAACTTTGCATACGTATCAAGGACCGATGACAATGCAATAATTTGATCATAGTTTTCCATTATCCTTATAAGGACCACCAGGATTAATAAATTCTTTTATAGATCCTCTGTAGTGGAGTAAAAAAGATAGAGCTAGCGCGCGTTCTGCGCATGCCTGCAGTTTCGGACTTACTCTTTCGTTCTTTCGTTCGGGCACTCGGCACAGCACAACGGAGGCAGAAACGTTTTCAGGGTAGTTGCGTTCTCACAATGTTCATTCCTTATCTTACATGCGTAGGTGTACATGAGTCTGATACATGCAAATTACTGTATATGATATTTATGTAACATATAATATGATAACCGTGATTTACAAAAGGCATCTAAATTATAACAAAATAATCAGAACACAAATTTCAATCTATTTATATTAAGTATGGAACAAAAATTGGTAAACAATAATAAAGCTTTAAAATTTAATTAGACCTTTGGAAAAATGGCTGATCGGGTCTTAATTGTGTTAGTATATTCCACGGTTACCTCTCTCTGTGCCAAGAATATCTCCCAATTACGGCCGTTCAAGGATTACGTCCGTTCAAGGACAATTTCTACACAGCTTTAGTTTTACAGTCGGTAAAAAAGGAATTAGTTATAGTTAAAACATATTCAATCATAAATTCTCACCAACTAAAATAAAGTTAACAAATTTCAATTTAAATGAAATGATGAGATTGCGGAATGATTCGTAAGAAATATCACATTTCCACTAGAAACTAATTGATAAATTGAACTAAAAAATGAAAAATAAATAATAGTTTAAAAAACTAAAAAAACACGCTTTTATAGCTAACCGAACTAAAAAATAGAAAACAATCATTCATAGTCAATCAGCTCAAAATAAAATTATAATAAAATTTAAGTAATTAACAGAATGAAGTAATTCAGAGTAAAAAGCGTGGGGTGCATTTTACTACATTTCATAAGTCTCCTCTCAAAGATAATTACCGATAGAATGATTGTAATATATAATATATCAAGCACCCCACGATTTTACTCTGAATTACTTTATTCTGTTAATTACTTGAATTTTATTATAATTTTATTTTGAGCTGATTGACTATGAATGATTGTTTAGCCTTCTACTACCGTAATATAAACTCTTTGTTATTAAAAATTATTTTCTATTTTTTAGTTCGGTTAGCTATAAAAGCGTGTTTTTTTAGTTTTTTAAACTATTATTTATATTTACTGATTGCTCACAATGCTCGGTTGCAGTGGATCCTAAGGGACCGATATGTGATAAATGTGCCCCAATATAAAAATAGAATTTTGGATTGAGGTGGCCTTTACTTGATGGAAATCCATAGTTATTACGCTATAAGGTAGACACGATTAAATTTCCACAAAATTTATTGTCTTCGCGACATGTTTCGATACACTGTATCTTTATCAAGCGATGTCTTTAAACACTAAATTATTCTTCGTTAAAAGCTCCTAAATACATCAAGGTCTACTCTAATTATCTCTGATTCCTAGAATGATACAACTGACACTGATGATGATTCCTAAACTTATTAACTGATGCTAATGACTGATACTGATTCCTAGAATTACACTGATAATGATTATGATATCGGACCATAGTTACTTATTAATTGAATAAGTTCAACAAAGGGGAACTATTGAGATCCAATTGATCATTTAGCAAACAATTTGAATTTTTTAATTTATTGATTTCCAAAAATTCTAAATAATTAAGTCTAATGCCTTTATTTTCAACATGCAGAATTTCGAAATTTTTATCGAAGTCATGGCCTTCCTCCAAAATGTGATTGGCATATGATGAATGAGTTGTTTTCTTTTCATAATTCATACGATGTTCACGTATGCGGCTTTTGAATGGTCTACCTGTCTGGCCAATATATACTTTGGAGCAAGATCCACAATTCAATTTATAAACTCCTGATTTTTCATCTTTTATTGTTTTATCTTTGTTATTCTTGATGAACCTTCCCAACGTGTTATCTGTTTTATTTTGCATAAACAAAATTTAAAAGTAGCATATAAAACAGATAACACGTTGGGAAGGTTCATCAAGAATAACAAAGATAAAACAATAAAAGATGAAAAATCAGTAGTTTATAAATTGAATTGTGGATCTTGCTCCAAAGTATATATTGGCCAGACAGGTAGACCATTCAAAAGCCGCATATGTGAACATCGTATGAATTATGAAAAGAAAACAACTCATTCATCATATGCCAATCACATTTTGGAGTAAGGCCATGACTTCGATAAAAATTTCGAAATTCTGCATGTTGAAAATAAAGGCATTAGACTTAATTATTTAGAATTTTTGGAAATCAATAAATTAAAAAATTCAAATTGTTTGCTAAATGATCAATTGGATCTCAATAGTTCCCCTTTGTTGAACTTATTCAATTAATAAGTAACTATGGTCCGATATCATAATCATTATCAGTGTAATTCTAGGAATCAGTATCAGTCATTAGCATCAGTTAATAAGTTCAGGAATCATCATCAGTGTCAGTTGTATCATTCTAGGAATCAGAGGTAATTAGAGTAGACCTTGATGTATTTAAGGAGCTTTTAACGAAGAATAATTTAGTGTTTGAAGACATCGCTTGATAAAGATACAGTGTTTCGAAACATGTCGCGAAGACAATAAATTTTGTGGAAATTTAATCGTGTCTACCTTATAGCATAAAAATAGAATGTAACTGAGTGGTATTGGTTCGGAGTTCCATTGTTCATGTAATCAACTCTATCGAAATATGTTGCAAAAAACTAATGAGCTGGAAAAAAAAAACAATTGATTAAACCAGTGAATTACAGAACAAAAATTTTCTCTCCATTCCCTGCGTGAAAGGACTTACTTCAGGAGAGGATAAGACGCTAGGAAGGAAATACAATCTCAAAGTCTTCATAGGAGAAACCAGTAGACCACTGGAAGTGAGAATGTGCGAACATAAGAGAAACACACAACGAGGAAAAAGCACGAAATCGAGAACAGAGGAGCACGTTTGGACAATCAACACAGCATTAAATGGTCCCAAGCTGAGGTCATACACAGGAAGGAATGAAGGAAATTTTCATTCGCTACAACGGAGCATTCAGTCTCTGTGATGCTTTTCTGAATTTTCGAATACTCTGAAGCATATTTTTCAAATTTATCTCAACCAAATAGTTTTCTGTGAGTTATGAGCTGGTTTTTATTCAATAGTTGAATAAAACCATGTTCTCTAAAAAGTGCGAGAAAAATTCATAGTTTTTTCCCAAAATAACCAAGTGATTTTTTTTACTTGGATCGAATGAGCCAAACTAACAACTATAAACATCTCTTCGGAATGAAATTCTCAACCCATTCTTTGAGTTCAAAGTAGTTTTCTTGGGAATTCACGCTGCCACTATTGACAGAAGATTTACATAATGCTTCATTTCTATTAGAATTCCAGGTAATAACAGCGAATAATGTATTCTTTTGAACTGCGCCATATAATGTTAGTCGTCTTAGGGTATGTGACGTCATTTATTCCGAAGAAAACTGCTTCTCGCACAGGAGATGTGTTGTAATTGGTGTCGAGATAATTTTTATTATTGGTTAGTTTGTATCGAACGATTGGAAAAGACTGTCTTCACTTTGGAGAAAGCTGGGGAGCTGAGGAGACTTAGACCTCGGAACCAAGTTGCGAAGAATTTTATATATATATATATATATATATATATATATATATATATATATATATATATATATATATATATATCATGTTTGTTTACCAATTTTTTTACAAAGAATTTCTACATTGATTTTTTCAACTATAAGTAAACAAACAAGAATCCCATAAAACTCAAGGTTGTGCATGGGAGTACAGTGAATACTTTTATTGAAATTAGTTTAGGTACAGGTACAGTTGATTGGTAAGTATGTATATAACAGTAAGAGAACTAGTTATATTGTATAATTGTAATAGTAATGGAAAGTAATAGGAATCAGTACATTTTTATTTTGTATTTAGAATTAGTTTTATATCTGTTCTTTGTAAACTAAAAACATATGTTTTTATCCTTTTTTTAATGAGATTCTTGGAACTGAACGTGATTATTGCTTTTTTGAGGTTTTCTGGAGCTCTATTAAACATTTTTTGACAGAGATATGTATGATTCCTCTGGCCTATATTCTTTTTCGGTGCATTTGTTTTTGTATGTAATTGTGTTTTTTGCCTGGTATGGTAAGTATGATCTAACATACATGGTACCAAAAATGTTAAAGAAAAATAATGAAAATATAAAAAAACTAAAGAACGATTCAAACTGCGATTACGAATGACGAACAAACAGTGAACTGAGTGAACTCCCAAAATCCCAAAATACTTTTTAAAGGCAGCTAACTCAAAACTTCAAAACTGAAACCTACTATGTTGAAACCATTAATTTCCAAGCAGCCCACTTGTAAAATAAAAGCTCCCTGTATACGAAATATGGCGCAGTGGTCACTCAAAAAGAGTGTTCTGGGTCAACCAAGTGTTCGAGACTGTCCTGGACTGTCTGGGATTTTTTGTTTCTACGCATCATGTCCTGCGCAGGTTTGAAACAGTTCTGGATCTTCGAACCAGAACAAACCTACTCCTAAGAGTATTTACAACATTCAGTATGTGCTTGTCCCATCTAAGATGATGATCTATTGTAACACCCAGGTATTTTATTTCAGAAGCAGCTTGTATATCTTAGAGTCACTATTGCATGTGAATGACAGAGTGTTGAATTCAGGAAGTCGGTTTTTATAGCAGGAAAAGGGCATGTAACTTGTTTTCTCATAGTTGATTGTCAGCTTTCGTGAAACGAACCAGTTTGTAATCTGTCTCATATCAGTTTCAGTTTTCAATTTGAGGTTTGTCCAATTTATATCTCTGTAAAATATGACCGTGTCGTCAGCGAAACTAATAATTTCTCCCTTCGTGTCTAGATATAGAAGTTCATTGAGGTATATTATAAACAAGATAGGTCCAAGCACTGTTCCCTGTGGGACTCCACACGAAACCTCCCTTTTACCGCTAAATGTTTCTCGAATTTGTACAATTTGTTTTCTATTCCGTAGGTAGCTAGAAAAGAGTTTGCGAGAAGTTCCTCTAATTCCCAGTCTCTCCAGAGCATCTAACAGCAGAGTATGATCTACTGTGTCGAACGCTTTGGAGAGATCAAGAAAAACACACAGGGCTGGATCTCCATCATCAACTGCTTGGTAAATTTTAGTCATCTCATGAGCAAAATTTACCAAGCAGTTGATGATGGAGATCCAGCCATATATATATATATATATATATATATATATATATATATATATATATATATATATATATATATATATATATATATATATATATCTTGAGCTTTGGAGTGTTTGAAGGATCTTCTGAGATCAAATTATTTGTCCAAAGAAGCTATGGAAAAGTATAGTCAACTCATTACAAAAGTATTTTCATTGCAATAATTCCTATAACGGAACGGCCGTGGGACACTCATTGTTCCATTCATAGCGAACCTGTTCAAAGGTAGATTTGAGATGGAAGCGAGGAAAGTACCCAGATAATTCCCTATTATCTGGATCAAATAAGTTTATTATGTAATCGGCTGTGATGGATACAAGGGAAAAACATTTAGCATTTTCTCAAAGACCTGAGCTACAGGTGTATGAGTATCAAATTTACGTCCAGAGTAGAAAAAGAACAACCGTTGCCACTTTCAGATGTATTAATCGTATGGAACGAAAACGAAATGATATTGACTTTGAAACATACAGAGGAGACACGAACCCGAATAGATCTCATCACTGTCCACAACATAAAAAGGCAGCATTACAATTGCTTGTCCATAGGCTCATGACATTTCTTTTGAAGAGGACCAAGTACGGCAATGAGAAGAGAATGATTAAGCGCTTGAAATGAAAACCCCAGACGTAGTTCATAAAAAATTTTTTTGGAAAATATGAATTCACGGGAACTATTCGTGAATCCTAAAAGTTTATAGTAATTCCTAATAAATTTCATTTAGACCAGAGGACTCGAACAGTTTGTCGAAAGAGTAAATATAAAAGTCACCTATGAAAATTCATCTCGTAGATAATTCAGAAAATATATTCGAAAAAACGAAATATTCGAAGATTTTTCAATTTAAAATGTTTGAGTGTGAATAAAATTCATGCACACAACACTTGTCAAATCGATTCTTTACGAGATTGAATGTAAGAACGAACTTTGGTCAAAAATCAGTATTCACTATCAATTTATTCTCCTGAAGATGCCAACTTTTTTCGTGAAACGCATGTTCGAGTGTTGGTGTATCAGTTTTGGTGTTGACATAATTAATCTCTATCAGAATGTTTTATTCAATAGGAATCTAAAATGACAAAATGAGCAACTCTGAGCCAATTCAACCGACTCCCTTCTCGTGCTGTTTACGAAATCCCTATTCAGAGAAATTAGCGTTGATCTATCAAATTTGGTTGGAAATTTGTGACGCTGTAAGTCATACAAAAAATCAAAAAATAAATGTGTATACGTTGAAATAAATTAATGTGAAGCGTGGACACGTCCTTCCAGGACAGCAAACGTTCGAAATATTTCACAATAAAAGAGTGACCTATAAGTACTAACTACCTACGTAACTATGGAGTTGTAAAATAATTCACTAAATGTACGACATGACTGCATCCAGTCACCACACACGTTAGTAATGGTTTCCAAATTAAATAATAAAAACCAAGGAAATTGTTAATTATGAATTAAAGTGATGTCTACGCAAGATTGGGTAGTATTAGTAATTTTCTGGATTGCAGCCATTCTGATCTGTAAGAATGTGGAGTTGTACCGTGCTGTGCTCGTTTTTGTTTCTGGTACAATGTTTAGCAGACAGTAAGTAGCTCTCATTATTATATTTTGAAATAAATGAAGAACCAGGCATACAAGTTTGAAAAAGGATGTCAATTATGGTGTTAATATCAATCTGCTGTAGAAAAGTGTGATATTGATGACCAAATGTCTAATTTTTCGAGATATTGGGTGAAAAAAGAGACAAATGATTCAAATTTTTCCCAGACTGCCTTATAGGTAATAACACCTACTAACGAACTAGTAGCAAACCGAAACATTTAAAATTTAGTATTTTTTTTCTACTTTCCCTATTTATAACCGTTCATACGTATATGACAGCTATTATGTAGTGGCTCATTTAGGGGGGGCCGTTAGAAGTTTTTTTTTGAAATGATGAGATATGAACATTTGACCTGATAAATTCGATCTCATGATCACATTCAATTGACAAAACCAAATTCGGCGAATTTTCGTTTCAAAATCTTTTTGAAATTAAAAAAAAATATTGTAGGAGATTTGTTGATTAACACTTTGTGGATCTGTACTGTATCTAGTTATATCCATGAAGAAGAATTGTTTTTCCTACTTGCTGTCATCCAGTGTCTCGTTGATCATGAAAAGAGGGAAAGAAGAAAGGCCTCACAGAGAAACCGAAAGAAAGAGAGAAGAAGACGAACGA
The DNA here is from genome assembly GCA_032362365.1 of Zygogramma bicolorata. NCBI lineage: Eukaryota > Metazoa > Arthropoda > Insecta > Coleoptera > Chrysomelidae > Zygogramma > Zygogramma bicolorata. The sequence goes on along the minus strand of JAVJAQ010004148.1, from coordinate 233,649 downwards.
GAAAGGTAGTTAGTGCACTCGAAAAGCCGACTCGGCTACGCCTCGTTATCACAATTTTCGTTCATGCGTAATAGGCTCCTTATCCTTTTCGTTACGTATTATACTATTATCGACTCATGATGTTTTATATACGGTTGGTCATTTTCATCTTCTCTTCATAATAGAAAAATGTTAATATATAATTTATTTTTCAGTAGCTTTAGGAAACCTCAGTAAATAGATATTACTATATCTACTTGGGACTTAATGATTCAATCGATCTAAACAGGATTTTTATCAGAGAAAGTCTAGATGAAATAACTTTTCTCAATATATCCTGCGTGTAAAAATTCACTTGGTTAGTTATTTTTTCCCCTAAGTACTCGGAAGAATCCTGCAGAATGAAGGAAAACTGATTTCGATTTATTTCTAGCAATTCGATTGAATGTTTGATAATGCATATTTTGTTCGTGATATAATAAATCCCCCAACAAATGGTATCACAGATAGGCCCTGTTCTGTCCTAGAGGTATGAAATGTTCTTGGAAGATATCTACAACCAGAAAACAATTGCTATTTATTCTTATTGTAGCTATTTATTTTTTGCACACATTGAACATTCACGTAATTACTCATTTTCCTTCTATTATTTGATAATAATTGGTTTGGCAATTAATGAGACAATGTGGAAAACTATTGTTGATTGTCAGTGTGATGACACAATAATGACTAGTTGAATATGTATGTTACAATAATGATGATTTATAAACTATGCATAAAATTCAAGATAGACCAAAAATACATTGAGTATCAAAAATGCTTATTAAAATAATTCAAAGAACAACCTATTAGCGATAAGAGAGAGAAAATGTTATACAAAAAAAACAATATTCATGTGAATAAAAGAATAAAATATTTCATACCTACTTGTGAAAAACTTTCGATGAAAGTGAAATCAAAAAATTCTTGTGAAGAAAATAATGCATTTTCTAAGATAATTTTCACCAGTGCTGCTCACTATTATTGTTTAATAGGGATGTACAACATATAAGGCATTTTGTTGAATAAATGCCAATGAAGTGTGGAATATTAAAATATTTTTTTGTATACTATGAATGAAACGATGTATTCCATAGGATCACACATCTTCGTTTTCTCTGATGTATAACACAACATTTATAAACAGAGATCTGCAGTAATCTCTAGAATCCGCATGCCCCAAATTAGAGTTTGTCAAATATAAGTTTGGAAACTGATAACGGAAAATATCCAAATTACTTATTATTCATGAGATATCATAAAAGAAATGTATCTCTTTTTAATTTTTCAATCTTCATTTTTTGTTCTTCTAATATTTAATTAACATATTTACAAAATATTCGTGTATAAATGCGTGTTCGGTCTGATAAAACGGTAACATTAATATTTTCTTTTCGCGATGTATACAAAAATTAAAATATTTTTCCCGAATTTCTGTAACTACTGGAAATAATTGACATAGAGCACTTTTTAGTTAGATATTAGAGAAACGTGATGCATTTTGTAGTTTCATTTTCGATTTTGAAGAACTGGAAGATTTGATAGTAGTGAATAAGTGTAATACTGAAGGAAATCAATATCACCCAAACAATGTGTGGCGTGATTATAAATCAAGTTTATACATAACACTAAGTCCGAGTTATTACGGTTGAAACTTTTCAGTGCTAAGTATGGCTGAGAAGAGAGTGAATAGCATGTAACTTTCACTTATAAGGACGCAATGGAATATTTCTTTTTGAACTCGATTCATGAATCGGTCTATATTACACTATGCTGTTTGCATAGTTTGCACCAAATTTAGTGTTTGCTGGAAAAATTAGTATTAACATCTTATAACTAGCTTGAACTTACTAAGTTCAAGCTACAACTAGTCATTATTCACACCAACGTGAATTCATTTACAATATCCATCTTCAAGTTGAAAGTACAACTTTATTCAAACCACCAAATGAATATGATCTGTTATACCTTACAGGCGATCAAATTTGCCAAACATTAAAGATTTATTCCACTCATGACCCTCGGAAACTAAAATGATTGTCGAGTTTTCGCAATTTTAACAATCCTTCTAACTTCTTCTCTTCATACATGTGCGTGGTCTTTTGTTTTATATCGTGATACTCAATGATAAAATAAATCATCACTGGGATGGCTAAATTATTATAAATAAAATTTTATTTTCTATAACTGTTAGGGCTGGTACGCTACATCTTTATCGATTATCATAAAATAGTTAATCGGAATTGACATGTCTCTACAAATATTGCATTTTTGGGAATGAAAGCAGTACAGTTGTAAAATATTTCTAGGAGAACTGATTCCCATGGAGCCGCCTGGCAATTTGACATTACTTAACTTCGAAGATAAAGACGTGATAATACAATGGGACCCAATCGATCCCAAATCAGTTAGAGGAACTTTCAAGGGATACCTAGTCAGAGTTTGGAATCACGCCTTCAGTCAAGTTTATGCCATCCCTCCGGAAATTACGAAAACCGCCATACAGTTCTTTCCGTATTCCAAGAATTTCATGACTGTTGCAGTTAGAAATGACAAGTACGTTGGTCCAAGGAGTAACGCTATCAGTTTTGATGCACCACAGACAGGTAAGTATTCAGATGAATATGTATGAATATGTATTGACAAGATTGTAGGTTTATGCTGCATGCTGCAAATGGTTGTAACTGTTACTGGTTTATCGCTTCCATGCTGATTTTATCATTTCCTGAGAAAATGTTTCTGATTTCAAGAATCCTCAACGTTCTTTTCTATTGGAGAGAAAAATACTGTAAAAAAACTTTCCTACACCGGATCAAATGAGTTCAAAATTAGTTCCTGAAAATGTGAACGAAGGTTTGACATTTTGTTTTGCCCAAGAATGGTATATTGTTTATTCATATTTTCCTTTCTTACAATAATAATAACGTTCAATGATCAATTATCAAATTCGATGTATTATATAAGGTTTCAGTAGTCATACATTTCTTGAAGGTTATATATTTCTCTTGTACAGCAGTCAATTTCACTTCGTGAAGTTTCGTTAGGTTCTCCAAAAAATTGTGGAATGATAGATGTAATAAATGCATTTTACGTAAATGTAATGAGGGCATTTTTCATATACAATGGAAGTTTGGGTCACCATCTATTAAGAGGTAACATTGTTGACCTTATTCAAACTAAAATCGAATCTTGAGTGGCTTTTTTCGGGAAGATTCTGCACTGAATTTATTTTTATGAGTTTTCTTCAAACATTATCATTCAATAAAATTGAGAAAGAAGTATTATATAGTGAGATTTGTCTAATCTGTTATAGACTATATAGCTAGATTCTCGTTTGGGGTTATTTTTTGTTTGATATTACGTTCAATGAGATTAAGATTTCAGTTAGGAGAATCAATAATGAATGTGGTGCTTGTATTTCGTTCATAATAAAGAAATAGGGGTGATATTAATTTGAAAGGTGATCATGGCATAGCGTAAAACAAACAATATTTTGACAGCTGTGATTGCCTGCAAACGTGTTGTTGACATCATTGTAATTTGACCTACGACGACATATGGCGACTATTTGTCTCCTCTCAAATATGTGCGAATTGACAACTGTGTGGCTTATACATGGGTAAAAGAAGGTCACAGATGATATCAGGTTACTCTTTATCACTTTGGAGTAAATACATGGAAGAAAAGCCAAATTATGAATAAACGATTAGATTGGAACCTTTAGAGTGGCAGAGGGGTCTTTTTCTAGAGATAACATACACTATGACCAAACTTACAGTCGACGCGCATTTTGCTATCAAGGTTAGCATTGAAACTTTTCCTAGAGATCAATTACCCTAACACCAAACTGATATTTTTGCACTCGACGCGCGTTTCGCTAACAAGTTTAGCATCTTCAGGAGAAGAAAATTGATGATATCAATCAGTTTGGTGTTAGGGTAATTGATCTCTAGGAAAAGTTTCAACTTTCACACCAAAGGTTCCAAAACTCATCGTTCAAGGTTAGCATGTTCAGGAGAAAAAGTTGACATTGAATCTAAAGACTGTTGTTAGTACTATTTATATCTCACAATCTGCAGTGGTGGATGCAAACACTACCTGCAGAGATTTTTCTCAGTAAGACCAGGACTTGGTCCAATAATTTTCGGGAATTCGCAAAGAAGCAGGTTTTTTCCACTTGTGTATTTCACTACACTTTCAAATTATACGAATTATATGAAAACATATGCATATTATGTCCTCATATCACACCACTGAGAAAACTTATCAACAGAGATTACAATTCTAATTTCCATTGGCTGTATATGTGACGATTTATAGCCGTCAATATATTCAATAGATCGAAAAGTGGAAATAATGGAGCTCTAAACAATAAAAAAAACAAAAATGCAATAAAATATTATTGAATATGTGATCAAATGTAAAATAGTGGGAGTGAGCTGAAACAGACAGAAATCAAATAGAGAAAAAATGACGAAAAAGCCATAGATCAGCTCGCAGTAGAGATGAGTTATTGGCATAGGGTTGTATATAAAAACTGTAATACTTTGTTAGAAGGTCGAAGGACTTGGAATGAGTTATGTTCATGACGATGTTGCTATATGAAGCAATAACTTCTAGCGCTATGCTGTTACTCTTCAGCCGTACAATTCACTAAATTCATGAAAAAGCTGACTTTCCTACCCAATAGTGGAAGTAAATAACAAATCTCTCTAAACGGCCCTGTTCAAGAAGATAAATCCTGAAAAACTAATCACAAATCAACCAAGAATTTCATATGTATTTCTAAAAAAATATAATGGCCTCCGCTAACATCATTTTTGGGTTTTTCATGATTAGTTTTTCATTTCGAGAAAAACCGAAGAAAAAGTTTGGTCGAAACTTCCCATTTATGTGTAGGAAATTCAGCTTTTCCCTGTATTCAGTCAATTGTACCACTAAAAAGTGACGGCATAGTGCTAAAACTTATCATTTCGTATAGCAGCATTCTTCTGAACGTGATTCATGCTGGGTCTTCTGACCATTTAAAAAAAAATGTATGGGCTTGTAGTCTTTTGTGAACTCGAAAACTTTGATCTCACCTTCCTGATGAGGTGAACGATACAATTGAACAGTTTCACTTTGTTTCCTTCTACATGATGTGATTCAATTATCACAAAATATAATAAAAGTTAATACATTACATGCCAAAAAAATAGTTCAGTCATATTAATCGACCATTTATTTCAGAGTCCAACATGCCATTCCTTTTTGAACACTACCAACTTGGATCCAACTCGGTGCTCCTACAATGGAACAAACCCACTCAGCCCAATGGCATCTTATTAGGTTACAATGTGTATTGTAGTGAAATGAAAGGGGGCACAATCGATGAAAAATCCACCGTACGATATTTTGTATCCGGTCCTGACAATTTCCAAGCCAAACTGACCGGCCTCAAAGAGGGAATTCAGTATTTCGTCCAAATAGGGGCTGTAAATTGCGCAGGGGAGAGCGACCAGTAAGTATATATTACAATTTATAAGAATACTGTCACGACCCCAGCTGGGTCGTTTTGGTAACCAATTACCAATTTTTACTTATTGGGGGTTTCACTCTGAATGTTGTTTCTTTGATTCATTAACTCAGTTCATGAGGTGAGGTGGTGAGCAATTAAACAGTCGGATAAAATTAATACATCTATTGATTAAATGGATAAAACAAACCAATCGTACTTACAAATAATAAATCATCATTGTCGCCGTGTGTCACACCTTCGGGGACCGCTAGCAAGTAACTAACTAACTATCAATCATTCCCTCAATCCCTCTCTTTCAATATCCAGGTGAAAAATCTCTGTCAGCGTTTTCAATTCACATCGTAAAAAGCCAACATTTACCGAAGTGCTGAGACAGCGATCTCAGCAGCTAGTTAACATTACTTGATACAATGTGAATTGGATACTTCCGGATATGCCGCCTGATATTCGACGAAAATAGAGGAATTGGTGTTTCTGCAAATATATTTGGTTTTATTGGTTTTTCCCAATAATGTGACAATACCAACTACACAAAAAGTATTCTCGAATTTCTATCTACATTTGAGGATTCAGTAAAAGTTCACAAATGGAAAATAGGTTTGACCTGAATTGCATATTTTGGAATGAAAAGTTTTTCGAGGAATATATGAGGCAATAAGTGAGCATGTCTTTTGAATAGCTGAGTTTTTATTAGAAAAGTCGTATAATTATGAGAAAATATTCCTTCTTTTGAATATTGTGACCCACCAGAACAAATGTCTTCTCGTCATGAACCTAAAGCTGGGTTCTTAGCAAACATGGTGAATACATCTGCTTTCTTCGGTGGGGCCTTTGAGAAGGAATGAGTCAGAAAAAAAGTTTATATCTACAGCCTTTTAAAATGACTATAGAGCGAACAACACCCATTCGGCAATTCAAGAAATTTTGGCAAATACGCATTTCACGATTATCTCTTAGATTAGTTGAGCGCCAATGCTGTGACTGCTTCTGAATATATTTTGCTTAAATATGGCTGGTAGCTATATTCACCTTTTCGTGTTCAGTACATGTTCAATCTCGATCTTTATGGCATACAAAATTTAATTTCATATAGTAAATGAAGTAAGATAAATAGTTGGCTTGACTGAGTAAATTCATAATAATTTTTTTCTACATCCGTTCTATTATAATACAAATATATGTCCATAATCCGATTCATAGTAAGATCCATCATGATACAGATTATTATTCATAGCGATACAGATTTTGAATCAATTGAAAATCCAATTCAGTGGCGGAGAGCTACAGCAAAAATTCGGTTCAGAATGAAATCATCATATCCAATACAATATTGAACTTTATTGAGACTGGCAAAATGAAATAAATGTAGATAATCCTTCCACTACCAGATAGGTGGGACCTGGAATAAACTTTCAAACTGCACGTTGTATAATCCTCATATTTTCAAGAAATCTAAATAATTACAATAGTAATGTTAAATATAAATATGAATAGAATGTATGCAACTCTCATGTAATGATTATGACATGACCGTTGCAGAGTATGCTAATATTATATCTGTTAATTATTGTGCCCGTGCGGGCAAAAATTTTTTTTTAATTGAAATACATACCACTGAGAATGAAAGACGACTTGGGATGACTAAATGTCAGCAAGAAACAAGATTAATGAATTGTTTCAAGATATAAAAACCTGAAGGATCGGTGTAGAATGGGTACTAAAACGGTATGGTAATCGTTTGTGATTTGAAGCCAGTTTTTCAATCTCCTTTAAAGAAATTCACTGTTCAGTTCAGTCCCCAAGAGCCAATCGAAGTGCTTGGCAGAGGCATTCAATGGGGTGGTGGGGACTCAAGGGCTTAAGAAAGAGAGACAGAAGTGTGCAAAACCGGCTTGAATGAGATATACGATTGTGTGATGATAACTTAGCTGACAGCTAAGTTTCTAAACAATAGTTCGAAATCGAAAAACAGGCCTTTCACCTATAGTTATTGGTGACTCAAAAATGACAAAATATTTTGAAGGGGATTAACGCCCTTGAGAAGCGAAAATTTTAAATTCCTGTCAAAACACCAAAATAACAGACCACCTGATAGTAAGGCATGAAAAATTCTTACTCTCAAATCATTCGAATTTTTTTCCGCTCTCAAGAGTTTTGAAAAAAAATCTAGTAAATTAAGGGTGTTATCTTCAAAATATACAATAATGAACGTAGTGATCTGTGACCCCCAAATCCAATTTATTCATCTTCTCTTGATGTTTTGTGTTAAATCGTTGCAATGCTTTTACTATTTTTGTTTAATTGAAAGTGGCTCATCTTCGAAAACTTGTTTTCTTCTCAATAAACGTGAAACGTTAATTTTAGAATACTCTGTATATAAGATTATTGAATTAAAATATAGATTTATTTACAGCAAGGTAATGGAAGTTGAGTTAGAATCGTATAGCCCCCAGAAACCATCGATGCCAACATTCAAGTACCAAATCGATTTCAACATAACTGACAAGAATGACCTCATAAAAGAGAAATGTTCTGAAGCAAGGCAGCACCCCAAAGCCGGAAATTCCGAAGATGACTTTTATATACTAGACGAACAAGAAAAAGGCAAAATTGTTACACCCAGTCCTCTACCAAAAGAATGGATCCACGTTCACACCAACTGTCTTGTGAACACTCTTATCAAGTGGATACCGGATGTGAATGAAAACCCTGGTGAACACTTCTACGTCAAATACAGAATAAAAGGTGAACCTAAATTTATGAAAACTGCACCCGAACTGGAAGAGGACTATACGATACTGGAAAACTTCAACGCCTGTGTCAATTATGAAATTATTCTAGTAGCTGTTGATGGGGATCACGAGACGGAGAGTGAAGTTCAAGAAACACCAGCTATAATGTTTATGTACCGACATTAAACTCTCAATTTTTTTTACCTAATTATATCTGATTACTTTAATACAACAATTAATAAATTAAAGATTCACAGGTGGTTTCACTATAAGAATTCAGGAGAAATCCTATTCTCTTTTCATCAGATAAGCTAGTTAAGTGTGTACGCGAATGTGAACTATTTCGATTTGATTTATTAGCATCCGCACCACACAAGGAGATACGGAACGTTTATATTCAGATCTTCGTGCGATGGAGATAAAGTAAATCAATCTCATATAGGCATTAAACATTAGCACATCACACATATGTTACCTTCACGTTCAATCTTCACCATGCTTATTAGAATACAGATGACTTAGTGAGTTTTTTACGCTGCTAGAAACTGAAATTATTCACTTTTCACGTTGAATGTCAAGAAAGAAATAATAATAATCTTTCAAACGTGAAAAAAATAATTTAAGATATGACAACCATTTAGCAACTGGACATTATCAATATATATTTTTGAAGCTTTTCACACGAACGTAAGTTTTTTTTTCTCAATCAGGAATATACATTTTTTTCGAAGGGTGCTCATGTATGCCATGAAAAAGGGCTCGGCAATGTAATCCATAATAGGGAATAATAAAAAATCCTTTTATTGTATGTCTACAGCAGACACGAGACAAATAGTACATGAAAAAAACAGAATCCTAACCCTAAGGTGACGAAAGGCTCTTCTTCAATACGAGAAGAGAAGACAGCGGTTTTCCATGCAACCCATAATACTGGTTGAATATATTACTGTGGCCAGAAACTGCAGGTTTTCATGCCTCGTTAATACCATACTATTTCAAATAAATACTTCTCGAAATATCAGATATCTGATTATAAAAAAAAGTCTGTAGAATGAGAATGGTTCGGACTTCCATTGTCTATATTATTACCTCTATTGAAACTTGTTGCTAAGAACGAAAGGATGAAAATACAAATCAAGTAGGGAAATCAAATCCAAACAAAATTTTGAAATTGTTTTTTTTTGTCAATAATAAAATTAATAATAATAATATAAGTTTATTCATAAATAGATAACAATAATAACAATTCGGAAATTTTATGAATATACATTTTTATGAATAAACTGAAAAACAAACCTTACGAAGAGAACTTGTTGTAAGGTTAACTGAAGGTAATAACAATTTACAATCAATACATTTGAAGTTACATACCTAGATAATCATCAGTTTGAAGAAACCAATTTCATAAACTATTCAAAAATGTGTCAAAATAAATTCGAGAGGTCTTGATAATCCATATTTTACTTTTTTGTTTAAATGATGATGATGATTTGATTTTTTTGATTTCATGTGGTATTTTGTCATAAAGATATGGTATCATAAACTTGTAGTTTCTTTGTGCAATTTTCTTCTCAATTTTATTTTTAGATGTAATTACAGTTTCATTTCGAGTTTCATATTTATGTTCATTATAATTTATATATTTTTTATTTTTATGAATGTAAATCATCATTCTATAAATGTATAATTGATTTATATCCATTTTTTCACTTTCTTCGAATAATAATTCAGTTGAATATTTCCAGTCCTTATTGTAAATTATTTTCAGAAATCTTTTTTGTATTATTTCCAGTTTATGTTTATATATTTTAGACACCCCGCCCCAGCCTAATATTCCATAACTTATTTGGGATTGTATTAAGGCAAAATATAGAATTTCAAGTTGTGGTATTGTTAAAAATCCTTTCAATTGTCGAAATTTGGGAAGAAGAATTCGAAGTTTTTTTACCATAAAATATATTTGCTGATCCCATTTCAGATGTCTATCTATCATTTGCCAAGGTATTTGATTCAGTCACTATCCATAATTTGTATAGTATTAGTAATTTTAATAGGGCCCCAATTTGGTAGTGAATTTTCGTAAGAATAAAAGGGAAGATATTTTGTTTCATCGAAATTTATTGTTAATAAATTGTTATCGAACCATTTTTTAAAATCTTCTTGTACTATTTGTTTTAACTCTGTCCAACTTTTAGCAGTGTAAAATATAACAGTGTCATCCGCGAACGCATGAATTTTTCCTTTGGACTTGAGTGAAAATAAATCGTTTAGATAAATATTGAATAACAAGGGACCTAAAACTGTACCCTGTGGTACCCTTTTTTTTGGATCACTAAATGTGTCATCAATATAAACTTTTCGTTTAGGTAATTTGCAAATAAATTTTGGGTTATTCCGCGAAAACCAATTTTCTGCAATTTTTCCAAAAGTAATTCATGACTGACTGTATCAAATGCCTTTGCTAGGTCAAGAAAAACACAGATAGTTGGCAATCTTCATCGAGTGAATCTTTTTTGTCATTAGGTTTGATTGATCGAAAAAAATAATACTGTTACAAAAAATAGAGATATCGAATATGAAACATTAGTCAATTTATAGTCAGTTTGTTTGAATTCAATTTCCTTACTTGATCTGTATTTTCATACTTCCGTTCTTAGCAACAGGTGTCAATACAGTTAATAATATAGACAATGAAAGTCTGAACCATTCCCATTCAGCAAGGAACATTGTCTTTTTTGTTTGAATGTGGTTATTCAAACAAAAAAGTATGTAATCTCAATTCATAAAATTTTGCCGAATTACATTTTTGCATTGTAAAAGAAAGTAGAAAATTTTGAAATAAAACAAGTGAACGAAAAATTGAGTTTTTTGTGTTGTGTGACAAATAAAAACAAAACACAAAAATGATCTCGAAATAACTCGAGAATAAGTTCGATGTCTGTATTCATTATAAAACTTTGAAGCAGATTCATGCTTTAGGTTGAACTAAAATTATCAGGAATTTGAATACTGTGAGTAATTTTGTCAAATTTGCGTTATTTCATAAAGATAAATACCCATTGAGCATGGGCGCCGTTACAAAAAATTTTAAGGGGGGGGGGCACATAAAACTCAAAATGTTAGTGAGGGGCACATTTTTTCAAATCAAAGTATTGCATTTATTAGAAATGAAAATCCTTTTGAACAATACTTAGGAGTGGTGTTTGGAAATAATTGCAAAAATCAAGTCGATATCGTGTCTTATGCGGTGTATGGATTGAAAAATGTTAAATCCAGGGGGGGGCGCTCCACCCCCTTGCCCTCATGAAACGGCGCCCTTGCCATTGAGTAAGTCCTGGATTTGTCAATAGGCCATATAGGCCGCGACCTAGGGGGTGGCAGATTTAGAGGAAGCTTGCTTTATTTGAGAGTATAGAAATCGAAAGTCAAAAAAGTTCACCGGTTGTCTCATATTTTTTTTCATACTAGAAACAGAGATAATGAACATTATAAAGAAGGATGATATTATAGACGATTTTGCTATCAAAAAGTCCCGTAAAAAAATTGTAGTTCTTGTTTCTTTAATTGCCTTCCTTAACAACTAATTCATTCTCTCAATTAACTTAAGTTTCATTCTCACTAATAATGAAAAATTATTATTTTAGGAAAGGTACATGGGGCGGCGGAAATCAATTGGCCTAAGTTCGTAAAAATATAAATCCCGATCTGCATTGGGCAAATACCGAACATCATAAATCTGGTAATACACACTGCGCCATACATCGAGCACAGGCATAAAACGGCCAGGCTTTCACAATATCATACTACGCGTTCCTCCTTCCTCGTCATTGGTTTTTGCCAAGATGAATAAAAACCCTGGTGTGTTGACTTATACCTAATAGATTGTAAGCAAATTTTCTCGACTTTTCGCTATCTTGATTTTGATCAATTTTAACTGAAGAGATGCCTTCGAGAGTTTACCAGCAGTGGCGCACCTTACGTGATTTTAATTTAATCTGTGATGCCAGGATATCCGTCTGCTAGACGGCCATTCGATTATTTATAGATTTATAGGTTATTTTTATTTTATGGTCTCATGTTTTGCATGCAATACTTGTTTTCCCGCGAAATGCTAGAAATTATGTAGACATCACATTTTGACTGATTATTGGGTACCTATTCCTTTTGCTTTCAATTTGATGAAAAATAAATCAAAAACTCAGTGATTGTGGTGTGATTTTAAATCTTCCGAAACAATAGTTGTGAGTGAAACTGGAAAGTATTGATATCTTATCTTTCTACTTTCTGAGGAACCGAAGATAGGTTAGTACTTTTTTCTTCATAGTGTTAATAAAAATGCAATTTTAATGTGATTTACGAGCCGAGGGGAGACGTTACACGAGCGTTTTTTTTGAGCTTTGTAATCGGTTGATAATAATCTACTATCACTGTAAAATCAAACAAATACAAGAACAGCAACGATGAACACTTGAGAATATAAACAAGAAAAACGTGAAAAGAAACAAGTAATAGGTACAAGATTTTGAATATTAAAGGAACTTTCAAATGCATTTAAATTCAAATCAAACTGTCAAACATTTCAAAAAAATCAATATCTTTTTATTAGACGAACTTGACCTTACGTATTTTGTATACCGATAATTCTATTGGTGAACGAAAGATCCCGCAAGAGTTTATCCAATGAGACCGCCGGTATCGAAAATCACTCGTAAGCTGCCGCCCTAATGAAAATGTACCCTTAGAAAATCGCATTTGTATCACCACCTCAACACCACCTACCGTCAAAAAATGTAAGTTTTCTCTTCGATTTCTCAGGTCGAGAGGAACTGGCTAAACAAAAGCATATCGGTCAACGCACCAGGGTTTTTATTCATCTTGGTTTTTGCTATATTTCACAGACGGACGAATTAACAGAGAACGCAATAAGGCTTTATGCAATAGGATACTCACATTAGCATCGTACCTAACCGCCACAGGTGGATTATTTGCATGCACCGGAAGAGGCGGAGGAGTGGTGATTGAATATGGACAACCTAATTCCGGCGCTTCATCGCTAGAATCTGCACACTGAGGAATGCCATCGCATGCGTTATAGATCGCGATGCATTCTCCTGATGATCTGCACTCAAATTGAAAACGGCTACATTTGCGATCTGGAATCGAAATAAGATTATCTGAAAACAGAATCTGGGTGAAAAAAATAAAACATGTTATATTCCAATCTCCAGGGGATTTGAAAAAGGAATACAAAAATTGAACAAAATTCTTTATGAAAATCTGTATCAAAAATACATAGTATCCTGAGAGATTTTCACTTGTCATATCACTATAGTGCTTGAATTATTTCCGGACATTTTTTCGAGATCACGAATATTTTGAGAATTATTCATATAAAAACATTTGACATAGTCAGTGGGCATACTTGAAGACCGACGGTAAATCAAATCATCTCTCGAACAATCTGTTCAGGCCAGTCTCAAATTACCTACACAGTAGGTTTCGGCTGGCACCTGTCAGAAAACAATTACCCCCCTGGCTGATACCACGAAGGGCATTGAATTATATCCGACCGGTGTCGGGACACACTTGCAGACCGGTCTGCAAGTGTGTCCGTCCCTATGATTGAAGATCAATTCCTTCATTTGTGTCGACGAAAGCAAATGCAGGATTTACTTCTGTGAAGAAACCTGCACTGGCACCGGTCGGATATAATTCAATGCCCTTCGTGGTATTAGCCAGGGGAGTAGTTGTTTTCTGACAGGTGCCAGCCGAAACCTACTGTGTAGGTAATTTGGGACTGGCCTGAACAGATTGTTCGAAAGATGATTTGATTATTCATATAATTTTCTTGAAATATTTGTGAGCAAGAAAAAAATTCCAAGGATAATTCAAGTAGCGCGGTTTCAAGTTGCGTATGTTGGTAACAATGCAAAGCTACTGCCGCCTACCACCCGGTATTTTTATCACACATTTCAGTGAGCATGAACGACAAAAAATGCACATCTAAACAGACTACCAATTATCAAATACAATCACCATGACGACTTGGACATCTGGTACATCACTTCAATTAACACTCAAACTAATAACAGCAATAATCCCGATTCCACCTACAGTAAAAAAGTAAAAAAACCCAAAATTCATATTTATTTCAGGTTTATTCGAAATATAACGAATTCCCTGCAAACATTGAGAAAATAAGTACCACGGGTGCCAGCTGGTCGTTTTGATCGACTATGAAATCCTTAAATTTGTTAGTATTTGTGTTGTTTATTGAAAGTATTCAGCTATTGATATTTTTTTTTTTATTAAAACTTCATTCTAGAGGTTGGCACATTCGCTTCTCAAGCGGAAGACCAGGGTTCGATTCCTCGCCGGGCCACCGTGGTGGGTAATCGCACCTTGAAAGGTAAGGCCTTTTTGATCCATTGCTCGCACAAGTTTGCATTTCTGAGGGTTGACGTTCGTCAGCTGGTTAACGGCAACAAACAATTTTCGAACAATAAAGTAGCTGTGTTTTTGAACAAAAAATGGCAAACTTATAATTTAAACATAATGATAATAATATAATATTTTAATAATATTAATTAATATATTCATTAGTCTGCTAATTTGCCATAGAGTCGAATTTAAAAGTTACATTTTGTTTACTTCAGCACAAAGTGGACAAGTGACGTGTTATACCAAACAAAATATTATTCTATGCTCACGTAAAAAAAATTCCACTGTCGCTATAGATCAAACCCTACGGGAAACAATTTCTGATGTATACCTGAGTAGCCATGGTAACGCGAGAAAAAATTCGCGTTTTATTGGTCGAAAACTGTTGGTGTGAATTTTTCACTATAATAAATTTTACAAACGTGTTTCGGCTATATGATAGCTTTTTGAAGCAAATAAGTATTTTTTACTTGAGGAAGCTATCATGTGGCGTAACACGTCGCGGTTTTGTAAACCTTGTTGTGAAGAAAATCCTACAGAAAACTGTTTAAGTATATTTTATGGAATACAAAGGCGTTCGAGAAGACCTTCTACAGTCTGTATGTATTAGAATAATTTATGGACATTATGAACAGCTCAGAAATTTCGGGAATATATCTAAAAAATGAAGAAAATCTCCTCTCAAAATTTGCTTCAATATGTGTATATACTGATATCAACAATAGTGCCTCAGAGATATTCGAAGTTCTTTTCATAATTTTATATTTTTCCTTCATCAATTATTTTTCATATTTATTTCTCATTTCGAATTTCGAACACTTGCCTAGCTCTTATATATATGTGGACCTACGCTTTCCATAATATGAAAATTCCTAGTTGGGGATAATTTATATACTGATTTGAGGCCGAATAACTGAACATGTTAATAAGAACAGTTTGGAAAATAAAAAATCAAGTAGTGCTTTGGAATTTTTCGAAACATTACTATACAACACTAAACACGGTCGATATCGAGAAAAAACTGACAACTCTCTTTGGTTTTCAACAGATCGCCTCAGAGTTGTTTCCCGAAGTTTACAATCTTCAAATAAAAAACCATTAGAAATTCATATCTCTTCGTCACTGCTTCCCACGATATTCTCTCAGCATTACAGAATTATTTAACTTCCATGCGAATCTAAAATAAAAAAAGTTCAGAATTATGGAGACCAAATGAAATTGAAAGCCACATAGGAATACAAACTTTTGAGAGACATGGGTGGCCGATTTTTCCTCGTATTTCACGCGACCATCGCGTCATAGAAGGAGAAAGAGCCTCTTCTGTTTTCGTGTCACTAAACATACGGCTTCCGCGACTGAAACGCTGCAGTTCTGCCGATGTTTACATTTGCTTTCTTCACCCATCTTCGGTGTTCGACGCGAGTTCGTTCTAAACAAGTGTTCAACGATTCATGCAGTGTCGTATCTTACGAGTGTACCCACTTCTGTTTATCGATAACGTACAGGAAATATGGCATCGAAACTCCGAAGAACTCCTCTCTATCCCCAGGAAAGCGATTTTTTCAGGCCGCAAGGGGTAGTCACTGAAATTGCTGTGAGTAGTTGGCTTCTGTCAATATATTCTGTTTCTATCCGATGTGGGATCCTATGATGAAACTGACAGAAAAACAATTCATGTCTGGTGATACTCTCATCCACTCCAGGAAATATTCCTAACTTCTCATTTTATATTTCCTCTGGTCAAACACCATAAGGCAGAGCCTTGTGCAGGCAAGGACGGATCTTTTACCGGGTGTAAGATAATTCAAGCTTGCCCTTCAATCTCTTTTGTCTATCCTTGTTTGAATGTTTAATTTTTGTGGTTCATATGGTATCATGATTTGGAATGATCAACTCAAAATATTATTTCTTGAGGCAATTCCAGTTTTGCAGGAAATTACTTCAACTTTCAGTTATATTTGTACAATTATGGATTCGGCAGTTCATTTCAGATATGAATAATGTCCAACTTTGGTGAAGAGGTAGACACTGCCAATGAATGATCTATGTGGAAATCAAATCAGTGTCTTTGATTCTTCAATTACTCACTTTTTGTCTATTATTTGACAAATATTTTCATTTCATAATATATAACGTGTTTGGGAATAATAACATAATAATAAATAAAATATTCGGGAAATATTCCTAACTTTTCATTTTATAGTTCCTCTTGTCAAACACTTTTGAGAGTGAGCCCGGAAGGCGAAGCAATATGCAGGCAAGAAAGGATCTTTTACCGGCTAAATCAGGCTTGCCCTTCAACGTCTTTTGTCTCCTTGATTGAATGTCCAATTTTTGTGGTACATCTGGTATCACGATTCGGAATGATCAGCTCAAAATATTTATTCTTGAGGCAATTCCAGTTTTGCGGGAAATTACTTCAACTTTCAGTTATAATAGTACAATTATGGATTCGGCAGTTAATTTCACATATGAATGTCCAAGTTTGGTGAGAAGTTAGGTACTGCGAATTACTAATGAATGATCTATGTGGAAATCAAATCATAGTACCTTTGATTTTTCAATTGGTCACTCAGTCTATTACTTGATAGATATTTTTATTATTTATAATAAATAAAATATTCTGGAAAGTCAAGGGTGCTACAAAACTATATATGGATATTCCAAGGGCATATTTCCGAGGCCAAAATAGGGATTTTTTTCTATAAACATGGGCACGAAAATGTACCCCTCTGAGTTATGATTTTTCGAAAAAAACAAAAATTTTGATTGTTATCAAAATTTTTTGCATTAGACTGCATGATAAGTGGTGGCTTTTTATGTCGCTCTTTCTGATTTAACTATTGTAAAAACCTACGATTTAATGCTAGGCCTCTAATAGTCCCCTACAGACGAACAAATTCGGAACTTGGGTATTTTTGTGGAGAGAATGATGAATTATTTTTTGACTCTTCTCTTCTCCGAATCCAAAAATAGTGAGTGTTTTAATGTTTTTTATCTCACTTTCATAGTTGTAATTTCTATTTTTTGATTTGGAGAAGAAAAACGCCAAAAATTAATTGGTCAAACGAACAAATTCTTCTATTTTTTGTCCTATTGGTTAGAGAATCTGGAAGTACGTCAAAAAATGCGAAAAATGGTTTTATTAGATGCATTGTCGACCCCTTGTTCCTAGAAAAAATAGTCGAAAGCACACCCAAGGCACGTCCTTGAAATTTACACAGAAAATTGTGTAACTCCCTGTATTTTCGATTTGTAAATAGTGAATCATATATCAATATACCCCAAAAACGATCTAATCGTTCTTTGATTCGTCAAGATGAAAAGGGTAATATGTGCATTCGTAGTTTTATCTCTTACATTTCATTCTACTGATGATTTTTGGTGTCTTTTTTCTGGACTTGCAGTATTCGACATCTGTCTTTCTTTCACGTATAGTAGTTTTCACAATAAATGGTATTGACTGAAGGATTATAATAAAACCAATTAGACACTTGAGTTGTAAAATCCGAGATGCACATCATAAATGTAAAAGAACTAGATTACCAGCTTACACTTCTGGTTCATTTCAGTCTTTGTATTTCATTGGAAGTGTTCACTTGTGTTACGGCGTGCAATAATTTTATAACATTTATTTGTTATTACAGACATTAAAAGCAAAGATTTTATACCCCAACGTACAGAATAGGCAGTATGTGGCGTCCGTGGATAAAAAGTAATAGTGCTTCTTCCAGTGGTTCGTTAAAGAAGAATCACTTATCTTGTGACGCGAAAATCATTATAAAAATGTGTATAGTTCCTTACTTCAGCAATGGATGGAATATACCCCATATTTCTCCAAAAGGGACAGGAAATACTTATTCCACACCTGTGCTGTATATTCAAGGCTTGCATAGCATTACGGCATATACCTACGATGTGGCAAGAGGTGAAAGTCATATATCTCCCAAAAGTAGGGAGAATAGGCGACAAGACACCCAAGGCATATCGTCCCATAAGTCTAATGACCTTCCCACTCAAAACGCTGGAAAGGCTGATAGATAGATACATAAGAGACGAGGTATTACAAACAAACCCACTCAATGAACGCCAATATGCGTACCAACCAGGCAAGTCAACGGACTTAGCACTGGACGACCTCAACAGGCTACTAACGAAGTCCTTGGAAGACAAAGAGATAGCCATAACAACATTTATAGACATCGAGGGTGCCTTCAATAATGCATCCACCGAGTCTATAACAAACGCTCTAAGGAAAAAAGGGGTACATCCCCTACTGTGCCAGTGGATAAACGCCAGCTTGAAAAACAGGGTCATTGTATCAGAAATTGGCGGAATAACACTAACAGCTAGAGCAAACAGGGGATGTCCGCAGGGAGGGGTGCTATCGCCCCTACTTTGGGCCATCCTAATTGATGAATTAATCGAAAAGCTAGTTTCCAGAGGCTTTCATTGCCTAGGATATGCCGATGACCTCGCAATTATTGCAAAAGGCAAATTTGCAAGGACAGTATCGGAGCTTACACAGTCAGCACTGGATATAGTCGACAGGTGGTGTAAAGAGGAGGAGCTGACAGTAAACCCTCACAAAACCACAATAGTCACATTCACACGAAAAAAAGTACTGGAAGGGCTCAGGTCACCTGTACTGAACGGGATAGAAATTCCATTTGCCCAAGAGGCGAAATACTTAGGAGTTATCTTCGACCATAAGTTGACCTGGAATCAACACCTACAAAAAACCATAGAAAAAGGTACTGTAGCCTTCAATCTGTGCAGAAGAATGTGCGGAAAAAATTGGGGGCTACAACCAATAATGACTACATGGCTCTATGCCAGAGTTATCAGACCCATGATAACGTATGGATCGGTGGTATGGTGGCCAAAGACCAAGCAGGTAGGAGTGGTTCGACGGCTCGGAGGACTGCAAAGACAAGCATGTCTGAGTGCCACCGGGGCCATGAGAACCACCCCAACAGCCGCTTTAGAGGTCTTGCTCAACCTGCCCCCACTACACATATACATCCAAGCCGAAGCCAGGTCTGTCACGAGCAGGTTGCTAAGAGGACAAGCTCCCATAAGCAACATGCACGGGAGAGACTACAACAAGCTATATGAGGAGTTGGAAAACGACCCGGTTACAAGAATGCCATCAGATGGCATACTTACCAGATATAGCTTTGACAAAACTTTCAAGACAAGTATAACGGACAGGGATGGGTGGAAGCGGGGGCCTCCCATCAATGCGGAAATCGCTGTCTACACTGATGGCTCCAAAACGAATGAAGGTGCAGGAGCCGGCATTTACGGAACCAAGCCGAAGATGAAAATCTCATTGAGCTTGGGCAAATATGCGACGATATTTCAAGCGGAAATCGTTGCAATACACCATTGTGCACAAGAGCTAATAAGGCATGATTTTTCAGGAAAAAACATTGTCATATACTCAGATAGCCAAGCTGCAATAAAAGCAGTCAACTCAATGCAAGTTACCTCAAAACTTGTTTGGGACTGCATAGACGCCCTAAAAGAGCTGGGCAGTCAGAACAGACTTAGCCTGAATACCAGCACATACAGGTTATAGAGGCAATGAAGAGGCCGATACACTAGCCCGAGAAGGAGCAAGTAAGGCCCTGAATGGCCCAGAACCATATTGCGGTATAGCAAAAGCTGTACTAAAAACAAACACTAAATCATGGATTCAGCAGAAGTCTCAAGATTGGTGGAACAATGCACCAGGAATGAGACAGGCCAAAGAGTTTATCAAACAACCGCTGCCAACATTCACAGACTATCTACTAGGCCAGAAGAGGAACACCACTAGAATAGTAGTAGGACTTCTCACAGGGCACTGTAGGCTCAATAAACATATGAGTACAATAGGCCTGGCAGAAGAAATGCTATGCAGGTTCTGTCAGGAAGAAGAGGAAACATCAGTACACATACTATGCCACTGCGAGGGCTTGTCAAGACAAAGGTTTCTAACGCTGGGAGAAGAAAAACCAAGAGCTCCCAAATTCATGGGAGTTCTAAGAACTAGCCTGTGGAGTCTCGTAAAGAAGACAGGGTTAGACAAAGAACTCTAAACGATCTCGAGGACAAACACAATAGATCTGTAAAGGTCGCGGTGTAAAGGCTCGTTGCACGAAAGTCCCTAACATATAATCTAATCTAATCTACTTCAGCAAGGATATAACGCGGGTGCTGCAGCAAAAGTAACCAGTAATTTGACGAAGGTGCCTCTTACTTCAGTTAGACGAATTGTTGAAAATTCCATGGAATCAAGAAAGAAGCGTAAAGATTAATCAAAATTAATTGATTAGGAACTGTATGAATGACATTCCTACCGAGAGTTGGAAAAGTTCTGTTAGTCATGTTATAAATGTTGAAAACTCGTACCTTTCTGTGAAATCAATTGCGCCAATTATAATTAATTTAGATGAGGATAGCGATAGCGACACTGAACTAAATATAGAATAGAATTGTAACATTTAAATAAATTACTTGTATATCTCCTACATTATGCAAAATTCAAATTTCTTAAGTTCGACCCTGTAGCACATTTGCATCTTTTACCAGATGATTTTCTACACAATGGGATTAAATCGGGTAGTTTATTGCAGTTAATAAGCCAATACCATTTACTGTGAAAAATACTATAACCAACGAATTCATTGATCGTTTGCAAACGTTCATTCAATATATACTCACCGATTATATCTACCTGAATATCTACAAAAAACTTGTATGTTCATACAGACTGCCCCAAAGAAAAGATACCATTCCTGACATATTAGAATTAAGGTTTGCAGGGTCCATTCACCACTACAAACTTTTCAAATGTCAACATGCCATGTGAGACACATTATTCGAATGGTCTAGGGCAAACAGTATACTTATACACAGGTTTACATTTTCATACTCAGGCAGTATTCGAGATGGTGGAAACTTACGGAAGGCAGGGTTCGGAGATATTCAGGATGGTCTGTTTTCGTTGAGCCACCCTGTATGCACATTTTCATACAAATTGAGCAGATAAATGCTGATACAGAAAATAAATAATCAAATACTCTAGGTTTTCACTGTTTACTCATGTTCCCTTGAAAGTGCATCGAGATCTTATAATCATTACGTGCTAGGTGCAAAACAGCTACTTCTTAGCGCCTTTTCAGTGCAGGCGCAGTTTGAAACTGGGGCTTCTCTGTTACAATTTTTCAAACTGAATCGTGTTAAAAACCACTAGAGGAGAAAATGTTAATATCCTTCCATTTGAAGAAAATTGATCGTTGTGAACATCTAGTAAAAGTACATAACTATTGGTGAACTGTTTACTGCTAGAGTTAAATTGAAAGAAATTTAATTTGGTGTTTTGTTCTTTGTTCGCTATTAGAAACGGAAGTTATTAGTTCGGGAATATTTTTGGTTATTAGAATACTAAATGAGATTTGTTTCAATCTGATTGTCAACGAACCGAATTTGGAGCTGCATTTATAAATTTCTAAATATTTATTCGAAGTCGAGAAAATATCAAATAGTTATGATGTACCATAATACATAATTTTGCTGTTCACGTGAAGATATAATATGTGTTTCATCATAACCTCCCTAGTGTTTGAAACCCATTATTTTGTGGTTAATCCTACCACAATCTGGGAAAATAAGAATTGATATTGGATTCTATACAAGTGCAGGAGTAGATTTTCAATCCATCCCGAAAAGTTATGCCAATCTCAAATCTTTGACAGATTTTCGAAAAAGAATCTTGAAGAGATATATTTGCGAACAAGTTTTGAAACGGAAGCAGTTTTGGTTTCCGAGACGATATTTTCATAAATATCAGTTCTTGTATTTTTTGAAAGGCAAATTTGAGTTATACAAGAAGTTTCTGACTAATAGGACGTGTTTCATTCAAAAGAAACTGCTGTATTTAATCAACGTAGCAACTTTTCGGGAAGATTAGAAATCTGCCCTCCGACACTTGTATAGATTCCAATAATTTTTTCCAGATTGTGTTAACAACCCAATGAAACTAGAGAATTCAGAGCTAAGTCGAAGTTGTATAGGCAGAGTTTTAGTAAAAGCGTAAAAGTGTTGGATGTTCAAGTCAGCTAAGAAGTCTTAAGTGTTTGTAAGCGATTTATATGCGAGAGCAGTGTAGTTGTATTTTATAGTGAATATAGTTAATAAAAATAGTTTAGTGTTGTTGGAAGTATTATTAGGTAAACGAACCCAGGAAATATCGTAACAATATGTACGAAGTCCTTTGTAACGAAATCCGATGCGATGACTACAGTTTTCCAAGATTTTTCAATGAGTGTAATGATCGGTTCTACACCAAAATAGGAATTGTTCAAGGTTCACAACCTTCGAAAATTTGAGAAAACCCTTGTTTCCTTTGGTCCCACAAAAGAGAGAGCTCTTTTCTGTTTTTGGTCAACTGAGAAAAAAATGATCTAGGTAGCTATGATCAGAAAGTGGTCTGAAGCAAATCAGTTGTTGTAAAGCTCCAAAAAAATATTTTATTATCGATGACATCACTAGCATATAAAATAACACTTTTCAAAGAAGTAGATAATAATTTGGAAAACACATTTCAAACCTGACAGAGAAATTGGCATCTGAAAAATGTGGCATTGGGAGCATGAACAAAGAGAATAATGTAAAAAGAGCTTATTTTGCACTAGTGGAATCTTACATATATAGTGGTATATACGTATTGCGTGGAGCTCTCTCTCAGGAATTATTTTCGGTGATTTTACCTTTATTAAAACAGCAATTAGATATCTGTTGAGAGTCTGTCTTGCAAACCGTTATATGAATCTCAGAGAATGCTCACGCTTGTTTCAGTTAGGCCCGATTGCACCTCAACTTAATGGAGATTCAATGCTTAGCTTAATCGTTAAGGAACAAGGAAGCTGATTGGCAAATCCCTATATAGCAACAAAGCCTGGCTCAGATTAATCACAACTGAAGAAGAGCGGTGCAACTAGCCATTCAGTGACAGAATATACTAGCCTTGTCCATAAGCGAATGCAACACAACTATCACAGTACCTGATCAAGTGGACTAGCTATACCCTTCTCGATACCCGCAAAAACGCTAAAATTCTAGTTTCTGTAATGATAGGAATATGTTCAACCACCTACCAAAAGAATTTTAGAGCACATAAAAATTCAGAGATGCCATTTAGAGTATTTTTAATTACTTATTTCGGGTATAGATGGTGTAAACATCAAAGGCGAAACGCCATCTACTGGATTATCAAAGACTCAAACACCTAGTACAGGAAATCTCTAGCACCGGGGCAGATCGTAAGGTAAAGCCGTAACAAATAACCCACCGGGAACGAGAAATGTCTTCGGTTAACTTGTAAAGAGGGCTTCAGCCCCGGCAGAAATCAGTACTCCTTATAGTATCATTTACAAATCCAATTACAGACAGCTGTTTCTACCCCCCATAGGTCTCATCACTGACATTCGGCAGGGCTTACGAACACAGAAAATTCCGAAATGTCTGCTCCTCATTGAGCAAAAATCTGAATCTGGTGTCGATGGTGTATACCGTTGTTGTACTATATCCTTGTTGAAAATTCAATAAATTCGAACACCAAAATTTTGAATAATTCAGGTAGTTCATAATCTTGGATGATGAAGCATATGATTTGATTTGATTGAAAATATGAATAACATCCATACAATATTCAAGGTGGTTTGATGACCCGTTCTGTAGAGACTAATATTTCAGGCGTATTCTTTGACTCTGAAATGGCTTTTGCCAATCATATAAACAAAAAAGTTTTCGAAGCCAATAAAATGTTAGGATTTATCATACGAAATTGTCAAATCTTTACAAACATAAACTCCTTGAAGATATTATACTACTCATATGTTAGATCCAAGCTTGAATACTGCTCAATCATCTGGAGCCCCTACTATTTCTCTCATGAGTACCCAATTGAAAGAGTTCGAAGGAAATTTTTGAAATTCTTGTACCTAAAAAACATTGGAATTTATCCAGCTAGGGGTTTTGACCACAATAACCTTCTTAACCACTTTCTTTTAATTTCTTCAGAGAAAAGGAGAAGATGTGCTTCAATAACCATCCTGCATAAACTACTGAATAGTCAAGTAGACTGCATTTGGCTCCTATCAGAACTGAACTTGCAACGTATTTTTCTTGCAATTGGAGAGGGGGAGGGAAGGGGGGGGAAAAAAAATAAAAAAAAAAAAATCCTGGAAAAAGGGGCCACCAAAGCGCGGCCGGGGAGTCAAAAGGGAAAAAACCCCAAAAATTGGGGAAACCGCCCGGGAAACCTGAATCGCCTGAAAAATATTTCAAACTGAAAAAAAAAAAAAGAAAACTCCTCGTTGGGAAGATGAAAGGAGAAAGAGAGAGATGCGAGGAACACTTTATTCAGCTGGTCGTAGTAACAAAAAAAAAACACTTGAAAAAAAAATGTGAAAGATAAACTACTGTTTGCTCAATATGAATGCGGTGAAATATATATATCATATGTTTATATGCGAGTTGAAAATTCCTATATTTTCGCATGTACCTCTTTAAACAAAAGAATGTATATTCATATATTCATCTGCTGGAAACTAGGTTATGTAATGGGACCAAACGTGCGCACGTAAAGTTTACATTTGGTTCAAACTCACTATCTATATATACATATATATCAGTAGTGAAGGATACTCAATTCTTCATATGATATTATGAAAACAACCCCAACAAATATATCAGAAAACAAATGAATTTAGCAACTATATCGATTATCATATATATCACAGGCACAACATGTAGCTTATCTGATATTCCTGAAGGCTTCTGTGTAGCTCAAGTTGATGTTACGTGATTTCTCTGCTATCCTCTCAAAATGACACCAATTCCCTGCCAAGGAGTCCTCCAATATTACTCCATACGCTTTTTACCTTGCTGCTTAAACCAGAAAATAGACTATGAACCAGCGGGGGGGGGGGTGAAATCGTGAGTAGGAATCCCAATAGAACTAACAGAAGATTCCCTATATGAGCTCAAGTGAAGTTTGAACCCCCTTAGTAGAACCCTAAAATAGTATTTCCCTTCAAATATCATACCAGAACGTAAAAACTAATATCATACCTCTTTGAGGGAGGGTCTTACACCGATGCTAACGTGATCGATGACACAATCCCGTTGAAAGTCGATTGTAGATAGATATAGGAATGAAGCTTGCGAATGAAAATCCCCTAAGGTACCAGTATTTCCACTCAAATACCACAATATTCAAGAACGTAATGTCTTCACCAAAAAGGAAAACTAGTATATCAATAGTTTCAATGGAAAAATCCCACAATATGGAAGAGAAAACACTCAAAATTCCTTGAAACACTTCGCTTCGTTCATTCCAATTCGAATCTATCCAAAATTTCGATTTCGCGAATGTGAAATTCCATCCCAAAAAAACAGCGGTCGACAAGCGGTTTTTGCCCAGTCGGCCGGCTGGCCGATGTTCAATTTATCTAGTTGAATGATATACAGGGTAAAATAGAACTCTCACGGTCTGAGTGTTGTAACGCGGAAACGAATCGTTACAAATTCCACCTCAACCTCCTCAAAAAAAAAAGAAAAAAAAAAAAGACACTAACTTATCAAAAGTACCAAGGATTCACTCCAAACATTCTATTACTGAGCATGTGCCGATTTCAGATCTTTCACATGCCAAGTACCTCGATATCTTCCATCCGGATCTTTTAATTCAAACGTCCATGGCGAAACCTTTTTAAAAATCGTAAATGGCCCGACAAATTTGGGAGCTAATTTGGACGAGAAGTTCTTCGAGGCATCTGATAAACAATAGTTTTTACGGTACACCTGATCACCACATTTATAATTAACATGACGTCGGCGAAGGTCATAGTATTTTTTATTTTTCACTCCAGCTCTCTCAAGCCTTCGCTTCACATCATTATGAAGTTGCCGAAAAGCTTCGCTCCTATCCCGGAAAGTGAGTTTTCCATCTTCATGAGGACTTGAAATGCACTTTTCAGCTTCCTGTGAAAACATATTTGAGGGCATTTCCCTACCAAATACTATAAAGTATGGGGTGCGTCTGGTAGACTCGTGAACTTGAGTACGTATAGCGCAAGCTAACTTCGGGAGATGCTCATCCCACTTTTTATGATTATCTTTGATATAACAACGAATCATAGTCTCGAGTGTCTTGTTCATACGCTCTGTAGGATTGGCTTGCGGATGATAATGAGCAGTTAACTTATGTTCAACGTTGTAGGAATCTAAAAGCTTTTTGAATTCTTTCGAGGTGAGTTGGGAGCCATTGTCGCTTATCAGGGTTTCAGGTTGTCCGAATAATAAGAACAGTTGTTCTTCTAGAGCAGTACATATTAACTTGGCTGTAGCATTCCGAAGAGGAATCACAAGAGTAAATTTACTCAAACTATCCACTATAACTAAAATAAACCGATATCCTTTATTTGACCTAGGAAGTGGACCTATCAAATCACACGAAACTATCTGAAATGGTTTATCAGCTACTTTACGAGGTACTAGTAAACCTGCAGTCTTTTTCTGCTCGGGTTTATTCTGACAACAGACAACACACTGACGCACATATTTCGAAATGTCTGACTTCATCTTCGGCCAATAAAAACGCTGCGAGACTCTTTTGAACGTTTTGAAAATTCCAGGATGGCCGGAAGTTGGGTCATCGTGACATTTCTTCAACACAATATCCCTACAGGATTTTGGCAATACTCGCTTCCACTTGTCCTCATCATCGGAAAGTTCGAAATCATCCCCTTTATCGACATGCTTGTATAGAGTCGAACCCACAACACGCCAACATGGGTATCTTAATGGATTTTCAGAAACATTGTCCAGCATCCTTGAATACCACCTATCAAGTTTGGTATCTAATGAATCCTCACTGCTCTCGGCACAGATGGGGGGTTTGCTGATAACGTTCAGAACCGGAACAGAACGGGACAACAAATCAGGGACGACATGCTCCTTTCCTTTACGGTGTATCAGAGTGAAGTTATATTGCTGGAGCTTCAGAGCCCACCTCCCTAGGCGGCCCGAAGGATCCTTCAAGTTATTTAGCCAGCATAATGACCAATGATCCGTTACGACCCGGAAATGAGAACCTTCTATGTAGGGGCGTAACTTCTCGATACTCCATAGAACCGCCAAGCACTCACGCTCTGTTGTAGAGTACTTCTGCTCCTGTTTTGTTAAAGATCTTGAGAGGTAGCATACGACCTTCTCACCAACACCAGGATGATTTTGAGTTAATACGGCACCAATGCCGTATCCACTAGCGTCAGTCTGGATAGTAAACTCCAGATCAAAATTAGGGCATGATAAAACAGGGGCTGATATCAAATGTTCCTTGATACTTTTGAGGGCTTCCTCTTGGCGCGAAGTCCAACAAAATTTCACATTTTTCTTCAAAAGTTCAGTAAGAGGTCGGATGAGGGACGAAAAATTAGGAATGAACCGGCGATACCACGAGGCTGTACCGATTATGCTGCGAACTTCAGATACCTTCGAAGGTGACGGAATGTTCAAGATAGCCTGAACCTTTTCGGGGTCCACGTGGAGGCCATTCACATCTACAACATATCCCAAATAATGCAGTTCGGGTCTACAGAATTTGCATTTCTCTCTACTGAGCGTCAGACCAGCCGACATTAGACGAGAGAATATTTTGGATAAGATTTCCATATGTTTATCAAAAGTCTGAGACACCACGACAATGTCGTCTAGGTAGACGAAAGCGAAAGGCTCCAGATCAGCCCCAAGGACTCCATCAATAAGTCTCTGCCAAGTAGCAGGCGCAGTATGAAGGCCAAACGGAAGACGCTTGAAATGAAAGAGTCCTCGTCCCGGTACTGTGAAAGCTGTATATTGACGAGAGCCTTCGGCAACGGGTATCTGCCAGTAGGCAGACTTTATATCTAAACTTGACAAGAACCGAGCATCCCTCAGTCGGTCCAAGATATTTGTAACAAAAGGGAGGGGATAAGCATCTCGTTTGGTTACCTTATTTAATTTCCGAAAGTCTACGCAAAAGCGATAGGAGTTATCTTTCTTGCGCACCATCACAACAGGACTGCTCCACGGGCTGTTGGAAGGTTCTATAACATCCAGTTTCAGCATTTTCTGCAGCTCATCATCCATATATTTCATCAAGGTGGGAGAAACTGGGTAGAAACGCTGTTTGATAGGTTGTACATCATTGACAATCTCTATAGTGTGTTCTACAGCATCAGTACATCCTAAACCATCACCCATTTTTTCGAATGTTTCTGCAATAAGTTTCTCCAGAGCATTAGTCTGGTCAGGTGTTAACGAACTGAGAGGCCGTAAAGCTTCTCCAGAAGAAACAGTATCAACGTTCGCAAGCAAAGAAAATGTCCATTCGTCAGACCTTAGATCTGGAACAATGCCCATTCTTATCCAGAAGTCAATGCCTAGGATTAACGTGTGATTTAAGTCTGGAACAACTAGAATATCAATTATTTTTTCCCTTTCGCGGAGTTTAACTGGAGCTCTAAGTGCCCCTAAACAAGAACAATTACTTCCGTTTGCCACAGTTACTGTCGGTATATCGGAACGTTCCAATTTAACGAGTCCAATACTCTTCAAAATATCCCAGCCTTTATTCCCTATGATAGTTCTGCTTGCACCTGAATCCAATAGACCAAGTAATTCCTTACCAAAAATAGAAACACTGACGTAAGGTCTCTCATCGCCGTTGGCGTGAGATAATACATAATCTAACACATACTTAAGAGGACTAGACACATTTTCGACCATATTTACAACTCGAGACGAAAGTTGGTCATTATCTAACGCCTCGACTGACCGTTTCCCTGAAATTTATTACAACGAGGACAACTACGTATCGTAACATCCTGATGTCCACATCTATAACAATAACGTTTCTGTGGTTGGTTGCAGCTACTTGATAGATGATCTGAACTACCACAGTTCCAGCATTTCCTTCCATTCATATTCGATTCCCTATTGGATTCAACAGAATTCACGGAAGAATCGTTGAATCTCTGATTGGGCCTGCGAATATTACCTGAGTTTCTTTGGGAGATATCAGAACTTGTGGAAGCGTAGGCTAGTTCTGGGATTAAACTTCTATTTCTATGGGGGGGGAGGAACATAAGAATTTGCCAACTGCCTCTTAGAATCAAGTTTTCTACAAGAATCCAAGAGTTGTGTTATGGAAGTTATGTTTCCAAAGGCAAGAAAAGGCTGATAATATGGATCAATTCTCTCTAGAATTATTTCCACTTGAGTTTCTTCAGGAACCAGGTTTCTCATTTTTTTGAAAAGTCCCTTCATACTGGCAATATAAAGGCCAATATTTTCATTGGGTCCTTGAGTGCGTCGTTTAATTTCTTCGAAAAGATCGCGATCAAAATTTTCAGGAAGAAACTGCTCACGCATCAAGTTAACCAACGAGTCCCAATCTGTCGCCCAATCTTTCACCATATTGAACCACGTATAGGCATCTCCCTCAAACAGATCTACAGCATCTCGAAATAAAATAGCTTTCGAGATACCTCTTGAACGTCTACGTTCCTCCACTTTTTCTAAAAACGTACTCAATGACATATCACCTTTTCTACCATTAAATTTCAAACCCCATTCGCGCACGGGCACGGGCTTGATTCTCGCGGAAACATCCTCTTCCTCACTCGAAACATCGAAATCAACAATGGAACTTTGAGCCTCAGGGTTTCCTACAGTATTACGCAAAATCGACAAGTCGAAAACAGCTGATTCTCCTTTTCGGACTATTTTTATTTTCTCTTGGAGTTTATCGAAAGCCAAAAGTAATTTTATTCGTATTTCTGATTTAACTTTTTTCTGATTTTCATTTTGTGGTGATGATCTATTCACACGACCAAGAGAGTGAGCTATTTTCGAAGTAATACTTTTATATTTTCCGTCTTTTTCCGTTCCCTCAAATGTATCAATAGCGGAGCCAATCGAATCCAAATTTTCATTGAGAGCTATCAAATCTTCATCAAAGTTATATGGGTAGGCCGGACTTTTTATAGCGAGAGATGTTTTCTCCAATTGCATCGCATTTCGGAAAGCACTCCTCAATGCCTCAACACTAAGGTCAGCACCGTCCATGCCACGAATTTTCAACTCATAGATCAACTCGTCTTTCGACAGACGATTCGGATCAATTTTCAATTTAGAACTTGACATGGTGAACGATGAAAACTTTGCAGGAAAAAGAAATATTATAAGGATTAAATTGAAAATGAGACCGCAAGCTTATGTTTATTAACAGAAGTATTATTGACCCTTAAAATCCAATTAGTCGATGTTCAAAATTATTCCAAAAGAGTATCAAAAATTTTACTATAAAAAAAACCGAATCAGCCAAATTACGCTTGGTATAGGAAAAAAAAATACCTGTTCTGTACTTGAAACGTATTCCTAACTATCAATAACACGAAGAAAAAAAAAATTGAATAAATAAAAAAAATAAATTGATCGATTTGGCCAGAAGAAGTATTGCAAATTAAACGCAGCTATCGAAAATACCAAAAATTCGAATACTTCGGCAAAATGACGCTACTCAAACGATTGTAGTCCTCGAACTAAACACAAATAATGGATTTTTAGCAAAACGACGCCAGGCGTCGGAGGCGTCGTGGCTCAAGAAAAAAAAAAGTGTACTCGAATGAATTAAGTTTTCAAAATAATCATGAATAAGAATACTTTAGCAAAACGACGTTAAGTGTCGAAGGCGTCGTGACGTTCAAAAATGTACTCAAATGAATGTAGTCCTTGAAATAATCACGAATAATGATATTTTAGCAAAACGACGCTAGGCGTCGGAGGCGTCGTGACTCAAGAAAAAAAAGTCGAATGCATGAATTTCTCAAAATAATCACGAATGAGGATACTTCATTGAAACGACGCTAGGCGTCGGAGGCGTCGTGACTCAAAAAAAAAATTATTCAAATGAACGAAGTTCTCAAAATAATCACGAGTATGGATACTTTAGCAAAACGACGTTAAGTGTCGGAGGCGTCGTGACGTTCAAAAATGTACTCAAATGAATGTAGTCCTCGAAATAATCACGAATAATGATATTTCAGCAAAACGACGCTAGGCGTCGGAGGCGTCGTGACTCAAGAAAAAAAAAAATCGAATGCATAAATTTCTCAAAATAATCACGAATGACGATATTTTATTGAAACGACGCTGGGCGTCGGAGGCGTCGTGACAAAAAAAAATTCACTCAAATAAACAAAGTTCTCAGAATAATCACGAATAAGTATACCTTAGCAAAACGACTAAAGGCTTCGTGACGATAATATATTCACCCACATATGTTTTTAGATAAATCTAGGATATAGAAAAACTAAGTCCAAAATAACCAAATACCTTAATAATATCGGCCCTCAGTGAGAGACAGGCGTCAAGACCTCAGACACTCTGACAAATTACCTATTCAGTTCACAAAAATCAGTACAAAAATATCAAACAAAGTATTGCTGGCTTCGTAGTGCTGTAAATTGACGAATAAAAATTCAAAACACCTGAAATAAAAAATGACATGCGTCTGAAAACTGCAAAAAAAAAAAAAATTATAGAAAACTGGTTTGGTAGGTCCACTACAAAGGAGCCCCACACGTAGGGTGCCAAATTATGCAACGTATTTTTCTTGCAATTCAGTTTCGGACGGAATACGGTTTTGCACGTTGCATAAATGCTCGGTGCACAGTCGGAGAGTAGGGTGGGTTTAACAACAAAAATATTTATAAATTCAATAAACGAATAATTCCGTGTAAATGGGCGCCACCAGCTCGCTGCCGCAGATTCAAGCTGGAAAAATCCCCAGATATTGTGGAATCCGCCCGGTATACCTGAATCGCCTGATAAATATTTCAAACTGAAAAAAAAACAAAGAAAACTCCCCGTTGGTACGATGAAAGGAGAAAGAGAGAGATAGCGAGGAACACTTTATTCAGCTGGTCGTAGTAACAAAAAAAAACACTTGAAAAAAAATGTGAAAGATAAACTACTGTTTGCTCAATATGAATGCGGTGAAATATATATATCATATGTTTATATGCGAGTTGAAAATTCCTATATTTTCGCATGTACCTCTTTAAACAAAAGAATGTATATTCATATATTCATCTGCTGGAAACTAGGTTATGTAATGGGACCAAACGTGCGCACGTAAAGTTTACATTTGGTTCAAACTCACTATCTATATATACATATATATCAGTAGTGAAGGATACTCAATTCTTCATATGATATTATGAAAACAACCCCAACAAATATATCAGAAAACAAATGAATTTAGCAACTATATCGATTATCATATATATCACAGGCACAACATGTAGCTTATCTGATATTCCTGAAGGCTTCTGTGTAGCTCAAGTTGATGTTACGTGATTTCTCTGCTATCCTCTCAAAATGACACCAATTCCCTGCCAAGGAGTCCTCCAATATTACTCCATACGCTTTTTACCTTGCTGCTTAAACCAGAAAATAGACTATGAACCAGCGGGGGGGGGGTGAAATCGTGAGTAGGAATCCCAATAGAACTAACAGAAGATTCCCTATATGAGCTCAAGTGAAGTTTGAACCCCCTTAGTAGAACCCTAAAATAGTATTTCCCTTCAAATATCATACCAGAACGTAAAAACTAATATCATACCTCTTTGAGGGAGGGTCTTACACCGATGCTAACGTGATAGATGACACAATCCCGTTGAAAGTCGATTGTAGATAGATATAGGAATGAAGCTTGCGAATGAAAATCCCCTAAGGTACCAGTATTTCCACTCAAATACCACAATATTCAAGAACGTAATGTCTTCACCAAAAAGGAAAACTAGTATATCAATAGTTTCAATGGAAAAATCCCACAATATGGAAGAGAAAACACTCAAAATTCCTTGAAACACTTCGCTTCGTTCATTCCAATTCGAATCTATCCAAAATTTCGATTTCGCGAATGTGAAATTCCATCCCAAAAAAACAGCGGTCGACAAGCGGTTTTTGCCCAGTCGGCCGGCTGGCCGATGTTCAATTTATCTAGTTGAATGATATACAGGGTAAAATAGAACTCTCACGGTCTGAGTGTTGTAACGCGGAAACGAATCGTTACAAACTTTAGGGTACCAAGAGCTTAGTCACGCTTAAATCTCACATTTTACTGCCCTGCAGCACGAACTAAATCAATATTCATTCTCCAATTAAATATGTGTGTGAAAACTACAACTCAATATGCAGCTTTTGTGATGTTAATACCTACTCGGCGAATCATATAAAAAAAGTTGCAATGGAAATGTTGAAATGATATCAAATCTGTTTTTTTATTTCTTTTTATTTTGTTATCACCATGCATAGTTATATTAACAGTTTTCTTTCTTTTGTTTTATATTCACGGAAGGCAGGGTTCAGAGATATTAATAAGTTATATATCATTATTAGGATGTTCTATACATATGTTGAGATTGAACATGATTTGTTAATTTATTTCATCTTCTACTTATCAGTACTGATGTATTTAATTATGTCCTGTAATTGGGTGTTTCCTGTTGGCCAATACTTGATATTATTATTATTATTGTCTTCTGATAGCTATGTCACTGATGATAAAAGCGTTTGAGTCTGGCTTTTGGTCAAACACCTAGATAAAATAAGGCACTCAAATCTGTTAGGGACACGAATGTCACTAATAATATACCGATAACCAACTATATATTATTATGTTAACCACCACTGATACATACAGTAAGCAAGTACGGTAATGAATGGTGAATATCTCTAATATTCACCAGTATCCTTAAACTAGTATAAGACCTTCTTCATCTATGACTAAAGGATAACCACCTCCCATAGGTAACGCATTCAACAAATCTAAACACGAAAATTGTAATGGATTTTGGCGAAAGAATGAAATTTATTAAATTGATATATCCGATAATATTCATGACCAAATAATAATATTGAAATGAGTACAAAATTAAAGATAAAATATGGAAAGCAAATTTTAAGTTGAGTGTACTCAATTACTGGTTCGATAATCGTCTTTGGGTAGTGACATTGTTTCTTTTAATTGTTTTTTCCGTTAACCAACTGAGCAACATTTACCCTCAGAAGTTGAAATTTATGCGATTAACGAGGCCTTACCTTTTAACGTGTGAATCCCGCTTGAAAGGGCGGACGTGCTTCTATGGAGTGAGTTATACAGAAAGGGAAGTTTGAACTAATTCCACTCAGCAAGGAAACACATCCAAATAAATCCGAAGATTAATATGACATAATGTTTGTCCCATAACTTCAGCGTATGAATTGCTCTATTAGAATAGAAGACCATGGGTGCGGTCGTTCTTCTACTCCCATACATGTCATTCTAATCAAGTTATCTAGCTTTTTTTTGGTATCGACTGAGAAAATATTAAATTGGTGTTTGTGATGATTCACGATTGAAGCACGACGTCCATATCAAACGATCATCAGCTTCCAAGTAAATTGCAAGGCTCATCATTATATTTCAAAAATGCTTCGGCATTCTGATGATCCTGGGAAGTATCTCAGTTATCTCATAACTGCATATCATTACTCACTGGGTAATTACCATTCTGTCGAGGGTGATTTCGACATGTTACTAGAATATCAAGACACGCAATATCCATTGTAGTTATATAACCAAGTGAATCAGTTCATTTAATGTATTTCTCGATGGCTGAAAGTGGTGTTTCTAGGATTAATTAGACAATTTTGCGAACGCAAAATGATTGACGACTACATAACTCGTTGCGTCCGATGTCACATTGTTTTTAGTTTTGCAAGAATTTATTACGCTGCCCCAATTTTATGAATTCTAGATCATTAGAATGGAACGCCTCAAAATTTCGGAAGACTCATTCGTTTCGAAATTTTACTCGAATAGTGTGATAATTGGGACAAATGAATTATAGTCGAGATATAAGGTAATTTTTCTGATAGTTCAAACAACGATGGTTCAAAGTATGAATACACTAATAAAAAATTACCAGGAATACAGCCCAAAGTCACAAATATATTTGGGGGATTTTGTTGGCAATGAGACTATGAATTATATGAACATAGAAGCTTAGTAGAATCGGCGTTCATACTATAAGATTGGGCGGTCAATATGAGACAGACGGGACCGAATTTGAAGAACCAACGGTGAAGACAATATTTGTGGAAACTTTCGCAAGAGAAGTAATATAATGACTATAATATTATGATTAGCCCTTTTAACAGTTTAGTATCTAAACCAGCCCGCGATTCAATCAGGAAGAAACTACAAGCAGATCTATGATTCGGAAATATATAATAAAAGAAGGTCTGAAAAGAGTAATAGAGCCTACAGTTGACTATTGTGAAAATACGGTCCAAGTCTACGAGAATTGGTGGAAAAATTTCTTCATCCTTAAGAAAAATGAAGAGTACAGCAAAGAATGAAAATTCTACAAGTGCATTAGTAAAGATAAATTTTAGCTATTACTATGTGGCTGGAAAAATATAGGACGTTTTATTTCCCATTTTCATTGATAGAGAACACATTGCCAGAATCAACAATTTGTAGAATAAGACTGCAGAAGACTATGTGAATACTAACAATATAAACCTTGTGATATACCGAGGTTTTTCACTCTTAGTCGTTGGACTGTGGTCCACGTCTGCTTTGCTCTAACCAAGAGGTTGATGTGGGTTGTACGAATACAATTCTTATGGCCGGAGGATAAGTTCATTTAGTCCCTATCTACTCATTAATTTATATCAAAATACCGGCAGGTTGTAAATAAATAATGATAAAGACAATCATAATCCCAGCATTCTAATACTGTGCGGCACAGAATCTTCTTTCTTGATTCAGTGATATTGTCGATTCTCAATCCATGTGAAGAACGTATAAAAACTGAGTCTTCCAACTTATATAACATATTACATAATAATGAATCGAAAATTGTGAAAATAATGTGATGAATAATTTTCGATATCAATTGTGTAGATATCAACAAGGACGACAATACAATGTTCTCCTGAAACATTGTGCAACAAAAATTTTCGAAATATGTTCGCAAGGTGATGAGGAAATCATCAGATCTCGCCATTGGAATTGATTTGAATTTCAAACTCTTACCCAATTTACCAGACTACAGTTGCATTTGAATATGAAATACCTACATTCACCTTCCTAGACACGCTTCTCGTCAAATCAAAATATTTTATCTTCTATCTTACCACATGAATACAAAATGTTCTGAATGCTGGATAAATGTGTTTCATTTTGTTTTCCACTTTGTAATCGGATTTCATAATTCATCTAATAAACGTCAACCCAAATCGATGTAAATTCAATAGACCCAATAAAAGATTTGTAGTTATAAATGTTGATATCAACTATGTGTGTAATCAGCGTAGTTATCGAAGTTGACACACTACACTGATCATCATTCATCATCTATAAGAATTTCTACTGTTTGTAGCAGGTGATGTGTGTGTGCAGATTGTTCCTCCCCATATTTCATCTTGAAAATAATATACCAATAAATCTATATGAATGTGAAAAATCTCGATTCTCAGTTTTTATTCCTCTTATTCCGATTGCCTGTTTTGTACATAGCTGCGTAGATAGTTCCCACATACGAGTATAACAAAACCGACAATTGACGGTGCATACCGAAAATGCAAAACATTTTAATTTTCACGGAAGTTAAAACCATTGGAAGCGTGAAATTCTGAAGCACAAAAATAAGTAGTCCAAAACAGTGGTCATGGCGTGGTGCTTTCCGCAAAAATCATTAGGTACCTATATCTGGTCATTCATTCCTTTGTTTGAAATAAGGTATAATTCTTGTTTTCCGGTTAGATAACTCAGAATCAGATTTCTCCTACGTCTGTGAATTTCAAGGATCGAAACCATTGATGTCGACTAAGAATTTAAAAAACTCATTTTTAGCTATGTAGGCAACTGAGGTTTTCCTTGAATGGCTTTTTTTTTATCTATTCCTAAGAAACTCGTTTGTCAGCCCAAACTCCTTACCAGCCTATTAAACGTCTCCGGATCAATTTATATTTTAACAGAAGCTAAGCAGGTGATGAATAAATCGTCGGTTAGTGCTAGAAAGGAACCTCTTTGATACAATCACAGATATACATACATATAAATAACTTTATTTATATACAAAATAAAATGACGTTTCAAAAGAGTCAATTATATAGACAATGCAAGCCTGAACCAATATAACTCAGCAAGAAATATTGTCAACCACATCCATACGTTGAAACTTCATGTCGAGATCAATTAACCTACCAACAAAGTAGGTGATCGTGACGTCGGGTCGGTGAGAGATGAACGGAATATTAGGTTCATTTTGGAGTAAGGATAAGAAAAGCAAGGGCTTTTTATTAATCATTAATTAACACGCTTTTATTAGCTTGGGTTGTAACTATGTATGTAACGGAATCTTTGAGCATAATTTTCACCAATTTCCAGAAGTCTGATTAATTTGAAACTTTGCATACGTATCAAGGACCGATGACAATGCAATAATTTGATCATAGTTTTCCATTATCCTTATAAGGACCACCAGGATTAATAAATTCTTTTATAGATCCTCTGTAGTGGAGTAAAAAAGATAGAGCTAGCGCGCGTTCTGCGCATGCCTGCAGTTTCGGACTTTTTCTTTCGTTCTTTCGTTCGGGCACTCGGCACAGCACAACGGAGGCAGAAACGTTTTCAGGGTACCTGCGTTCTCACAATGTTCATTCCTTATCTTACATGCGTAGGTGTACATGAGTCTGATACATGCAAATTATTACTGTATATGATATTTATGTAACATATAATATGATAACCGTGATTTACAAAAAGCATCTAAATTATAACAAAATAATCAGAACACAAATTTCAATCTATTTATATTATGGAACAAAATTTGGTAAACAATAATAAAGCTTTAAAATTTAATTAGACCTTTGGAAAAATGGCTGATCGGGTCTTAATTGTGTTAGTATATTCCACGGTTACCTCTTTCTGTGCCAAGAATATCTCATAATTACGGCCGTTCAATGATTACGTCTGTTCAAGGACAATTTCTACACAGCTTTAGTTTTACAGTCGGTAAAAAAGGAATTAGTTATAGTTAAAACATATTTAATCATAAATTCTCACCAACTAAAATAAAGTTAACAAATTTCAATTTAAAAAATGATGAGATTGCGGAATGATTCGTAAGAAATATCACATTTCCACTAGAAACTAATTGATAAATTGAACTAAAAAATGAAAAATAAATAATATAATAATAAAAAACTAAAAAAACGCGCTTTTATAGCTAACCGAACTAAAGAATAGAAAATAATTTGATTACAAAGAGTTTATATTACGGTAGTAGAAGGCTAAACAATCATTCATAGTCAATCAGCTGAAAATAAAATTATAATAAAATTTAAGTAATTAACAGAATAAAGTAATTCAGAGTAAAAAGCGTGGGGTGAATTTTACTACATTTCATAAGCCTCCTCTCAAAGATAATTACCGATAGAATGATTGTAATATATAATTAATTACTTGAATTTTATTATAATTTTATTTTGAGCTGATTGACTATGAATGATTGTTTAGCCTTCTACTACCGTAATATAAACTTTTTGTAATTAAAAATTATTTTCTATTCTTTAGTTCGGTTAGCTATAAAAGCGTGTTTTTTTAGTTTTTTAAACTATTATTTATTTCTATTACGTTGGACGATAAGATACACTTGGCTGTTCAATTTGATTCGATGGTAATAGCCATCTCTTCGTAGAATACGTTAACGTGTGAATGGGTTGGAATAAATGTTATTGTCGTCAGGGTAGAAAACTGAATGAAGTATGAGGTATGAAAAAAAATAGACCCTGAAATGGGCTTTTGAGAAAGTACTCTTAAAACTCTATGGTCAGAAAAAAACTCGTTTGACAACATTCACACTGAAGCATTGTTATTCAGGATTCAAGCTTTATTTGAATTTCGAAATAGAACCACGACTACTCCCACAACCGCACTGAAATTGTGTTGATAAGTACCAGCTATAATGAATTGTTCATTATGTGAGTATGAAGGTACTCAATTCCATAAAAAATATCATTTCCAAAATGTATCAAATGTAGTAACTCAAGAACAATATGACTCCTGTAAAAATAACTGAAATAATCATACACTCGAACTTATATACAGTTGAGTCGATGAATCTTCTTCCATCCAACAATTAACATTTTTTTTGAAACCAACCATACGAAATAATTTCCGGAAACGGAAATAATAAGATGTACTTTCTATATATGAAATGTCAGCACATTATTCGTTGTGAGGAGCTATTTGAGAACTAAAAATGACTTCAGACCGCAGAATTTTTACAATATAGTCAATAAAAAATAATCAATCAAGTACTGGGCTATTATCGGTTATAATTGCACCAGTGCATTAATATTACCGATAATTTTGCAAGAAAGCGTGATATCTAAAAATTGCAAGAGTTCATTTTTATATTTTGGGGAAAATGACCGAGTCCGAAGGACGCGGGCTCTTTTACAAAATATGAAAATATCCGAATGCAATTTGTATAAGATATCACGCTTGAATGCAAAATTGTCTGGTCATTTTTATGCACGAATGTAATTCATTGGAATATTTCACGAATAAAGAAATTCTCAAGGAAATGTTATTTTTTGTTCATTTATACTTTCTTTCCTCTATAGATTGTATGGAGTACTCACCTAAACGCGAAATGTTTTTCTATTTTTGAAGTCTATCTGACATTTATTTGTGTTGTTTACTGACGTCTAGCAATACGGTTTCAAATTTGTTGTTATGGTGAATTGATACAATGCAATTACCGCTGTACGTTTTCGAGAATTGCATTGCTCTTATGGGACATTTTATATATGAGGGAAATATTTCAAACAAGAGCGCATTCTGCAAAAACGCAAACTTTAACTCTCTCCACTGAAGGAGCATTGAAAATGATCAATCGACCCAACTGCAACGTATATTTTGGGTAGTACCTTGTTGTTCTGGAGACTCATTGGTCTTCATCACCGGAATTAATTCCTTTGACAAAACCATGGTGGTCGTTGTTGGTGCATGAGTTGTTCTTATTTCCGGAACAATCGGCCTCAAAACTTCTGGTTCGATTTCTGGTTTCCTGAAAGTTTTATATCTGAGAAAATGTGGGGTTTAGTATTATTCGCTTGTACTATCATGTTATATCCTTAACATTACATGTTTTCTTTATTCGATACAGACTAGATAGATTGCAATTTTTTGGAAATTGGGGATCCCATCTTTACATATACGAAAATTTTATATGACCACCGAACTTCTTGTGAAACCATCATTAACAATTAGCCTTATGAAAGAGCAATAAATTGATCAGTGGCAAAAAAGTGCAAAGCAAGAGCGATGATTTGGTCTCTAAATAGCACATGATCAATTATATTTCATATAAAGAAAACCACCTATGCTGAAGAAACGTAGAACAATCTACTATGTATCAAGATAAAGGTTCCTTGTTGAGTAAAATAGACCTAGGAAAAATTCACAACACTGATCTCAAAACAAATGGTAACATGGAAGAACATATCTTCTTCAGTTAGTAAGACAACTTACAGTTACAGCGAAAATAAAATCTGAAGAAATATATATCAAGAATCAAGTCGGGGCATCTCATCCCGCCTAGAGGGTGGAAATGACAAGGTTGGAAATATATTCGAAACATTTTCTTCTATAAATAGAAATCGGGTACGAATTATTTTTTAGGGGGCCAACTAGGATAAATCGGCCTCATTTCGATTTCATTGCCCCACTCTGTATACTCAAGAATGAATTATCATCAATAATTAGGAACCCCCATATACGTATATATTCAGTTTTATTAACTTGACTACCCTCGAGCTAATTTGAATCGTGCATGTCTTCTCGTAACAAAAGACCCAACAATGGAGAATAGATTATAATTAGCAAATATTACCTGAGCTTTGTTAAGTCCTGTTCGTGTTTGGTGAGCTTAATTTGGCTTTCTAAATCCGGCAGATGTCTATTAATGGCCAGTACGGCGCTCGAATAGTTTACGTGATGAGTGAATTTACATTTAAAATCTTCAGGCGGGCCGCAGTGAAACAGATAACAGCTACCAGAGTTCTTGAAACAGAAAAATGTGTTTAAGAAAAAGGGAGATCAAGAGAACAAAAAAATGCTTCATAGTCAGCGTACTAGATACAGTATGTTACTATCTAAGAATATTTAATGGACGTGTATGAATTTGCATATTTTTCATTTTCTTCCGGTTCTATTTTCATCAAAACGAGTTTCTTCTCAGAAAAGTGACAAGATAAATTTTTTTTAATAAGTTAAGGATCTTTCAAAATTACCAACAGGAGAAAAATAGAGCTATTTTCAGATCCTTGCATCCTTCTAGCTCTCCTATCGTGTTGAGATCTATAGTTTTGGAAAATATCTTGCTGAATTCGAAATGAACGAAGAACATCCAGATTATGATATTATTCCATCCAATTTTTTCATTTCGAATATAATTGTCCCAGAAGTGACTCTCGTCCAAAAACTAATATACAGCAGTATCATTGGAACGAATATGCTGTAATAGCACTCATATTCAACCAGAGGTTTTTTCTAATGGCTCCTTCGAGACATTACAGCGGGGAATTTTATCCCAGCTTCTTAAGTTGTGATAAGACTGTTCTTCAATAATCATCATGATTGCCGATATTGTCATGCAAAAAAGAGCCAGCTCCCAAGGTTGGTGACAAGGAGCTTTCCTGGCTATAACTACATCCAGAAGAGGCATGCCCTTTGGTCCGGTTCAGACTGACGGAGTTACTTCTGTAGGCTTTATTTAGGCCATAGTGACTTTCTAATGCCATTCTGAAAGTGAACCGTGTTGTCTTTGAGGCTAACACTGAACCTTCTGTATAGAAATCACATGAAAATTCTACGTTTGAGTCTGATCCAACTTAATGGGGTATTTTGCCTCTGAGATCCTCTTAGGAACTTTCAATAGTTCTGCTTGCCATTCTCAATAGTAAAGTCGTCAAGAATAACAACTATCAATCAGTGGATTTTTGACTCCATGTTTGAAAAAAAAAATATCTATTTTTCATCACTCTCACTTCTTCTCTTGATAACACATACTATTTTTACTGAAGTTCCTCGCCAGAGCTACAGAAGAAATAGGGATGGATAGGTGACCAAATCCTTGGTATATATTTTGAGTTATAATTTACCCATCGACAAAATAGTTGAGGCTTTCGCGGCCGAGGTTTTCAGTATCACTACTTTTATTCGGGTTTGAAGGCCGTCGTTTTTTGGAATTTCTTCCTGACGTTTCGCTGGCTCGAGTGGCTAGCTTCTTCAGAGGTTCATTCATCTTGGAATTCACTCCGATGACTCCGTCAGGAAGAAATTCCAAAAAACGACGGCCTTCAAACCCGAATAAAAGTAGTGATACTGAATTTACCCATCGTTCACTATCATAACATACATCACTACAAGTTATTTGAAACTCATAGATCTCTTGAAAACTAGGTCAAGAGAATAGAGAAATGTGAATTTGGTGTGCATGAACCCAAATCCTTGTGAGAGTATCTGCCTATCAATGTTTCTTCGAAGCATATATAAAAGCAATAATTTCTGTACGATGTTTCAATGAAAATGGACCATAACAGCTGTTCCTCATTCATATTCATGACCCATTTTGTTTTCATTGACTTTAGATGATTGACAACAAAAGTAGTACGGGATGGAAATAACTCACCTTCTCCTCAAATACGAATACATCACAATTTTCGGTCTCGCAACATAGTCTCAAACATTCCTCCCTAGATCCTAAATCTATTTCGTTCAGATACTTTGCTCCCATGTTTTGTGAATCTTGCGTCCTGATTATTTTGTCTCTATGCACGTTGAAGTTTTCAATGCAAGTTTGCAAATCTATCTCGGCCCGTTTCACTCTAACTTGTTTTGCGAAACTATTACCGCCTACAAGCGAAATCAGGATAAAAAAGACTGCATAATTCATCACTACGAATAACATCTCGAGTATTTATTGGTATAAAATGTATAAAATTTCTGTAGGAAAATGGCTGAACTTATCAGCTGCTCTTGCGAGGTCGATAATCAGCACGCTGCGTTTGCGCATATGGATAGATCTACACTCCTGCTGCACGTTTCCTGCTAGACGCCTTGGAGACCAATGATTTGGTTCCTGGGATATTCCAGGAAATGCATTTGATTCGATTAATTGTCCTTCGATTTGATTTCTGGTGATTTTGTAGAAGTGATTCAATTATATATCCACGGCACATTTGAAAGTTGTTTTCTCGATCAAAGAGTATGGAAGGAAAATCCAATTATTGATAGTCTGAATATTGAAGTTTCTTCTATGTTCTGGAAATGCTGGTTTTTGTAGAATACAATCAACTTACTAAAGACCAGTTTTTCAATGCAAAGACAGACAGATGACAGAAATGAGAAGGTGCGCGTCAGGAATGTTTGACAGTGATAAGGATGAAAACTGTTGGTTGGTTGCATTAAAAAACCGGTCCTCAAGGACAGTTTTCATTATATATGCTTTTTCTGTGTACTGCTAACAGATATATTTGCAAACCGTAAAAAGTTTCAACATTCATCGCAAATCAAGTCATTGATGAAAATAGCATTTTCATTGTCAGTGATAGACCTAATTATGAAATTTCATCTTCGGATTTCATATATTTAAGTGGTACGTAACACTATGCTTCAGTATATACCTAGCTCACTTATTTTATCACTACATTTGAAAATTATTTGGCTTCATTATTTTTATTATCAGTGATCATCTGCACACTTACACTAGATTTATACAGCAGTTTTAAGTAATAAGTGATATGTTTCAACTAATAGTCTTAATCGGGAAATCTTCTTCTTTTTCTTAGTTATACCAGTCAGCTTTTCACAAA
Source organism: Zygogramma bicolorata (assembly GCA_032362365.1). Lineage (NCBI taxonomy): Eukaryota > Metazoa > Arthropoda > Insecta > Coleoptera > Chrysomelidae > Zygogramma > Zygogramma bicolorata. The sequence continues at coordinate 188,898 of JAVJAQ010004148.1, read as the reverse complement.
CCATTAGATGTTTTGACCGATAAATCCATACGTTGTCTTTTTATCAATGCGTATCAATCATCAATTGCTCGCCAAAACAAAATAATTCAAGCTTTTTTTTATATGCAGATTCACACGAAAGGAAAGCCCTGTAATGTTCAAAAAACACCACGTGAATCAAGGGACATGAGATACGAAATTAACATTCACTTTGAATTTTCAAAGTTTGTAAGCCTCATAAAAATATCTCTCGGCAAGAAGTGCCAAAGCTCAGCTGTTTCATTGAAAAAAGATCCCTGAGCAAGAGAGGTTCGACAGGTCTCCAAGTTCATGGGTGGGAATTCTGTACTCGTCGAGTCATCCCTGTAGATATTGCCAAGGGTGGAACGATCGATAACAATTCAGACGAGTACCGACCCTGAAAATATCTAGAGATGAGAGACAAGTCTTTGACCCTTCTACAATGTTCCAATAAAGTGAGCGAGACTGTGAGCGAAGAATCACCAACAAGACGGATTGCCTTTCTCTGAATAGAATCGAGAAGCCTCAATGAATGTTTTGGTGCCGAACTCCACACATGAGAACTATATTCCAAGAAAGGTCGTATCTGAGCCTTGTAGATCATTAGAAGCTGACGAGAAGTGGAGTGTGTCTTCGTACGAAATAGTAATCCAAGTTTCTGAAAAGCACCTTCAGCATCGAGATACTTGACTTGCATGGATGTGAGATTAAAATGCATTTTTATGGAGTTCAGATCTGCACCAACCAGATTCCGTCACTAATAAGCCCCTTACTTTTCGGGATCTATTGAAGACAACCAGATTCTGTGCTTGTGTTGACACCAATACATATGTGCCGACAAAATCCATCCAATACGAAATCACTTCCGTGAGCTGGTTTGGTTGTGAAAAAAAAAACACTCTCGCCCCTGTTTATCATTTTCCCATCAATCCTGAGCGAAGGTGAATGAATAGACTATGATGTCACTGCAACAAAGGTGAATCATTTCACCGCTCTCTTCGGACAAAGACTTTTCATTACGGAGAAGCGAGCGCGGGAAAAAATTCCTGCTGGCGAATCCATCGCAGGATTAAAAATGTCTTCATTCGAAGAGAGCCGAGTTCGACCGATGACGGTTCGAGTCTCCTCCGACAAAACGCATTTTAACGCAGGCGTTTGTCGGGGCCGGTGCGTCTTTTCGGTCCTCTATTGAACTTTTTGGTCGGTTCGGTGCAAGTGATTTGGGCCCAAAGTGCTATTTCGGGCGGTGGCTGTGTTCTGCCGAAGAGGATTATAAATATCAGGTGAAATGTAAGTCACCAATTTGAGATTATGTCGGTCTTGTGAGCGACTGCCATTAGCGTCGATTATCTTTGGTTATGAGCCCTGTTTGAGTTTAACTGCATTGTTTATTGTTGTCATAAACACCGTCTAACTGTGCAAGTATTGTTTATCAGCGATTCAATATGACTTCATTTTTGGATAACCAAAAAAAATTGTATGGAATGGGTTCCTGTTAGTTACCAGGACCATCCAAAGAGGGAGAAAAAAATCACGTACTTACAGTTTTGCAGTAGGTATTCAAGATTTGGCACTGTTTTCTCTTTAGTGACATAATTCATGGAATCAATTTTCATATTATTACGTATCTAGATTATGTACAATCTCGTGTACAATATACCTACTGAAGATCAACAATTAACGTAAATACAGGTAAAAAATGTAGGACATTTGCGGTGCTTATCTCAGGTAGGTAGTTCTCTTTTACCTTAAGACTCGAAGGTCACTGATGGAAGTGCCCGAAGATTTTATTTTAATATTCAACAAGAAGGATGTGAGCTCGGCTATGAGACAATAGCTAAATACATGGTGAAGACAGAGGTGCGAAGAGAATATATAGTTTCCAACCTTCGAAATATTCGATTACCTGATCAAAAGATAAGCATTCGTTTAGGCCTCGGTTTAGGCAATACGATACGAAATTATTTTTATAGTCGGATGATTTTTATGATTGGGAAATCACCTGTATCGCTGAATAATTGTTGGAAATCAAGACCAGGATGTTCTTTCGAGAATAGAATACAAATTAAGTAATTAACACGTTTGTTTTTGGTGTGGCATTCCATAACGATTTTGACAGGTGTTGAGAAATATGGAAATGAGCTGAACCACTTATATATTTTGATATCAATTATGCGAGCAACTATGGGTAATTTGAATAGAATCAGACATCATTAATCAACTCCCATTCTAAACAAATGGAATTTCTTTCATTTTTTTCTCAAACTTCAAAAATGTATGACGTTTTGTGACAAATAGTGAACACTAAATTGGACGTTGTTCCACTATCTGAAGTAAATCGTCATTAGTATATAGAGGTTACGGTCTACTTTTAACGTCGCCCGCTCTAAAAGTACTTGGCAGTTAAGGTGACAGTTACTAGGTTTGAATTATAGCAAAAAATGAAATTTATGCTATTTCCTTACCAAACGCCATCGACTTTGACCGAAGTCATTCAGCAAGAAGGCTTTTATACTAACTTCCTACGCTATAGCATGATTATTCCCGGACCTGTCAACCATGAAATGTGGCAGAGTCATTTCCCACTACAACAGAGATAAATTTTCAATAAAAAAATGGAAAAAAAATCTCTATCATGAGCCAGGCACACAACACCTGCGACAATTCGCTTTCTCCACGTTTGAAGAAAAAATAGCATGTATGTAAATCGGAGAAAAAGCCCTTTGTGTATCTGGCGGACACATCTACAGACCTTCAGTCAGTACCTATGCTCTCCAAGCATCAGTTTTGCCCCTAGTGGCATAATATGGATTAGACAAAAATGTTGTTACCCATGTTGATTCATATCAGACGTTCTTTCTGAAATTTAAATGTTGGTTTTATGACACCTCTTGTTATTGTACAGCAATGAACAAATACATTTTCCGACATTGTCCTCGGCAATTTTCAAAACATGAATTTGAAAAGTATCTTGGATTAAAACCACACCACTAACTACTCACTATTAGCGTTTACCTCGGCGTTTACCTTTCATCAAAGGAGGAGTGAAAACGTGATCAACAGAACAAGAAAAAAATGTCTACGGCTACAATACAAAACTGCTTTATCTTAACTGTTGTTGATAGAACATTGAGGTAAGAACATTGTATGTCCTCAATTTCATTTTACCTTTACCTACATTGTCTTTCTCTTGTAGCTACAAGACTTGTACTTTCATGAAACAAGCCAAATTGAATATAAGGACCGCGTCTTTGATCGCTTGGCCACACCGACCGACCAATTACTTCATTGTGTTACAGTTGTAGAGTCTTTAATCTTCCTTACCTCACTTACCTCGATTTCCAAGCAATAACAGCTCTATGTACTTTAGGTACTAGTTGTACCTACATGGAAATTTTGAATGACATTAAATTTGAAGGTAATGTTATTTGTGAAATCATTTGGGTATTATCTGCTATAGCCGTAAAAAAAGTAAAGTGTGTAACTCGCATGGAATGCTGACTTCTCACTGGTGTGATATGCAACATTCGTCTCATGCTGCAAATTTCATACTTGTGGAAAATACCTGTCATTCCTCGCTCTCTGAACAATAGACGCAGCAACTTTTCGGGGTAGATTGAAAATCTGCCCTTCTACACTTGTATAGATTCCAATATTGATTCTTATTTTCTCAGATTGTGGTAGGTTACAAACCCAGAAAACTACGTAACAAATATTGATCCACTACAAAATAATGACGTTCAAACAATATAAGTAGTATTGTTGAATATTGAATGACAGCTAGACTGCTAGATGGAACTATGTGAAACAAGTGAATCCCGTTTTCATTTCAAGTTACAAAAATTTCCTCAAAAATGAGTAGATTTTAAGAGTGCTTCGTAATTTCATAATCTCCTCTGAATCAGAATTTGGCATCTGAAATGAGACAAAGAATTTGGCATGCATCTTATAATTACACTTGGAAGTTTTCTATTTTCAGTGAATGGATTTTAACACGGATTTTCACTTGCCAATTGAGAGTCTTCTCATTTTGGGATATTATTCGAATTTTTCATTCAGCATATAATGTACAAGCACATTGAGGATTTCATTCTTCAAACATAAACAAAAATCATGTTTAGATGTTTATATTGTTGTTCTTCTGTTTTTATTATTGTTATTGGTTACGTTGTGTTTAACACTTTGCGTTGTAGAAATATTCTAATACATTAAAATCATTAATCACATTTTATATGTTTTTGTTTTGTCTATCGCCGTCGATAAGAAAAGCCTGATTTACGCAAATATGGCAAAATCTAGTCATAAGACTTGTACCCATTTTCCGTGAATACAACTGTACATTAATGCAAAAAAGAAACAATTCTCAGTTTTGTAGGTTTATGGGTCTGTGCCACAATAGAAAAGTTGAATGTTTGTATATAAGTTCAGAAGGGCAAACTTGAGAATTGTCTCCTGGCAAAAATGAACACCAATTCAGTGAGGAACTTTTCGTTTCTCTCAAAAAAAGCCTGACAAGATAGTCAAATGATCAATATATGGATTTATATCTCATTTACATTTCGGAAGAAAACCAATCTGTTTCGGTTTTCAATGCTGCCGAGAATACTATAAAATTGAATCAAAATTCGTACCTAGTGTCCTCTGATTTTTCTGCCTATACTTGTATATATTTCATATAAACTTTTTACTTTTCCATACTCTAGATGTAGGCTACGAAGTTTTTATTCGGTGTTGAATGACATTCATAAAGTTCTTATCTGTGAATATTTGAAAGGTCTATTTTTGAGGTAAAAATTAGACATTTTCTTCCATAAACACGTAGATAATCATTATTTCCCTCTGAGATGATATTTAAAAAAACGTATTTGGTGACCCCTGAAACAATACCCACAAAATATTCAGATAGTTTTTGTCTTGCGAAACACCTTACATTTTCGATTGAAAATCGTAACTGTAATAACTACATCATAGTATTTTTCTATGTAAATTTTTATCGACCACCAAATTTGCTGTAGTTGATTTTTGTTATCTATTTGACTTTGTTATTCGGAGCCAAAATAAACAGACATAGCTAATGAGTTCATAATTAATGATGCCCTTATAAGTTGTTGAAATTGTGAAAGCCTCTAGCTTCCATCAATATACGGATTTTATTACCTATACCTACCTTTTGGTAGGTCTAGGGGATGATATAAGAGAAAAAATTGATGGAAACAATAATGTCCTGAATTATGACAGTACGGATTGTTATATTCCCCCTCTTTGATTTTTTTTATCTGAACAAATTATTTGTGCTTCGTCATCGCCCCCGTGAATTATATTACCTCTCTACCAAGAACTGTGTTACTTAAAATAAAAACGTTCTACCTTTGGTTACAAAACTTTACAAACCCTCAATAGAGACGATGGTTTTGGGTCACAAAAAATCGTTTCCTTTTCATTGTGGTGGTATACCATAGCTAGGTCACAGGCTAGGTACCTGCTATCAGTTTCGAGTCCTATCGTCAAGCAAGTTAATACGAGAGTTAATCTCCCAAAGTGGTTCGCAAGGAACACTCAACAGCATTCACGAGACAGATTCACGTGGAATATCAATTTTCGAATCGCCCAAGTATTGCTATGATGATTAGACCGGCCACAAATGAAGAGGTCAAAGTTGATTTCGTCATGGGTGCCTTGATGAATTCTCCAGCGATGTTTTCAAATGTTAATGCGTCCGGTTCTGCCAGTCAAAGAGTTGAATGAACGTCATTGACTAACGCGTGGGCAGCTCTTGTAGATAATTCCATGGTAATTTCGCTGATTTGGTTTGGTAGCGTTATGGAAAGTATATAGCCGGGAAGAATTCAGCCCGAAAAAATTGAAATATGGCTATAATGTGAGGGTTTCAGTGGTAAAAGCTGTAGAATTATGTATCTAATGAAAAAATCGAACAAAAGGTATCACTTAGAAACGTATTCTTCACCAAATAGGTACTGTAAAATTTGCGAATCTCGTGCTTTTTTAACCAATATACAATTCTCTTGGCCTAATTTTCATGGTTATTCATTAGCTGTCACTGATTCGTAAAAACACAATCTTGTCTTTACGATGACAGGTTCATTGATGGATATTGAAAGCTTGTTTGAATTATCAGCACCCGCCTACTTAGATTGGGAGTTCGCCTACATGATTCGCGGGTTTTTTCGAGCTCGTAGAATTGTAGATTGCAAGAGAGATTGCTCGATCAAAACACGAACTGGTTCGTGGAAACTAATGGCAATATCCTTGCGACAAACCACACCACCCACGAACAGCACACGCAAATTGATATCTGGTAATCGTTCATTTCATTTCGATTTCTGAATATCTTCGTAGATTTTATTAAAAAGTATCACTGGTGTTGTTTATCACCCATCATCAAGTGAAAACTGCAACTCCACCCATGGAAAACTCGGACTGATCGGCCGTCTATCACTATTTATGCTACCGCTACACCTTGCTATTTCTAGACTTTCGAATGCATTGAGAAGTAAATATTTGATGTCTCAAATCGATGTATCTAATGATGTGCTCTCCATCGAGGATACTTTCTGCAGCACCGGATTTTTCTGTATCGAATGTGAGCATGATGCTCTTTGAGAGCCTTTCGACTCCGACCGATAAATTACTTTCTGCTATAGTATAATCCCTACTTTATCGTGTTTTCCATTTCATTTTTTAAAGACCCTAGGGTAATATGTAATTTACTGGTGGTTTATATACCACCTTCATATTCTCTTGAGAAAATTTAATAATTCTCTAGTGACCCGAGTTTCCTATAGAATAGGTACAAACTCGAAGCGCTCTCGTCTCTACGAAAATTCCGAAATTCAGGAAGAGCTTCCTTAAGAAATGCACATTTCCTAATTACTAACTCTGTTTTAATTCAAAGGAAATCTAGTGAGAAACATTTTTATGGCTTTTTCCTCGATGCATTGAGGAAATTGATAACACAAATTCTATAAAAGAAGTAACACAAAAATGTATTACCATTTTTGTGTATTTTTTACATGGGCCTACACTCCTTCCTATAGGCAATCACAGAAGTCACTTTTGTTCAATTGTTGAATACCAAGCAGACGAAATTTTAATGAAATAGAAATTTATGAGATATTTCTACACAACAAAGGAAAAATATTGTAGTTTGTAACAATAGTTCATATATCGTTTCTTTCTCAAGCCCGTACAAGCTAGTTCAGCTCAGAGAAAACTATCCATTCTCAATTCTTTTTCTGCATCGAATTCAATACGATTCTGTGAGTTTCTCATCATCTTAAAATGACGAACAGTTTTTTATCCTCGTTATTGTGTTCAGTTTATACTTTTATAGTAAAAGTCCTGAATTTCGACTTTTTTGAGTCCACGTCTTGAACATATCTGGTCCAGACCCTGGAGAAGTAAGTCCTTCTCTTGCCTCTTAATTAATCTTTCCATAAAAACGTTTGCTGCGTAGACTAGGATTTTCCTATGGCCGTTTTCTCATGTCGTCCATAGTGAAAACCATTCTACTGAAACAACCTGTTCCATAAAAAGCATAGTGGATTGTACTGTTCTTCAATAAAAATGCGATCATTCAGAATAACAGCGAAGCAAGGACCTGAAATAAAAAATCACTAATAGCTTGATGATAAGTCAGGTTTTAGTTTCTATAATCCGAACTAAAGATTCATCTCTTAGGTACACATCACTGTACACAAATAAGCTCTGTTTAAAAAAAAACAGACAAATAATTTGTTTCTACCATTGTTGACGTCCCTACTTCATTCACACCATCTAATATACCTCTTAGCAGCAAATCTCTATTCAACTTTTTTGCCACGTCACGTTGGTTTCAATGCTGGATTAGTTCTAGTCGTAGACAGATGAATTCACTGTACATCTGGACGGATTTGTATGGAAAAAGAGAATAACATAAAGGGGCAAACGAAGAGGATGTTATAGTTTCCGGCTGCTTATAAACAAATTTAGTGAACCGAGACTAAACTATTATTAGCCTCTTGGAAATGAAGACGTCTCATGTCATGATAATAATATGCGGTCTTTCATCAAGAATGTTGATTTACTGATGCGAGGATCATCAGATATTGACCTTGATATTGAATGATTCTTTATAATGTTATATGTGGTTTGCTGTGTAATGGATAACCACAGGTGATAATATTATTTATTCCAGTTCATGGAGCACACTGTATGATGTTTACCTTTTCGACGTCCTGACATTCATCAATCATATAACCACCATAATAATTTCAAAATTGAACATCTGTGAAATTAGTTGAACACATAAACATTATACATGATCAATATTTGCATGGTTTATCGGAATAAGTATGAGCTTTTAGGTTTTCATATATCGTATTTCATACGATCTCGTATTACCACTTATCTCCGGTCTGTCATTTTCACAAATGAATGATTCCTTGTAGAACGAATATATTTGAAGATATTTCATTAGTGATGTCTGTTTATGATTTATTCGATGGTAAAAAACTGATTGCGATACCTTGGAAAAAATCCGATGTGAACATTATTTCGGAAAATAGTTGAAATGAACATTATAAAGAGAGCCTTATCTCGATGCACTCAAGTAGTTAAAGCAAGTTATTGAATCTGTGTTAATTGGCTGTCTTTAAGAAACCAGATTTAGGAATTTCATTTTCAATTCAGAAATTTCAAAATCTGGTTTTATAAAATTACACAATCGAGTTTCATCTAGGGGTTGGCCATGAATTCCATCAAAAACTATACTGGTAATGAAGTGACTAGACAAATTCGATACCTTGTTTTTCGAATTAATTCAAATTATAACTACAACTGTAACACAATGAAGTCAGTGTATTATCAGGTGAGGAAATGAAACTGAAGACATACAATGTACCTCATTGTTATATTAAGAACAGTTCATATAGAGTAGTTTTGTGTTATAACCGTAGAGAAAAATGTTATGACACATCAAGCCATGTCATTCACAAGAGCGTCAAAGAGAAATCGGTTACACAACTCTCATCATATGAAATTGAAGAATTCCTGAGAGTCAAAAGGTGAGAGATTTTTTTTAATAGAATATTGGATTACTGCACCAAATATTTTTATAGTGGATATTCATTTAAGAACATGGAACTCGAAAATTAATTACTGCAATAAAACTGTCGAATGTTGGTGGAAATAGATCTATTCGATACGAAAATATTGGCATCGAATGTATTTTAGAGAGATTATTTTTTTCACTTGTCAAAATGTGACGTTTTTGGCATTTCAACCAATAGTAGCGGGTTATTCTATGGTTATTCTAGACAATCATTGGGTATTATACTGATAAAACTGGCTGGTCCTTTCGATTGTTTCGATAAAACGTTGTTTACCTTTGGACTGTCAAAACTATACGGTTTACCGCGTCGATTCTATTGAACTGGCTCATATTTATATAAATTATCGTGAATGAACAGTTACCTTATTATTAATAGTCATTCACTTTTTCAGCATAATAATAACATAACACATTTCAATGAACACTCAAACACGTAAATAACTCATAACCTCAACTTTATGACAGATATAGCGATTCAAATATTTAAGGTTTCCTTCAAATGAAGATGGCGTACAATTAGTTTTCATTATATACAATTCATTTTTTGTTGTATGAGAAGAAACCGTTGTATGCAGATTTTGATACAACGACATTACGAATGTTTTTATGTTCCTTCTGGCGCGATTTTCATGTCATAAGAAATTTTCAATTATCAACCTTGTACAATGACAATGAGAGGTGTGACGCCATTTCTTGGTATCGTCATATCCTATTCAATGCGTAAGCATTATATCTCTTCTGGATCATAGATGGCCTACATCGTTGTTTGACATTTCAAATCAGTAAAATTTTCACCTTTTCTCGTTTCCTTCTTATGTAAATGAAATACCGATCAATTAAATTGTTCTTCCTTCTATTTGTTCAAAAAATAATCTTTCCAAATACAACTCGTTCTTCAAATTTAATAAGATAAATTTTCATTTTCGAAACACTCAAACTTTTTTATTTTGAGGCAAAAGCATTCAAACAAACCGAATTAGATAAAATCACTCGTCCTACGGACTCGTGATTTTATCAATCGGTTTGTTTTCATACTTTTGCCAAATAAAAAAGTTTTTGTGGAAAATGAAAATTTATCGATTAAATTTGAAGGAGTCGTGGTATTACCTTTGATAAATTACAAGCATCGCATTTGGAGGCAACCATAAAACAAATTAATCTTAAAATTATTCGCTGGGTTATATGTATACATGTGAGCACTGGTTACATAAAATTTATTGGGGATAAAATTATAAATAATTATTTTATCTGAGCACAGTTCGTTGGGGTGTCATTTCTTTTCAACATCTGATTAAGATACAAGAATATTCATGAAAAAATGGTGGGTGAGTTGAACTTTTTTCACTTTGTATGGACAAGAGACAGCTAACATTCCTTAAAGCAGACTGGTAAAATTTCTGCATATTCATTTATTTGGTGTTTGAGTAGTATGATACAAATTTTATAATCTTAACAAAACCAATATCCTCAATATTTGAATTATTAAGATTGTTGTGAGCATACGGAATGTGTACTGCTAGTATTTGGCATAGTAACTTTATAATATCTTCCTTCCTATAAAATATCTTGATGTGAAGAATATTTCTTTCTGTTCTTTCACAAGCACGTACAACAATCATCGCACCCTAAAAATATTCGAATTCCAGAAAATTACAAAGAAACCTCTGACTTTAATCTTTACCTTGTCACTTGCTTCTTATCCTTCGCAGTGCTTTGCAGTATCTCATTCTCATCTCATTTCACAATTTTATAAGTCCTTGTCATACATGTCCGACGACTCTTCGAATATAATATAAAGTGTTTTTGTCAACTTTTCGGTATAATTCGGTAAACCTATACTTTCTTCAATTACCGTTTCATATTTTTTCTTTCAGCAAATATATGAAGAAACTTGTTACTTCACTAGAAATCATCACTATTCAAAAATTATTGAAGAATATCTTCTATTATATAACCATAAAAAATCTTGTATGTTTGTAAACCGCTTTCGTTACCCGAAATTAAACTTTTACCCACTGGTTACATGAATTTAACGCTTCAGAATTCTAACAACAATACAACTCACTTTGTGGCTGAAGCATTCGGCGAAAGCGAATATTTTTTCATTGTGCCAGTGCGTTCTTCTGTTTTGGAAGAAATAATTACAGTATATAAAATTGATGCGAATGATTGTACTAGACATCAATTAGTGGAAATGTATTCGAATTCACTGATCAAAGTCAATTAATTGGCTGTGATTTGATGATCTTGCACAAATAGTCTTAAATTTTTCAATTGTTTGCGATACGACTTGACAAATTGTCCTGGTGCTTTGACAAAAAAAGGAACTTTGATTTGTTCGAAAGAATAAATCTTGTTACAAGTGGGAAAATAACTATGCTCTCTATTCAAAATAATCGACAACAGTTATAGAAGAATATTATGATGCACCATCATGATTTCTGAAATTTCTTGTAGTCATTAGTTTTTCGATATGATATAATATTCAACTCACAAAAAGTTTCCAAAAATAGTGACTATTGAAGATGTTTGCATAATTGCATTTAGCTTAGATTATTGGGGTGCTAGCCCATGGCCTGATTCACTGCGACCTTTTCAGATCTATTGTGATGCTATAATAATGATAATAATCAGCTCTAGTAATTATCAAAGCTCAGTGTCTGGCTTGAAGCTCCATATAGCCTTGACACTGACTTGTTCCGTCAATCTATCGATTCGGCATATTATTGCCTTCGGTCCCATTTTCGAATATTCCTCAATTATGTGGTGATATTCAAGAATCAATAGGCCACCAAGATAGACCTGATTGGCTGGTTTGTCGATTACGTGCCGTATTTTTTTATACCCTAATACCAGGAAATATAAGAGTTTAAATCTGTTTGATTGCAGGAGAAAGGAAACCAGGGGAAAAACCCAAAACTCAATGATGAATCCACCTATATTTCAGAATGGCCAAAATCAAGAAAATAGAATTCGACTTTATATGGCATGGATTCTACAATTACCAGTTGCTTCTTTTTTCTCCTATTGTCTTATTATTGCATATCAATAAGTCCAGAATGAATGAAAAATTTAACTTCACCTGTACATTTGAGAATAACTTAGGAGTTAGAAATCAGAATTTCTATGTTCGAAATGATTGCATTCACAATCCAATGCCAGACAGCTGTTTCGACCCACCAGGTCTCATCGGTGACACTTGGCTGGGCTGCGAACACAAACATTTCGAACTATCTACTCCTTACGAAGTAAGTCTCTGAAAACTGATGCAGATGGTGTAAATCTCCAAGAGGTCTCCTCTGTCCTGGACAGTGAGAGTTTGAGACTTTGGTCGTCACCCAGCAGATGGCGAGGCTTTACACCATCTGCATCAGTTAACTTAGGAGTTGTAAAAAGTATAAAATTCGATCCTTCTTGTCTTCACCAGAGAATCTTTCCTGAAACTTGCCCTCAAAAGATAAAATTCAATTGGCCACATTTGCAGATCTAGAGTATGACATTCAAAATGAGAAATATAATAGTGATTGGGTTTTACTTGGAAAGAATTCAATGAATAAATCGGTGCCTTCTTAATTGTACCTTTATTTCCAGTAAGTGAGTAAACTTAGCGAACTCGATTCACTTAGAGATACTACAGCCAAAAAGTACAAGAGAATGTTATTTTCATGTAGCATGGAAGTGAACATTCAATGAGAAATATCCCCGTAACACTGTAATTACGTCATTCACTTATTTCTATCATTTGATCCAACACATGACAGTGATGCCCGTCATTATTTATGTCATTCCAGACAAGTAAACTATCAAATAACACAGTAGCGTATTATAACCCATAACTCACTAGTAAGTTATGATACTTTATAGTCGAGAACAAATTAAAAACACCTTTTTTGGGTTGTTTATATTGTTGGATATTTGTGTCTACGTTGATTGATTCTATCGATCACTCAGGTGACATAATCTTCCTCCGCTTGTGTGAAAAAGAAATGAAGTATTACGCTCGGATACAATTCAAGCTACTTACTAAATTCCTTCAGAATGCAGATAGCAACTACCAATTGCGTGTCTAAGCCACTTTGTTACAGAACAATCGATAATCGACCAATTGTACAATGAAGTACTTGTATGAATTCACAGAATTAATCATTTTCGAAACATTGTTAGGTATTGAGCGGTCTCCATAAAACAGAGTGTTCTTTCAATCTTCCAGTTTTTAGCAACCTCAGGGGAGTTTGGGCTACCATTAGTTCGATTGGATTTCGTTTAGGGTCGTCACATGAGGTTTGAATTAAGTTTACTGTTAACAACAAACAAAATTTGTGGACATATTGGGTGGAGTGAATAAAATTAATCACAAGTTCAAACTATTGATCTGTCCTCCTTATATCCCAAAAAAAGTCTAGTACACATGTATTTGCTTAAACTTCTTCAACTCCCTCCAAATTAATGGAATTGGTAAATTCAATCCGGGCTCCATAGGTAGGTATCATTGATGACTGAATAGAATATAAACAGAAATGAAGATTACTGGTGATAGTGGATATATCATAATTAACTTAAGTGAATTTATACATCTCTGTTTGAGACCTGAATTCTGAATACTAATAATAATTAGGTTGTTATTGATCATATACTACCGAGTAACATTTTTAAGATTAAAGGGAAGATTGAATCAGATGAATTTCTCGAGATGCTCCTACGTTGACGACTGAAAACAACTTTGTTTTCAAATGAAATAAGAACTGAATATTAATAAATGACCATATGATACATATAAAAAACAATATGAGATATAAACAGAGATGTATAAATTGACCTTTAGATTAATAAAACAACAGAGAAAATACGAATAATTCCATTTCTGATATTTAATCTATTTATTTGATTCATCAGTATTTTCTTTCTACCACTGGAACTAATCACCAATATCGACCACATATTCGAAGAATTCAGAAACTGTGGTGAAAACATTGTTTCCTGTACCAGAGGAAAAGCCGAGATATGCTTGGCTATACATATTGTATGAATGACTGCTATTCATGGACGAATATAAAAAAGTACTTTTTTTCTTTCACCACACTTAGGCCACAGTAAGCTGTTTGTGCCTCCTACTGTCTATCTGATTGGCCATAACCATGAATCATTGAGAAATCATCTATTTACACCAATTACAAAATATTTTGTATAGGTCACATTATTTTTGGACTGCGCTTTATCGAGCGAGAAGAATACAGCCTCGAGCTTGAAAAGGTTTGTTAACAGCCATTTGTCTAGACGACATAGGCCATCTTCAACAGGGCAGTTGACAGACCTCCGTTTAGACAGCGGACGGTTGCTTTGTCGACAGCCATCCGCCCGGTAACGTCGGCCACCGTTGATGCGACTTGGTCTTAGTAGACTTCTCAGCAATATTCCGAGATGATTTAGGCACTTGATAGTATGGAAATGGTTGATATCATAACACTGAAATTACTAGGATATCGTGCGTGCCTTTGATGCCCAGCAAAGGCAATCACTGAATCGGATCGAAATCCTCGAAGATTTCGAATGCCAGAGCATACGATATTTATTTATTCTTCTTAAGGAAGCTTTTCTATGGGAAAACATGTGTCGCGGTTTTCTAAACTAATTGTTAGTGAGAGTCTTTCGAAAAACTGTCGTTTTTTGTGTTGAAAAGAATCTTCAGCAAGTATCGGCCTGTTTTATGCGATAAATAAAATTATCGATACGTCGCCCAGCGAGGATTATTTCAAAAGTTGTGAAAAATCTGTGGATAACGTGTGGATTTCTATATTTTTCGGAGTGCTGGAACCAGCAAAAATACTGAGAGAATTGTAAAACGAAAAATGAGGGTTTCAGAAAAGGTATTTGAAATGTATGCTGTGAAATTAATAGTTGGAACTGTGGTGCTTCGCCACCTCTCTCATTATCACCCATTACATAGATGATGATGAAGATTTACGATGAAACAAAAAATAGTTGTTTACGAATTTGTCAATTTTGAATTTGATATTACTGTCAAGAAATAAAGTCTCAAAAAAACATAATTGTTTATCAGTAGTAGATATAAACTACAATTGGTGACCCCGAAAACACACGCAGAGTCTGCAAAGTATGGTTAAAATTCTGCAACAGCTCAACAGAGAACAAATTTCGAAAATCCTACGACATTTTGAAATCGACGCCAATGGAACGGTATCAGATATGAAGATAAAGTTGGAAGCAGAAATCACCAAGAGCTACCCTGAGTTAGCAAATCCAAGTGACTTCGATTTCACAAGTTCACTGGAACAATTACAAAATGATGATTACTCAACTAGTGCTTCAGTTAATCGTGATTGCATCGCATCAAGAGTGGACAATATTGAATTTTTGTGTATCCAACTCATGAAAATATTACTAAGGACTTCGAATCAACTGCAAACTTAGATCAAGATAAACAAATCAATCGAGCGAAATCACTTTTTCTTCCCGCTTTCTGGAAAAATGAGCCGGAACTATGGTTCAATGCCATCGAGACGCTTTTTAACATCAATGGCATAACATCAGAATCGATTAAATTTGGAAAAATCCTTTCATTGCTGGACTGTAACATTGCGAAAGAAAACTCAAATTTATTCAAAATCGGAGACTGTGAAAATTCATATGGTATTTTGAAAAATCAGTTGATAAAAACGTATCAAATATCTGACGAAGAGAAAATGCTTAGATTATTTGGAGAATGTCAATTGGGTGACAAAAAGCCAAGCCGTTTATATAGAGAAATGACAGACTTAGCCTCTGGACAAATGACCAGAAGTTTCATCATTCTTGCATGGTTAAAAAAATTGCCAACATCTGTTCAACAATTGCTCAGAGCCTTTCAAGAAAAATTGTCTGATGAAGAATTGATTGATATGGCTGACGGGATGATAAGAGCTACAATCCAGAAACGTGTGCTATCAAAAATTTTACCGCGACAAATTCTTTAGAGAATAAAATTGATCAGCTGATTAATAAATTGGATGAAAAATATTTCTCAAGATCAAGGCCCAGAGTACGCAATTGGTCTAGATCAAATTACAGATCCAAAACGCGGTCTAGTTCAAGTCCACGTAACATAATTTGTTACTACCACCAGAAGTTCAATGATAAAGCCAGAAAATGCGTTTCGGCTTGTAATTATGAAGATAAAAACAATTCGGAAAACGAGCAGGCCAGTCGTTGATGACGACCAACGTTTTTGGCCGAAAAAAAAGTCGTCTCTTCATTCACGATCCTCTCACAAAGATAGATTTTCTCATTGACAGTGGCTCTGACGTCTCGATTGTACCCAAAAATGAGAAGACTTCATCCCAACCATTAGAAAAACCTTTGTATGCAGCTAATGGAACGAAGATTGACACTTTTGGAGAACGAATCTTGAAACTATTATTGGGATTAAGAAGAAATTTCAGTTGGTCTTTCATTATAGCCAACGTCGACAGAGCTATTATTGGAGCGGACTTTCTACAAGAATTTGGCTTATTGATTGACATACAAAATAAAAAGATCATAGATAATGATACAAAGCTATCAAGAAACTGTGAGTTATATGTATCAGATGATCTTCCTGTTGTTAAAACAATAAACGAAGTTACTCCTTATCACTGTGTTTTAGCTGAATTTCCCGAACTCACGAGAACTTCTCTTTGTAAAATAACTCATGAAACGAATGTTCAACATCAAATAATTACAAATGGACAACCTATTCACTGTAAGGTTCGTCGACTAAATTCAGAGAAATTGGTAGCTGCTAAGAAAGAATTCGAATATCTAATGAAACAAGGTATAATTCGCCCTTCAAAAAGTCCTTGGGCAAGCCCTCTGCACATGGTGCGTAAACCGAATGGAGACTGGCGAGCTTGTGGTGATTACCGATTATTGAACTCTATAACAGTACCTGATAGATATTCTCTACCTAATATCAGAGACTTTACACTTCAGCTGGAAGACAAAAAATTATTTTCTAAAATTGATTTGGTCAAGGCATTTCACCAAATTCCCATGGCAAAGGAGGACATCGAAAAAACAGCAATAATAACACCATTCGGCCTCTTTGAATACCTGAAGATGCCATTTGGCTTACGAAACGCAGCACAAACTTGTCAACGATACATTCACCAAATTACTGCAGATCTTGATTTTTGTTTTCCATATATCGATGATTTCTTGGTAGCCTCCAAAACTGAAGAAGAACATCTCAATCACTTAAAACAGTTATTTCAAGCACTTAATGGATTCGGCGTTGTTATTAATCCCGAGAAATGTGTATTTGGTAAAAATTCGATCGAATTTTTATGTTATAATGTAACCGAAACAGGGATAAGGCCGACAAACAAAAAAAATCAAGCAATATTGGATTATGAAAAACCAAACGACCTGAAATCTCTCAGAAGGTTTTTGGGAATGGTGAACTTTTACAGGACATCTATTCCAAAGGCTGCTGAAATTCAAGCTCCACTGAACGAGTTCCAAAAAGGTAACCCAAAATGTAATAAAAAACTCTCCATGGAATACTGAACAGGACAATTCCTTCGTACAATTAAAAAAAGCAATAGCTAATGCTGCCTTACTAGCCTACCCCTCTGCATCACTTCCTTTAGCATTAATGGTGGATGCTTCAAGTAGTAATATCGGTGCGGCAGTACAACAACTTAAAAAAGGAAGTTGGGAACCATTAGGATTTTTCTCTACAAAATTATCGGTCGCTCAAACAAAATATAGTACCTACGATAGAGAACTACTGGCGATTTATGAAGCGATAAAACACTTTCGTTTCTTGCTAGAAGGCCGAGAATTTATCATATATTCCGACCATAAACCATTGATGTTTGCATTCGACAAAAAACTAGACACTTCATCTCCGAGGCAAACCAGATACCTGGATTTCATTGGTCAGTTCTCAACAGACATTAGGCATATTTCTGGATCCAAGAATGTTGTTGCTGACGCCTTATCAAGAGTTTCAGATATTACTCTACAAAATTCAATGGACCTTGGAAAATGGGAAGAAGAACAGCTCCAAGACGATGAACTTCATAAACTTCTATCAGGGAAATCATCTCTTCAGCTGAAGAAAATCGAAATACCTGGAAGCGAAAACAAAATTTATTGTGACGTATCTACGAACTATATCAGACCCTACGTTCCGAAAATTTCAAGAAAAGAAATTTTCAAAAAGTTTCATGGCTTATCTCATCCTGGTGTAAAAGCAACAATCAAAATCATCAAAAGTAAATATATTTGGCCAAAAATTGAGAGAGATATTCGGAAATGGGTTCAAAATTGCTTTCCTTGTCAAAAATCAAAAATAAATAAACATGTGGTTAGTCCTGTTGGTAAATACAAGGTGCCAGAAACAAGGTTTGAACATATAAATATTGACATTGTTGGACCTTCGCCACCATCGAATGGTTTCTCTTATTGTCTAACATGTATAGACCGGTTTTCCAGATGGGTAGAAGCATTCCCAATGGAAGATATACGTGCTGAAACAGTTGCAAGAACATTTTACAATGGATGGATCACCAGATACGGAGTACCCTCTAGAATAACCACAGACCAAGGAAGGCAGTTTGAGAGTAACTTATTCAACGAATTTTCGAAAATAATGGGTTTTCATCACTTACGAACCACACCATATCACCCAAGTTCAAATGGAATGATCGAAAGGTTCCACAGAACTATGAAGGCGGCTCTCAAATGCCATTCCGGAAAGTGGTCAGAAAATCTGCCAACAATTCTATTCGGTATACGCGTAACACCAAAGGAAGATTTGGGTGGTATCAGTAGTGCTGAGATGTTATATGGAATGACACTAAAAATCCCTGGAGAGATGGTTGTTGAAGATACAAGAGTCAACCCCAATCATGAGGAATTTTTACTTGGCCTCAAGAAGAAAATGAGAGAAGTGAAAACATCAGGAGGTTCAGACCACAGCACTAGAAAAATTTTCATACATAAGGAGCTGCCGACTGCTACGCACGTATTTGTGAGAACCGACTCAGTCAAAAAACCTTTACAACAACCTTATACCGGACCATACAAAGTTTTAAAAAGAAATGAAAAATATTTCACCATATTAATCAACAACAAGCAAAAAAACATATCCATAGAGCGACTCAAGCCGGCATCCATGGAAAGCCAAGAAACACAAGACATCAACAATAAGGTCAACATTGGTACACGAAATATTATTTCTGATTGCGAAGATGAATCTGACAAAGTGACTACAGGATGTTCTTATACCACCCGCTCTGGAAGAAAAGTTAAATTCCGTATATAGGACATCTAATATCAATTAGAGGGGGGGAAGTAGTGTGGTGCTTCGCCACCTCTCTCATTATCACTCATTACATAGATGATGATGAAGATTTACGATGAAACAAAAAATAGTTGTTTACGAATTTGTCAATTTTGAATTTGATATTACTGTCAAGAAATAAAGTCTCAAAAAAACATAATTGTTTATCAGTAGTAGATATAAACTACAGAACTATGGAAAAAATTAGGACATATATGTAGTCCATTAGATATGAATTGTAGACAAATTCAGTTTTGTTCGTGTTTCATGATGAAACTCTTTGACAAGTGGCAATTACCTTGTTTAGTGAACGAAATTGTTTCATAATTAAACTTCAATATAGAAAAATACGCAAGTTTTGACTTCGATAAGTGAAGAGAACTTTGACTTTTTTTGATCACTGAAACGCCTTGTTTTGTGAACGAAGAAATATTACTCTTACTTTCAGGAGTATATTGAGCCATTGCAAATACTCTTCCACCTGGAGGGTATTTGATATCTACAAGAAGTTTCAACTTTTATCAATCAACTCTTCAATTACGGTTAGATAGTGATAGTTTTTTCGAGCTTGTATTCAGTGTAGTATAATGTAAACAATCCTCAAAAATTATGACTTCAATTTTTTTTCAATTATTGTTAACTTCTGAGGTGATCTGCACCACTTTGCGTCGGCATAAGATACAATATCGATGATATATTTTTTCGACCTGCAAACTTTTTTCTGTTTTGAACTTTTGACACTCTTAAGAGTGTGCTCAGAAAGCAAAGCCTTGTGTGGTCATCAATAGTTACTAAATATAGAGGCCGTCAAACACTGTGGTGTAGAAAGAGTAGGATTCATCCAATATTCTGCTGGAATCTTTTGAATGAACTAATGAATAAATGCATCCGACTCCAATCGATGGATTTTAGAACTCGACCTCTGTAACTTAGTTATATCAGAACACGTATACCTAAATCTAGTTTTCGTGTTGAACCCTGTATATCCCTCCGAACGTGTTTTATCGACTTTCCGCCATTCACGAGCTGTAAACACTTTCATTGTTATCTCGTTCTCATCGAGAGTGCATGCCTAGAGAGCATTCACACCATCAGTTCTTCATAACAGACGCGCATATTTACAATAAAAAGCATGGTTTAGAGTCGGGACGATAATCAGTACTAATAAACATCGCAGCATAACGACCGATCTGTCCCTGATGGGAGCAGACTGTTCTTCCAAACACACCTAGCTTGCGAGCATCCTTGTTCAGCAAAATCGATGGGGCAATAAAAGTCGTGATATCATCAACAGTCGGAGGCTGTTCGGTAGATTTGTTTCAGACAACAAATATAATATACAGTGTGCCTTGAAAATATATTTGCATTGGTTGGTGATTTGATGGCTTCACCAGAACAGACGATATATACAGGTAGAGAAGCATAATTAGGTACATACCTCAGCTCAAGTGTAGCAAAAGGCATCACTCGCTTTTTTTAATTTTATCTACACCCGTACTCTAATAATACACTTATATGCCCACAACCCGTTTTATAATGAAATCCATTACGATACAGATTTTCAACCAATAGAAACCCATTATTTTTCAATCAAGAATGATGTGCATGCTCTGCATTTTACGTTTGTCAAGTCAAAATCGGTATAGGCATTGACTTTTTGAAGAATATAGCCATACTTCGATAATCATTACAAAATGTCTGATACCAGCGATATGGGAGAATCACCTTCGACACCTTCACCGGCAGAAATACAATTAGAATGATTAAATTTTCCATTTGACAAATGCATGATTTGTTTCTTCATTTTTTTAATCAAACTTTCTGAGCTCTACGTAGGCGAGCGGACTAAGGCGCTGAGATTATATTAGCTAGTTGGCTAGTTGGAAGAGACATGGGTTTGATTCCGCCCTCGAGTAATCTTCTTTTTTTTCTCGAAGTAATATTTACCATTAATTACAATTTTGTAGAATTTTTCGAAGAAATTCGATTAATTAATATTATTGTGTGCAATACAAATATAAATATAATATTTGTAGTTCTTCACTATTCGTCGGTTGTAGATTAAATAGCGTATGCAACTCTCATGTAATAGTTCTTAACACACTCGCATCAACCATACGAAACTCACCTTCGGCTCGTTTCGTATCCAGGTTGATGCTCGTGTATTAACAACCATAATTACATGATACATAATATACTATCATATTCACTAGCTCCCAGATTTTTTTGAAATCATTTTTCGCTTCCGTTCTCGACAATGAATTGCAAAACTTGTCTGAATAAAAACAATAGTCGAGAGAAGGAGAGATAGATTCGATAGTTGTCTAGAGATAAATCCAAAGAGGCCATATATGTAGAACGTAAGCTAGCAGATTACCAGTTGAAGATCCTCAATTATTATTTCTAAGTGCTCCGTGTATTCGCTGAGTTCGATAGTGATTGTTCTTCCAAAACCTTCGTAATAACAGTTACTAGATATTGTTTTCAATTTTTTAGAGTTGGGAAAACCTCTCAAATTATGAGTAGTTCCTATAGATTCGTTGTGCTCCATAAAAGACTCAATACCCCACGAATGTTTTATCAATAGAGCGGTCTTCATGCATCCGAATTTCGGATGTTTCCGCCGAAAGTATGTCAAAGTTGTCGAGAAAAGAGAAAAATTAGACAACTCTTGAATATTTCAAAATTCGGATGTATGAAGATCCACCCCAATGGTGTCAGGTACATTACAGCAGATTATTATCATTTTCGTGTTATCAGGTCAAATATCATCAATTCTGGTCTTGTCATGATTGCTTTTATTCGACGAAACAACAAATCATATCACGACATCATTGACCTTTCGAGATAATTGATCTCTTCGATAAGGTGAATTATCGGATTAAAAAAATTATATTGAGATATTTCGATGTGCTGAATTGAATTCTGATGTAAATTTTGATATGAAATTCTAAGTTATACAATTATTATCTCTCAAAATTACCGAAAGAAGGTGGGTAGTTTGTAGTTTGTCAGATGCTTTGAAATGAAGTGTTTTTTTCTATGCGATCACAGCAATACCTGATGACAACACGTTTTTTATTGAGATTAAAAAAAAACACGTAGGGATCAAGACAAAATGACTTATGAGAAACGACGGCAAAAATAATTTGGATCTCTTTCACCTCCAAATTCACAAGAAAATGAATACTCTGAAATTCTCAAAAAACATTGCCTGAACCAAGGTGAAGGAGATACAATTTAGCTTTCAGAAAAAGGACATGTTTTCGCCTCGTCAGCAAAGCATCACTAACAAGACCCTTCTTTTTAATGAAATCTTGAAGCTTCAACGTATGTTTTGATGCTAAACTCCACACATGGAAATGAAATTTGAAATCACAAGAGTCATTATATCCTGCATTATATTCCACTTGCATAATACTTTCTAGTCAACTTAGACCTGAAACGCATCTGTTACTGATGAAAATGATATTTTGAAAGTACAGTGGCGGCTCTTGGCACATTACGGACCCAATGAGCACCCACACCACAAAGTGTGTGACTGGCATCTTTTGATAAAAAAATATAATACAACAATAGAGCCTCTGAATAATCACACACAATTCCTTATGCTTAACTATTTCGCTTGTTCGTTTAGTATCATCATCATCGAAACTATCCATTATTTATTATTATTCCATATTTTGAATCAATTCATAGTTTGTGAAGGTCAATATTCAAAACAATTTGATTATTTTTCGTTCCTTTTTCTGAGCCATCCGAAAAAACTTGTAATTATCTTTCTGAAGTTTCTCCAAATTCTCTATGGCGGCACTATGACGTCACCTATGGAACTAATGTGAAACAACTTGATAAAACGATGAACAAAAGATGGAATATACTCAGTATTTTGCAAAACTTGACAAAATTGAAGTTTTCCATCGTTTCATATCTATTTTAAATTTCAAATGCAATTCTTTACCTAAATATTTTCGAAAATCTTAATAAGATTTGATATTTTTCTGTATACCTCTTTTTCTAACTTTGAAGTGTACCTCTTTTCGTATAAAAATGCTTTAATAAGCTACTTACTGTTATAAATTTCTATGGAATAGCACATTTTTTATTTATTCACAAACAGAAATGGAAAGCATAAATCTTCATCATATCCTCGAACGAAAATAGGTATACTTTATTGCTGAAGGCAAATGTAAATTTTTGAGAAAATTGTTTTGAAAAATTATATTCCAGAACTAAAGCTCAATGTATGTAGTTTTTTTAGTTTGCAAAGTCAAAAATCAAGCAAATGCCGTCTTTTGTTTCCCACTTCATCGATTTCTTCGAGACTAGCTCCATAGATCATTCATAAAGAAAAAAAGATAAATTTCGGAAAGAGCATTCGCCAAATATTGAAGAACCGTCGCCTTCGCCAAATCTTGAACACCTCGCCCGCAACCGTATTCTGGTCTCCGCATAATAAATACCATTTTAAAACAAAATGCGTACGTGAAGTGACTCATTCATGACACTCAACGATACATGTACAATTTCAAGATGGCTGTGCTTTTCCACCATTATAATCACTCCCGCGGGCGAGTTCCTTTGTTTCATTGTTTCAACCGCCCGTCGCGTCTGAACGACGCGACGCACTGTGCTCTTCGGAATATAAATTCCCCGTTTCCATTACAGAAACACCCTCTGAAGATGGAATGCGGCGTGACGGGGGGATACACTAATGGGACGGCGACGCCCGCGGGCATCCTGGCCGACGTGAGGTCAGAGAGGTCACCCGCCAAAACGGGCCTGCACGTCAACTTCAAGGACAAGGGCGAGATCAAGGAGAAGAGGGAGAAATTCCTGACGGCCAAGTACGGACACCACCAGATGAGTCTCATCAGGAAGAGGCTGGCGGTCGAGATGTGGCTGTACGAGGAACTCAAGAAGTTGTACGAAACGAAGTCTACCGCAGTGAGTATTTTATTTTGTTATCGACTATAAGTTTTATATAGGTTAAGTTTCGTTTAGCAAGCACCGTATCGGTTTGAAAACGTTCGCACCAACTCCAAGTATTCTTATACGTAGAATAAAAGCTCGACATCAAAAAGGGGGCCCTCCTCTACTTTCATTATCACCTGTTAAATATCAGAAAAACTGCATATTCCACCTTTTTCATGCAATAAAACCAATGTGATACGCTCAGAATTCAACAACATGCCACCTTTGCACCTCATTCTCCAACCTTTTTCCAGCATACATTTTTATTTTTCATGAGAAAAATGAGCATGAAAATCCGCGTTTTTTTTTTTCAAAGTTTGATGGCAACGTCGGTCATAGGACACCAAATTTTTGTCGCAGAATGTCGAGTAGAGTTTGTTCATGAAAATGAAAATATTTGCTGAAAACAATGTCAAGAAGGTGGAATAAGGTGCAATGATAGCAAGTTGGTAGAAAAGAGGGTAGTTATTTGATTTTATTGTGTTAAAAAAAAGGGTGAAATATGATCTTTGATATGCGATAACATTTGAACGAAGGAAAAGTCCCGCGTTTTGACCCCGAATACGTGTTCTATGCATAAAAATATGTGTGCCTATGCAAACAATTTTACAGTCCATGACGGAACATATAGACGACTTAACTTTTTTATACAGTACAAAATAAAATCCGCGCACCAGAAGTTTTCTGCAATTTTTCATTGAAGAATGATTTGAAATGAACCCTGCTTCGGTTGTCATCTTATATTCTGGATCTCTAAAATTTGCTATTCTTCAATAAATCTTCGAAAATGTGGTTTGTTCTGGATGGTTTCAGAAACATTTTCATACTGATACATCCCAACTTAATTTCAACTCTCTACTGTCATTTGGAATTTTTTTGAATTACGGAAATTTTTGCTGTACCAAACGAAATATTATTATAAATTGACTGGGAGAATCAACAGCCAGGGTGTTTCTTGGAACTGATATTTCATCGAGTATTGCATCGATTGCAAGTGTTTTCGGTTTGGTATCGATAATTTTGAGCTTTGGTGAGAAAGATTTTTTTTTCTGGTATGTAAAACATTTTCGTGGAAGCCTCTTGCCCATAATGTGCTTCACTTCAGTATAACCATCAACTGGTACTGAATTTCCAGAACCTATGAGCAAGTTTCTCCCAGGACCCTGGGTGTCGCATGAAATAGTAATTACATACTGAGGCGGAAAGTGAATCATTTGTCTTTCGAGAGGAAAATACACCTCACCAAGATAAAATTTTATCTCTTGCCGAGGTTTATATAACATTTCATCCACAATAATTCTAAATAATTCTATGAAATGAACAGGAAATAAATATTCGCAAGATTAATTTCAAAATATTTTATTTTTTAAATAGGCGTTGCAAATAGATAAACTTCACCACCCAAATAAATGTCAGTGTTGTCGTTATTGGTAAATATCATCCACCTACATTGGTTGAAAATATAATAATGTACATCTATGAACATTGTGGTTTCATAACAATGATATTTCACAAATCTCAGTGGTGTCACGAGGTATTTCTGCAAAGAGGGAATGTTTGAATTACTCACTGGAATATTATTATTATAAGTGAGTTGATTGAAGCGCTGGACCATTATCGGCAAGAAACCACCACTCTGAAAGTGCAAGATGAAAATAAGTTGATTTTTAGTACTACACAGGATCTCTCAGTTCCCTTCCCATTAGTTGAAAAATTTTTGGCATCACGTGACGTCACTTTGATGCTGGCTATCTGAGTCAGTAGAAATCAACGGACTCGGCCATCTCTTTGTAGAATTCAGTATATAAAAGTGCTACCCAATTATTGCATTACACTAAATAAGATGGCTCTCAGTTCTCAGCTCATCTTCTCATTTAATGAAAATTTTTCATCAACGCCTGTGACTTGTGATGCTAAATATTCGATCGGAAGAAATCGACTAATTCGGGAACGTATAGTAATCGTTTGTACCCGACCTGTCACCACTGTGAATATAACGCCATTTACGAACAACAGGTGATGAAGCTCACGTCTCATCTGCAAGAGAGACACATGTGAGTTTCCTACGTTTGAAGAGTTTCGAAGGTTGTGGAGCTAGTGGCCATCATATGTTGTGTTCTACGGACTCTCGTTACTGAATATAATATGATAAAATTGTACGACCAAAAATCGTGCTAGCTATAAAGTTATCTCATTCTTCGCTATCCCTAAAGCACAGTATTAACAAGAGCCTAAAGTTATCATTTACCACATCTGAGATTCCTGATTCGCATGACGATGAGCAACTTGGGTTTGTAAAATTGATAGAGTTTTCGAAATACCCAGAGCGAACCTTAGACTAGAGTCTATATTGCTACTTTGATTCAGGTTGATCTTGAAGAATATTAAGAAAAAGAACATAAAGAACTAACACTTACCGATCCCAGAAGTCCCACACGGTCTTCTGCTATGAATTAACCTGTCGAACTGCTCAGAAAAAAAGTATGTTCAGTGCCGACAGATATTTTTTCTCCCTTGGATATCACGAGGATCTCTGAACACTACCAAGACTGATTCGAAAGAATACAGAATTGGTGACGAAATTTGCATTTCCAATATATTCAATGTATTGGTGTATACACTCTATACACAAAATGATTACCAGTCACTTTGGGTTAGGTTTCCTGTATTATGTAAAATG
This sequence comes from Zygogramma bicolorata, assembly GCA_032362365.1. NCBI lineage: Eukaryota > Metazoa > Arthropoda > Insecta > Coleoptera > Chrysomelidae > Zygogramma > Zygogramma bicolorata. Next base: position 161,811 of record JAVJAQ010004148.1, on the reverse strand, counting down.
TAACCCATCAACCTGAATATTTTAATATTTCGACACACAGTACAAGATTTAGTTTTTATTACTTTCGTCATATTTCTACCGGTGTTGACAACGAACGTAAATTCTGTCAATATTTCAGTGAGTATTACATCAACTTACAACAATATCGAGTTTGATGAATTATGCTTCCTCCGGTTGTATCAATTATCAGAAAATAATTTCCTAATGATCGCCTGGTGAAATGAAGTTATAAAGCTATTCCAGATCTCACAGTTTACACGGGAAACGTTTTTGATTGGCTTCCGTTGGAAAATAACTCGTGAACTTCACAAAATATAACGAAATACAAACAAATGCATCGTCTGCTTTATATTTCCATTCGCATATTTTCTCTAGAAGTTGGTATTTATGTTCTGTGAACCACAAATATAAACACTCTTGGCCAAATAGCTAATTCGGTGTATTTTAGACGAATTCATTTTTGTAAACAAGTAGAGCTTAGCTACGTTTCACCTGGGTAATTAAAATATAATGAGACATTAAACTGACCATATTTCTGTAAAACGTTCTGGCAATCCCAGTTAGTTGCATCTGTGTCGCGCTTAAAACTACAAACAAATGTAATGACTAAAAATAAACATATTCCAGGCAGCCTGCCAAAGGTGTCAGTCATAATACAAAAAGTATTTCGATTTTTAAGCAGGAAGTTATGCTCGCTTCCATTCCTTTGAACCACGAACTAGCTCAAGATTGTAAATATACGGGGTGGAACGAAAGTAGATATAAAGATGCATTTTTGGCAGCTTTCCCAATCTTTGGTCTTATCATTGAATCAGTGATCTAGATTCTACCACCAACAGCTATCAAAGGATATGATTTAGCACTGGTACCTACAACGCGAGTTTTCCCAACCCTGATTATTTTAACTTGATGGTTAAGCCTTGAGTCGATAAAACAACGTTTATTTCTCAAAAAACTCAAGTTTATAGAAGATAACCTTGATTGAAATCAACACTCTGGAAGTTTATCTGAAATGGTGCGCATTGTGTAGTACCTTTTCATTTCCGTTGCCCAGATGGTAATCGCCAAATAGAATGTCGTATTTTAGAGAGTTATCAAAGTCATGAGATGTCCCAATGTCCATCTCTGAAATTTTATTCAATCCGTACGATTGTAACCTATGGTGTAGAATGGAAAGTTTTCAGCAGAGATCAATTGAAGAACGCTTCAGTTGAAACTATCAATCAATAGACCGCGGGCATGTGAAGTCACATGACAACAGCCTGCTGGACAAACAAATCGTATTTCCTTAAACAACAATGGTAATTTAATGAAATTATAATTGCAATTCTGAGATACAAAATGCATGAATATACCGATGTCCATATCAACTTACTTAAATCTGCTCTTCTAGTTGCTTGAGTCACAATTCACGTCTCTTAACAGCAAGAGGATTAATATTTTTTTTTATCGAAAATAGAAGGCAATCGATGGATTGAAACATCACAATCGCTCAAAATTGAGTTATTATCGAGAAAAAATATTTTGAAATATGACACAAATGCACAATAAACATGTTGAATTTTAGCATAAAAGACTAATGAATTGAGTAAAAAATTTAAAGGTTATGGAAATGAAATAGTAATATTAATAATATTTATTGATGAATGCTTGGGTAACATATTTCATAATCATATAAATATGTATGAATACATCATTAAGAAGTGAAACTTTCTGTAGAGATAAGTAATTCTAAAAAAGACATTTATCATTTTAAGAAAAGAAAGTTATGATTTTTTTATAATGAATCATCGATTTATCAAATCAGATTACGGTATGAACATCGATCAGTTAGCAACCATTCTTTCACTTTTTTTAAAGAGATGAAAAAAAAAACTTCAAATGGAAAATAAAATAGGTGGAAAAATTAAAAATAATGAAGAATATTGAGCAAATTGAGTGTATTCACTGTTTCAATTGTTACATTCCATAATTGTTTCGATGATTGTTTCTATATTTTCCTCTGTCAGATACACTCATGAATGCACCTAGGAGGTAGAGCCGTGTGCGGGAAAAAAACAGCTAATATTTTTGAGTGTCAGCGCTCCGGTAAGTCTTACTGATTTTTGTTCATGAATTTGCTATTTCAACACTTTTGACAAACTCAGAAAAACTACAGCACTACTGGGTCGGTTGGAGCGTACATAATATCATCATTGTTTATAGAGATACAGTTTGTCAATGCCTGTGTTAAGAGGATTTAAAGCGTTTTTGTTACGTCATCTACAGTATAATGTCGATATTTCCGTTTACTTGGCAATGCACGACAAAGTTTCCTACTCTGAAGGGAAAATAGGTGCAGAGTTTTGTCTTCAAAATAGGGTTGACGATAGAAGTTTATGGAGTTAATGAAAGTTTAGTCATTAAAATATTCTTCAAAAGATGAATGGTTTACGATATTGACGAAAAATTCCACTTCTGTTCCTGAATTATTGTAATCTTTTGGTAATATGTTCAAGTAATCAAGAAAATGTGTGATTCAGGCTACAACGTCCGTAAAAATAATACTAAAAAAAACATGACCACATACAGTCTATTCCCCTTCAAATTATGTATCCATATCGTTGACTGTCCCTATAAAAAATTATACTGCACCTCCTACGATTGGTATCTGGGCAACCAACATTAATTTTACCTATCGCACAACACAGCCAGCCGGACAAATGTGGTCGACCTAGGGCGAAAACCAATGAGGACCGTATACCGACTACAAAGCAAACACTTAGCTCGCACCAGTTTTTCTCATTTAGATTGGTGAAAGACTATTATTTTATTCTTTAGTTCGTACTTCACACATCTTTGAATATAGGATTTCACTTTCACAAATGTAATGTATATATTCATAAAACTAGGAGCATTCTCTAAGTTTTTATTCTTTTCGACTACCATAAGTTCTTTGATAGGTTTCAATAGTATCCATAACCAGCAGAAACCAGCTAACGAACGTCAACCCTCAGAAGTCGAAACTTGAGCGAGCAATGGATTAACGAGGCCTCACCTTTTAACGTGCGATTACCCAGCACGGTGCCCGGTGGGAAATGGAACCCCGGTCTTCCTCTTGATGAGCGGACGTGCTTATCTCTACACAACCGAAACCACGATCGATTCATTTGTCTAGAACCGGCACTGAGTCTGATGCTATTAAATTTCCCATGCCTGGTTAATCATCATCTGTGTCATCGTAAAACCGTTCGGTCCATTTATTCCATTTCACATAAGTTGAATGCGCATCCGAATGAATAATCCGTACTTTTTCCTGATACCGTCTATTACCATTATCCGAACAAGTTTCACACGAGTTTCACATTCACAGCTTTCGATGATGAGGCGGGTGATGTCATACCTATCTGTTAGTCATAATACAAAGACATTTCCGACTGGTAGGCAAGCTCCTGGATATAAATCTCTTTGTTTATGAGATTAAAACAAAGACTTTTGTTTTGCTTTGTTTCGCCGAGCGAAACTTTCGTTGTGGATTTTTTACGGCAAGCAGTTTTCGGCCAGGTGGTGATTCCTAGGTCAAAAAACCGAGAAGAATTCGTAAAATCCAGTTTATGATTCATGAAGTAGGTGTACTACACCAGACGATATAAAGTGTGTATCATACCTACACAATTGCACTCTGTTTGTTTTTCAATTGAGTTTTCTACAATGTTTGTCTTATGGTTTTGGGAATTCGGAAGTGTTCGACTTGTCCGGAATATTTTGATGAATATTGTTTGATAAATAAAAAATATTCATCATTTTCGAATAAGCATCTGATTTTCGGGGTTTGTTTTTTGCCCCCCACGACATACGCGTGGGACTCGATTCCTATTTATTTCACCTTTAATCTCTAGAAATCATCTGAATATTGGCGGATTTAAGGAAATGGGCCCAGTCGGCAAAATTTCTTCAGCCCCCCCCCCCTCCCAGAAAATTATGTTGTGTCAGGTGTTCCATGGAAAGTGAAAGATACATGTTTCAAGAATTTAATGAATATAAAAATTTTTTCATTTATTCACCGAGCATTATAAAAGTTATATTCTTTTTTACATTGAGAAAATTTACTTATTTTTTAATCCTCTTCTCGCTTTTTTCTCCGCGAAAACTTCGATGGTTGATGACTGTCAACTGAATTTAGATGCGCGGGGCACCCGAGGGCCCCTCTAATACGTTTTTGAAAAGTCAGAAATATTCGACGAACTTTGAGGAAATCGTAGACGTTTTAAATAACTGATTGAATACAAAAGTTATTTTATTTTATATTTAATTTACGATAGCTATCAGGCAATTATTCTGATAACAGGGGGCCCCTGATTGAAAATTGAACTTGTTCTGTTCACAAGGGACTCACCAAAACATTTTTTCAACAAAAAAATAACAAAAAGAAATCGAAGGTGTATTTTTCAGCAAGAGGGACCCTGAAAGCCTTTCGTCAGGGGGGCCCAGTCGGCAAGAGCCCTTTTGCCGACCTGTTGAATCCGCCACTGCATCTGAACATCGAATAAAATCAATTCTCATGCAGGCCGAGATATAAAAATAATATTTTGTTCGTGGCGATAAAAATGATCAGCTGCCGATCAAACTCAAACATATCATCACAGGAAAATTTTGTTTCGGTCCATCAACTGCTGAATGTGACCCTTCGAACATCCTTTATCAAAAAAAAATAATTTATGGCTTTTGTTGATTAACGGATGTTTTGTTTTTGTTTATCTGAGTTCTGAGATAACCTCGCCTCAACTTACCACTGACCAATCGAAGATTTTTCAGTCGTCGGAACAAAACATCACAGAGATTTATAAGCATATATTTTGAAAAGAATGCATCTGTATCCAAGACACGTTTCAACTTGAGCCAAACTCAATGTTATAAATGCAGATTAAAGAATATAATGGAGTTAAAACTAGGTGAATTGAAGAAACCTTATCAGGTTATAAAGCTTTGCCATTCGATAAGGGATTTGCTATAACAGACCTATAAAATCCGTCAAAGCCTCAAATCCTCTTCGAACAAATAAACTTATATTTTTATAGTGATTGATGGGCAAAAGCTGGACTCCTATTTTATGGTCGAAATGGGAATCTTCGACTCCTTGATTAATTAAACTTCAAGTTCGCTTCATGATCGAATGTTATGTTCAGTGGCGAGATCATTATTTATCTCTGAATCCGTTTCAAAAGCAAAGCTCCACACTCAATAAACAAACATACTTCGGTGGAATATTCATAAGGTTCTTGCCACCATGTCTTTCCCCTTCTATGATACGCTGGCTTAATTATAGTGACTAACAGTCATACCGTGTTGTACACAAGGTCAACAAACCACCTAGATGCAAAATACAGAGTGTTTTCGTAATTCGTTCGCGGTGATGAATTTTGTGTACTCACTATGGGAAATATTCGCATATTTTGGAATTTAAAGACAGCTGAGTAGTTAACATTTTTTTCCATTATGTTATCGAATACTTGCACAATTTTCTATGATAGGGGTTAATATAGCGATAATAACTAGGTGAAAAATTCAGTTTTGTAACTACTTTCACGATTGAAGTGCTGTGGAAATTTCATTGATCAAACTGATAATTCAATTCTACACAAATCCATCCTCCTCCCATACCACTTCAACTAACCACAAGAGCTAGCCGAACTCAAATCAGCCCTTTTTCAAAATGGTTACAAAAAGCAAATTGATAGATCTATCTGTCGACAACAAACTCTTCAATCCAGTCCAACATCGTTTCCCGCAAAGCTTTCCTTACCTACATCAAATAAGACATCAACACGATATTCTACGCCATTTAACAAATTCCCACACTCCTTCGTAACCCCAAGGACAAAATTGTCAATGATTCCCAGACTATATATGGTCCATGATTCCATATTTCGATTTCCATAGAACAGATGTAGGACAGACCAACAGACGTGTGACTAGTAGAATATATGAACATCAACTTGCTATTTGTGTGTCATATCCATCCTCAGCCCTGTCCACATCATCAGGACACAGTACACAATATTAATTGACCTCCGCTGGTATAAATATCACTTAACACCCTTTGAGCCCTCAGATTGAGACCACAGCGTGAATCACATTTTCCTTTTTTGAAAATCACTCCACAATCGGAGCCGAAACGTTGAACACGGAACAGAATTTTTATATTCGAAATGATTGCATTCACAAATCCAATACCAGACACTAGTTTAGACCCGGAATAACTCTCCCCAGTAGGATTAGGCAAACACAGAGTTGCTGTCTGACATTGGATTTGTGAATGCAATTGTTTCGAATATGGATTTCTGTGGAGGGTTGCGGTTTTCTCTGCAAAATTTTTAACCTGTATATATATATATATATATATATATATATATATATATATATATATATATATATATATATTATATATATATATATTTTTGATCGGCTAGGCTTCCGCGGTTAGAAATGTGCTGGCTGGAACTTCCGGTTGATCCGCGTCTGGAAAGATTTACTTGTCTACGTTTCGGCTCCCATTTCGGAGCCATTTTCAAGACTGCGTGACCTTGCGTCTAGGTCTGAGTTGTCTTACTAGCTGGCTATCATCACTGGAGATCGAGGATTGATTGATTGATTGATTCAATCCTCGATCTCCAGTGATGATAGCCAGCTAGTGAGACAACTCAGACCTAGACGCAAGGTCACGCAGTCTTGAAAATGGCTCCGAAATGGGAGCCGAAACGTAGACAAGTAAATCTTTCCATACGCGGATCAACCGGAAGTTCCAGCCAGCATATATATGTATATATATATATATATATATATATATATATATATATATATATATATATATATATATATATATATATATATATATATATATATATATATATATATATATATATATATATACATATACATACAGGTTCAAAATTTTTCAAAAAAAATGAAATCAACTATGCGACCCAGGCTTTATTGAGATCGACCTGCTGATTTCAGATTTCCCACCCATTTGCAGAAAACACTTTTTTCAGTTACGCCCCAGCTTCATATTTGCTGGAAATGGTTTTCTTTCCCTTTCCAGTGGCCGGCTGACTTGTAACGTATTTCAGTTCTCTAGGCTGTCCCTTTTATTGCATAGGCAGGAAAAATTTCTTTCATCCGGCAACAGTGAAAGTGAAAAAACAAGTTAATGATGATTAGAATTAGATAGGATAATAACATCAACTTGAATGATCAAGTCAGTTCAAGAACGACAAATATTTTTTACGTTTCATTATTAGGATGTGGATGGTGAAAATGTTGAACTTTTATATTTGAATTTAAGTAAGTTTGGAGTTGAACTTCTCTTGAGCTAATGGTAATATTCGTTCAATTGAAAATCATTAAAAACAATTCATAACTGCTAATAACAAGTAAGAGATGAATAATCTTCAGATTAAACAGAATTCCCTCTTTTATGTGAGAAAAAAAGTAATACCGTTATCTTAGCGACGAATAACGTCACACAAGTAAAACTACCTACCAAATGAGATACCTTCATAAATAAACGTTGTCAGTCCTTAATATATAGTTCCGTTCAGAAGTTCAGTTGAACGGGGTACTCTGTTTGAGTACCACTCTCTCCTTTGGGCCTGACAGATCCCCCACCGAACAAACTGATCACTTTCGTCAAGAAGCTGGGTTTATTCAATGATGTTCGAATGGGTGTGAGCCACAGAAAGCCCTGGCGGGTTTGCAGTGGCCTCTTACACTCAGAACCTTCCCTAACCTGAAGGGGTTACGTGGGACTTTTTACGGCCTCACTGTATGTAGCGAAGTTGATACAAAGTCCCCTTGAACGACTCTTGAAAGAAAAAATAAATAAAAAAGGGTTGTTGATTGTTGGGCCGAGTTTTCTGAGTTGGTTTGTAGGTATATAGGCATCACAGTAACATTACTCCGTTAGGAAATTCCATAAAAAGCGTGAAGAAATATATTTATTATTTGTTGCTAACCATATCATACCTTCGCGGTTGGTACGATTGCACAATCTGAAAAAAAAAAACAATTTTCTTCACTTGGACGTTTCGTGACAGCTTTATTGGTTCATTATTTTTAACGATCGTAATATTCGAATATAATCCAATTAATATGCCGATTGATATGTCGATCAATAATAATCACAACCCAACAGCCAATTTGGTACCAGCAATTTTTTTGTTGTTTTCAGGTAGTTTTCGAGCGCAGAATCCGAAATAACTGTGAGATTAGGTATATCAGTTATAGTTTCTGAGATACGTAATATTGGCGCTTTTTTGAAAAAACTAATCTTATTTTTTTTATTTACATACATTTTATAATATTACTATTTTATTATTTACTTCTACTACGGTACTACCATTAAAAAAACAAAAATATAAGTAAGGTAATTAGCTTTATTATATATAGACATGAAAAAGCAGGAATATACATAAATAACATTTATCACTTATAGGTGTTTTGAGTTGGAAAGCATATTTTTCAGTAATTGTATGTTGCTTCATGTTGCTTTATTATTTTCGAGAAAATGTACTACTTTAACAAATAACAAATAAATACAAGTATTGATGTTGTGAATTGTGGATCTTCAATAAGCTGCCTTATCTGTGGTCAATAAAATATTCCGACTTTCAGTTTTTGTGTGCTGATTTCAGGAAACTAACACGACAAGTAATTAAAACAAAGTCCATCTTGATCTAATGCTTTTGCAAATTGCTTCATAAGCTCCGACTTGCTATGCAGGGGTGGCAATATGATTTTTTCTCTCGCATCCAAAGGTTCGTTAATTATAGCTTATCCAATCCATCCTGTTACAAACTCGGGTACTTCTCCAGTTGCACACTTGTATTGCAGATCATGACGAAATAAAAAACACCTACTAGGAATAAATTCCAACGCATATGATGATGTTCTTTCATCTAACACACACTCACACACACACACAGAGATTGCTGGGCATATACGTCTTTAGTTTTGTGCCAAGATGGATTGGATGAGCTGTACGTTGTTATGTGGTCCTTGAATCATGACATTTTTCAAAGACAATTTCTGTTAACCCAGTGCTGATTTTATGCTCTGCTATCCCAAAGACATAAAGAACAACTATATTATGTATTTCCACTATGCTGTCTAAGGTTAAACTTTAGCATTTTTAAATGGACACATATCACCTACCGATGTTCTTCTCACTTAATTTTTATAGAGATGTCGGTTTTTACAATCATGGGCAATAAACAAGTACCCATGAAGGGGTAAATACATACCAATTTTAAGTACGAAATTTTGGTTTTGACCTGAAAAGATATCATTATTTCATTATTTTTACCTGTTATCAAAACCAAAATTGATTGGCCTGTATCTGAGTAACTAGAGCTACTACGAGAAAATGCCAGACATTTTTGAAATCAGCAGATGGGAAACATTCAGAATCATTTTATAATTCACCGGCACCATCATACCTTCCTTCGTGGTTGATAAGATTTCTCAATTTGTAAAAAAAAATATATTTCATCAATTTTCTACACTTGAACGTTTCGTGACAGCTTTATTGGTTCATTATTTTGAACGATCTGAATATTACGGAATAAACTCCGATTAATATGTCGATCAAGAATACTCAAATGGGTTTTCCTTTTTTCAGAAGCAAGTAACCGACGTCAATAATGATGAAGTCGAGGTGGATATAGATGAGCTTCTAGATATGGAAAGTGACGAAGAACGAAGGAGGCATTTACAGGTATTACTTGTAGTTATACTCTCCTGATATGTTTTTAATGGAAAAAATATTGCGTGATACTTTTTTGATGACCTCAATTACCCGATTTCCCAACACGTCGCACAGTGGGACAGAAAACCTCAAAAATGGAGAAATCAGGAATAATTAATGATCGACAATACTGATTTTGCCATCAAAGATGAACCAGTGACTTATTGGTGTACGTTTCACATATTTGGCAGCATTTCATCAAAAAATTCGGAAAAACGTTAGCTGTTGTACTCGACATTTTAAAAGCATTTAATCTAGTTTGGCATAGCGACCTCCTTCCAAAACTGGCGTCTTCTCAATTGTGTACTTAGTTGAAGAGTTCTTTGTCTGATAGTTCTCCATATGTGGTTGTTGATGGAGTAGCTTTTGATATTCTCTCAATGAATGCAGGTGTTCCACAGGGTTCACTTCTAGCGCCCACTTTGTTTCAGATTCATATCAACGATTCGCTGGAAAAAACATCTTGTTCAGTGCAGAGCTTTGCGGACGACAGTTCTCTTCATACTAGTTTCTCTTCCAGGGTCCCCATGTCAGCACGATAATCGAGCACACAGAGAGACATTAGCGTCAATAGTATTAACGATGATTTGGAAAATGATAGAATGGGGTGACATCAACTTCATAGAATATAAAGTTGGGAAAGCCCAGGCATGTCTCTTCTCGAATGAAGCCAATATAAATTTATCCAATATTCAGATTTCAGGAGTAATTATCCCTACAGAGTCAAGTATCTCGATGCTAGGAATTACAATCAGCAATAATCTCACATGGGAAAACCACGTCAGATCGATTGCTGAAGGTGCTTCCCAATAGCTTGTATTTCTATTTCTTGCGAAGAAATTCTTCACTTTTCATCAGCTCTCAATGATCAACAAGGTACATATAGGTCTCATGTATGGACTCGTCACCAAAACATTCATTGGAATTTCTTGTTCCTATTCAGAAAAAAAAATCCTTCCAGAATGCCCACACCTTTGTTGTGAGCTTGAAGACCTATCGAACCTATCTTGCTCAGATATATTTTTTCAATAGAACAGCTTAAATTTGGAATTCCTGAGGGAGTTTTTTCTGGGCTCACAAACTTCAGAAATGTAAAGTTAATGTTAATTCGTATTTCTTGTCTCTTGATTCACGCGGTGTTCTTTGACAATAAAAAAAATCAGAAATTTCAGTTTTGAAATCTTGTATTTTTCGTGGTCACAATTACATTTTTTAAATATAATTGTTATATTCCCCCACTCTTTTCATATTCAGGAATAAGAATCAAGAATTCAGGAATCATGAGGGTACAGCAACGCGTTTTGTTTAAGGATAATTGACCCTTTTATTTAATAAACGATGAGTTTTGGAACCTTTCATCAATCAATTTTCAATTTTTTCAAAAATCAAAAATTTCTATTTTTCAATTAATTTTCTTCTCCTGAAGATGCTAACCTTGTTAGCGAAACGCGCGTCGAGTGCAAAAATATCAGTTTGGTGTTAGGGTAATTGATCTCTAGGAAAAGTTTTACCTTTTATTGAAAATTAGTGAAATCCTTTTTGAAATATCTTCCTTTCGAGTTTGTGAATAAAATGAAAAATGCTGATACAATAAAGTAAAGCTTAAAATACATGTAAATGAAGTAGATAGTCAACATAAGTAGTTGACCTAGAAATTTGAATTGAAGTTCGAAAATGAATCATACATTTTTTAACTCCTGTTTGTATAGATTAATTCTCCAACAGCTCTACTCCTACCATTCTCATATCAACTGAAATGACTTTTCTTGATTTTTGACCATTCATACGTTTACAATTTTGAGGCATCTACTAGAAATAAATGACGATTTCCAACTTTTCTTTTGGGTCAATTATCCTTACTAAAGCTGGGTCGGGTATCCCTTAGTTACACATTTTTATTCAAATTAGTTTATCTCACAATATATGAAATGATAGCTTCATATATGCCTAAATCTTTCAGAAATCAACGGTATCTTTTCTAGGCATCAATTATGAGATTAATTTTTATTATAATTATCATATATATATATATATATATATATATATATATATATATTCTGCCCCTGAATATATGATACAACGAACGCGTGACTTTCCTGAGTCCTTGCCGTGACTACCTTCCCGTAATTAATTTACAAATTGAAAGTAGATAAGTGTTGACTTTCATGCCTATCAGATAGCGTGTGATCATGAAGCTGATCACGATTAGTACTCTCGTTGTATGTTGTCTTTCTACACTTGCTTGAGGTTAGTGGAAACGCATTTCAAATTACTCAGTATTCTCTTTTCACTTCCGATTGCAGTTCATTCCCAAAAATCAGTAATATTTCCTCGTTTCCTTAATATTCCTTGTTTTCTGAATTTTTCGAAAGGTTTGCTCCCTTTCAGTAAGGGGCGAAATTATTGTCGTCATCCCAACCATGATGCCATCAGAGAAAAAAAGTACTTTTTTCTCTCATGGATTCGGATCCTTGAGTAATTCGATAAGAATCGAAATATTTTCATGTTTTTAATATCAAGGACTAACGTAACTGGTTTCAATAAGTGAAAAATCAGTGGAAACGAACTCTCACATCCAGCATCCAGTGCAGAAATTCTTCTTTAATTTTTGTTATTCCAAACTTTTGAAACATAGTGCAAATATTTCAAAGAAACGGTGAAGACTTGATATTTCACGCTTATTCTAAATTTCTACCATTTTGCCTTTTCTCTTGCTACAAAATGTCCATATTAATAATCGACACAATTAACAACATAAAGAATGAAAATGAGAGGAGGAGGTGAAGCCTGTTTACTGAATAGAAGCTTACGATCCAAAGAAAGTCTCACATCTCGATTTGGTTGGTTACTAATGGATAATGAATGAAATGTATGACCTTTTTTTAATAACTCTGAATAAGTGACTCATTTGTTTTAATGACTCCCTCGTTGATTCTTAATTGTATATGCATGAAAATAGGGGTACGGTAAATTCGTCATGGTGGTCGAAATTTTATTTTAAATTAGAGTAATCGTCAAAGGAAGACTGACGTCATGCTACATAGGATTTTATGTGGAAAAATGTTTTTTCTTTTTGTTCCTCAGGGAGTTGAATAATTACTTTAATATGTAAGTTTCTCAACATTACTAAAAATAAACCCTCTGTACCATTAAGGCAGTATTGAAAACCCAGATGCAAACTATAGTGTTTTTTTTTTAATCGTAAGAAGCAATTTTGTCCATTCATTGCGGGAAGTATTTGCACAATTTGGAATTCGAAGACTTCTGATAAATTTATCTTTTCTTCCATTATGTTATAACTACACGATTTTGATTTATGATGGTTGATAAGGCAAAAACAATGTGTTGGTGGGAAAATCACTTTTGAAACTACTTTCACCTTTGACGAGCACGTTTATGAAAATGTCAACTTTGCTTGTAAGAATATTAATTTGTCTTGATTCACAAGCTCATTCACGTCTGGAACCTTGAGGATAAGTATTACCTTGAATTTCAAATAAAATTACCTATTCGACCCAAGCTTTCTTTTAGATCGACCTGTTTATTCCAGCTTTTCTACCCATTTGTGTGGTCAATCTGTAGACAACACTTGTTAATAGTAACGCACCAGGTTTATATTTGCAAGACTAACCCTCCCGAAGTTATTAGCAGTTGCAGTTTCGTTTTCGAGAATTCTCAAATGAACAGATTATAACAAATTGTCATAAATTCCGGTACCATTAATTTTGTACGGTCTGGGTTATTCATGATCATTTCTTCTTAAGAAATGCTATATGATAATATTTTGTTGAATTGAACTGGCCGATACTAGATGAAAATCCATATTGACAAACAAAAAAGATCAGTTTCCTGTACGATTCTCACAATCAAAAACTTTACATAACGGAGGCACGTGTTTCGCTATACAATAGCTTCCTCGAGCAGGATGAATAGAAAAATTATTTGTCACAAAAACACGTGTTGCGGTTTTGTAAACCCATTTTCAGTGAAAATCGTACAGAAAACTGATATATTGTCTTATTATATATTATATAATTTTGTGTAGGATAGTCAATTATCTCTTGTATATCGGTGTTCCATTCCTGGGATTTACATGTTGAAAGGCAATGCCCCGTTAATCTATTGCTCGCCCAAGTTTCGAGTTTTGAGGGGTGACGTTCCTAGGGCGTCAGCTTATTTAAACTCATATATAGTCAAACGTATCGCTCAAAACTGTTGACATAAATTGATGTTTCGTTCTAGACATGATTCATGGTGGGTCATTTTTTCCACATCTCAAAATTATTTTATGGTCTATATATCAAATAATGAACCATAACTATTTTGGGAATATGCGTTCCTTTCGTAGCTTCGATTGTCTTTATTACATGTGTTGAGATCATTTAACAGCAGCCTGTCGCGAAGCCGTATTGGAGTTTTGAGTCGCTTTCATAGCAGTGGAGGTCATCGCCTGGAGAGATCTTCATTAACATATATAATCCGAGTTATTCAAAATTTGTACCAATTTTCATTTCGTTTCCCTGTCTTTAACTTCTTTCGAAATTCCCTGAACATTACACTGATTATAGTCCGGGAGGGGATTGCAAGAACGCGAGCCGATCAGCGGTATGCATGAAACAAATTTTTTCATCACTACCAACTATAGTGAAAAGAATGATGCCTTAGTGCCTCAGCGTATTAGGCACATATACTTTGTGTATTTTTTTTTGTTCATGAGCCGTACCAACTGCGGCCTGCTTGGTAATTAATTTAAAATCTTATATTCATCGAATAGAACAAAATAATCTCCAAGTGCCTCGACGCAACCGGTGATAACAAGATGGCACGGATTGTTGAATGAATTATATAGTGTGCACCAACTGTACCCATTCCGACCCACTTGAAACTTCAACCAAATGAAAATATAGAAGATCTTATATAGAAGAAAAAAATAGTGTCTCATTGATCTCGGTTTTATATGCCTTGCAGGACGCTTAACATTTCGCTATGTCCTATGTCCCATGCTTCTATGTGTATAGCCATCAGTTTAATATTTTTTTTATCGATTCAATGATTAATTTTCATCAATTACCAAATAAGGCACTCATTTCGAGACTCATTTACAATGATCTAAGGAGAATTTCGAAAATATTTTCAATAATGAAAAATCGTCTTATTATTTTTTTAACATTAAACTTTTAACGTACTTCTTTCATTGAATTATCTACTTCTTTAATATTTTTAAATCTTCTAGCACTAATTATTCAACTTGGTATATTTTTGCTATTGCAAAATATATTCAAACTAATATTTGAACATTATTGATATACAATTCATTCAATAACCAATTCCACCATGTTATCACCGGTTGCGTCAATGCACTTGAAGATTATATAGGTCTATTCGATGAATAAAAGATTTTAAATCAATTACCAAACAGGTCGGAGTTAGTACAGTTATTGAACAAAAATTTTATTTTTCGAAAAATACACAAAGTATAGGTATGTGCCCAATACGCTGAGGCACTAGGCATCATTCTATCGACTATAGTTAGTAGTGTTATAAAAAATATGTTTCATGCGTCCCCCTGATTGGCCTCTCCCGGACTATTATTTCCGTATTGTGCCCTTGGGTATATAAAAAAATCCTTGTAATATAATATTTTCCTTTCCGATGTCGAAAACGTTTTCGATTCACATTTTTAGATTTCATAAAATTGACTGGTGCAGTCTCATATTTTGCTGCGTAATGCCAGTTTTCAAATTGACTGAACACGGAAATAATCATTTACTCGTCTCTGACGGAATTGTCCCAGTTAAGAAAGTTTGGTCTAAAGAAGAAATAATCGTTATCACTATGTCAAACGTAACGAAGGTACCTTATTATAAACAAATCTGAAATCATAATTAAAGCGATTTATTTACTCTGCTTATCCTGAATTGTTTCTTAATAATAATACTCAGAAGATACGTCATCATCCTCTTCCTTCAACGAGCATTTACAATTTACTATTTCACCAGAAACATAGATCTAACAGCAATCTATCTCTATAACAGACAACTGCGTCATGCGGGCGTACCTTAGGGGCGAAAGGCAAATATTGCATGAAAAAATCAATTCGGCGGTATTCTGTACGGCATTCATTTAGGCTAGTGTAAACTTTTCACGATCGTAGAAAAACGTATGTATAATGGATATATCACATCACATCTGACTTCCATATTATGAGGTCTCCCTTTCCTGCGCGAAATACTTTTTTGAAAAGTTGTCTCCAGAACGGAAACATAAAAGACTGAAATATTTGCTGATTGTGAAATGCAAGTTGAAAAAAACATTCGGTACACATCCGTGAAAATGATATGACCCGTTAATTGTTATCTTTATCTAGTTTTTCCTTTATTTGAGTTGCTTAACTTGTACACATCCCTTCACCGTGAACCAATAGCACCATAACCCAACAACTTGTCGAGGATATGAGTCGATTAAAACATTACAGGGTGCTCATTAAAATATTGGTTTATATAACTTTCTGTCTCATTGAAGTTTCAAATTTATTTTCTTCAGTTACTGTCAGAAAGTAATCTGACCATTCACATATAATTGTCAGTGTCCAAATTGGTACCTTGTCACTTATACTTCATATTTCCCTTATTTTAACGTCATATGTAAAAACGTATGACTGACATTAACTATTGAAGGAAATGTTCTTCTACTATCAAAATTTTTAATTTTCAATGCTGCTGACACTAAAAGCACTACAAGTAATTACTTTTTTCCGTCGAGGCAGTAATAGTGACCATTTTCAAGAATGAGTTAATATGGGAATATGCAATTGTCGCAACTGAAGAAGAAATAGTTCCCACCATTCGAAGAAATAGTAATTTACGTAACAAGCCCGGAAAATAGTATTTTTCGGATGAGTAGATGAAATTCTACTGCAAATCTACGAGTCTTAAAAAATCTGCTTGTCGAAAAAAGCTGTTGAATATACTATTCTTTCGGCAACCATGTAGAATGACAAATCAATAAAAGACATGTCTTTATTATATTTTCTGTAGAACAAATTTTCGAACATTTATATTTATATGAAAATTCAAGCAATTGCTAATATTGATTGGATTCAATTTGTTTGAAATGCTTTACAATGACAAAAACGATATGATTCTTCCCGATCTAGTCCGGGAAGTAAGTACTTCCCGGAAATGGTTATTATCTTTCCTTCCCGTTAAGCAATATACTATTCCATATTCCAACCTTGTAATGAATTATATAATTCATCTAATATAATCAACAATAGATGTAATATAATATATAATTGTGATATAACCTATAATTTATCTATAATTTTGTTTTTGTTTCAGAATCTGCTAATTAACGCCAAAGGATCCCAAAGTGATATAAAAGTAAGTGATTAATGATTATTAGTGAAATAAGTGCGAAAAGTGCTTTTCACACTTTCCGTCATACCCGTGAATCCTGTAAGATTTACATATGTAATTATGAATTGCTTTTCCTTATTCATATTATTCACATAAAAATTGGACGAAAAACTAATCATTTACAAAAAATAAAGGACAGAAAAAAAAGTATTTTCGCTGAAAAGCGAACCTATAACCTTGCGGTTACTCTACCAATTGAGAAAATTCAGATTTGAATTGGCGTTAACAGACATATATAATTTTTTGTTAAAATTGTTCGTTCCGTTAACCAGCTGACGAACGTCAACCCTCAGAAGTCGAAACTTGTTTGAGCAATGGATCAACGAGGCCTTACCTTTTAACGTGCGATTACCCAGCACGGTGGCCCGGCGAGGATTCGAACCCCGGCCTTCCGCTTGACAGGCAGATATGCTAACCACTACACTACCGTGACCACAATTATATCTCTTAAGTCGATTAACATTGTTCTTATTATAATATTTCTTGTTTTTTCATTAAATTTTATGATTCCGAAAAATTCATTTTGTTTCCGAGTTGCAGGGGCGCCGGAACCATGGGGGCAATGGGGGCTCGAGCCCCCATAGAGAATTGGCTATGGGGGCGGAGCCCCCATAGTGAAGCTCTGGTTTGCGAAACTGTTACCATGTTCTCATAGCAAAAATTTTTCGTTTAGAACACATTATGTATCGGTCTCATTGGTGTCGGGTTATAAAGATTTTTATTATCACGCTGGCAACAGTGTCAGTGACAAAACCGCCGCAGTTACTCAAAGCCGTAGGAGCGTACGTATACCGTATATATTGTTATAAAAAATAAAAAAATGTGATATCTGATATATCAAATCAAAAACGTAATCACGGTCCACGATGACACAGCAACGATTGTGCTCTTTTGAACTTCTACAGAGCTCAAAGAAGTTAGTAATCGCGAGATTCAGTATCGAGATTGCAAATATTTTCATTTTAAAGAATAACCAAAGACGGCAGACCTAACATGAGTAAAATTATAATTTTAATAATATTTGTTAAATGTTGAATATTATATAGTTCATGTAGAAATTGGATATTTGTTTCTTAAACAATTTTAAAAAACAACAACAATTCTAGTACTCAGATTCGCCATTTGAGGTTTGAAACTGGCTGTGATTATCAGTTTTTTTTGTTTTTTATATACTTCACCGAAGAGTTTGGAAATTATTTTTATTATTCCAAACATGTTGTACTTGGGTCGTTTTGGATTAGTATTCACTTTGTGTTTTCTGTATGTATGCGATAATCACTTGAATATATATATATATATATATATATTAATATATATGATGTTATAATACACTGGCTTTATTTTACCTATTTTATTGTGATTAATATATGTATATATATGTATATATATATATATAAATATATTTAGAGAGAGAGAGAGAGAGACCGAGCCCCCATAGTATTTTGAAGTTCCGGCTCCTATGCGCCGAGTTGTATCTAATAAGTACCGACTTATTGGCATTTTCAATCAACTCAATATGCATTATCTAATATATAGGTGGTCGTAGGAAACATAGTGTACTCCACGTGTGCGAAAGTGATTTTTACGCAAGTGTGAATTATTGTAGCACGAAGCGTAAGCAGAGTGCCAAAATCCCACTTTCCTTACTAGTAATGTAAAATTGAAAAACGAAGCCGTTAGTATGAACTTGATAACACGTCCAATATAAAAACCACTTTTTCGCGCAAGTTATATACGATTATTGATTACATCCATCGAAGAGCCAAAACTTTATTGAACAACGATAGTACAATGGAAATTGTTTTGCGCTACTGCAAAAAATAACCAGTTTTTCAACTAAATATAGTGAAATAGATTTATTTTTTGCATGGACTTAGGAAAGTTGTCAATCAGTTTTTCTTATTATTCCATCCTTAACTTCATGTTTGAATAATGAGTTTGGTTCTGCCAAACTTGTAGCAGGATATGCAGTAGTATTCCATTCTTTATAGAGATATACGTAATAAGTCGACCATACAGAATTAAAATTTGAAGGAATGAATACCATTATCCCAAGAGCCAGCGACAGCCAGACCTCTTCATTTTATGAAAGATGATAATTTCTCAGATCATACAGATTCACACGAAAGGGAAGCCCTGCTAATGTTCAAAGCACATCGCCTTAATCAAAGTGCAGAAGATAATAATTAACATTCCAGCTTCCAGAAAACCTCCTTCGGCAAGGAGTTCCAGAGTTCAGCTGTTCTATTTAAAAAAGATACCAGAAGCAAGAGTGGTTCGACAGGTCTTCAAGCTCGCAACAAAGGGGTGAGATCTCTGCACTCTTCGGGTTACCCGTGTCGATACTCTCAAGGGTGAACTTATTGACGACGATTCAGAAGCACCAACCGTGGGAATATCTCTAGAAGAGAGACAAGTCTTCGACCCTTCAACAAAACGAATTTTGTCCGAATAGAATCAGGACGTTTGAATGAATGTTTTGGTGCAGATCCTAACACATGAGAACTATACTCCAAGACATACCGTATCTGTGCCTTTTAGATCATTATAAGCTGATGAGAAGTGAAGTATTTCTTCGCCCGAAATATAATAATCCAAGCTTCTGGTTTTCCCATAAGACATTATTACTGATCGCAATTCCCAGCATCGAGATACTTGACATCTGAATTTGAATGAAGATAGATCGGCATAAAAAAACGCATACATTATCACATTTCATTCTTTCAAAATTCTTGTGATAGTATTAACATATTTCTTTTCTCGGTTCCATTAATTCCGAAAAAGATTTTACTAGCGTACGGAAAAGTCCACTTTTCCACACTCATTTTAGCACGGAAAATTATATCTGTTATTCAAAATATATCTATTGGTATGGTTGTAGTTTTTACAGAAAGACTGAAAAATCAAGAAATTCATTAGAACAATTAATTTTCGATTGAAAAGAAAAGTATGTTTCGATAATTTTTCAATGGCCCTGGTATAAGCATCATGAAATGAATGTCAAATAATAATGAACATCTGACATTTTTCATTTTGTCACTTTGAACTACCGTAGGAACTGTACCAACCAATTTTATGACTTCTTCCAGCCAAATTGCTGACAAAGCAGTGGAAACCCAAAATCTGACTTCACTGAAAAACATTTTGGCCTCTGCAAATCAATTTGCATAATGCAACAAACTGCACTTTCAATATTAGTATTAATAATAATTAATTTGTTGATATGCACTTAATAATAAATGTTTCTTTTTGTTATCTTCTAGGTTTTTCCGCAAGCTAGTGGAAAAAATAGTGTACCTAACACGTGCGTAAAGTGACGTTTCGGTCATCTGCAATCGCGTGCGGAAAAGTATGAATTTCCGCACTTCTTAGGCAAACTACTATAAAATATTCAAAATTACCATTCTTCACAATGGGCAACCACATATTTGAAGTTTACAGCAACAAATTTACAATAGAAACTTATCGCACAAAAAAAACATTCATGCAACTTGAAGAACTTGCAAGAATACATGCAATTTTCTTCAGTTGCAGCCACAAATTGCATCGTGGAAACATGGTGTTACTTACATTGTCAAGTAAACTTCAAATGCTTTTCAACGTAGGTATAAGTATAACTAACTAAGTAATTTGAGGTCGTCTTGCAGGGTGTTGTAACTGTGGAAAGTGTCCGGCAATGGATGATGTGATTTCTAATGTTATTCCGAAAAATATATAAACACAATACCTTTAACGAATTTGAGGTACTATTATTCACACACCTTTGCTATCTGCCCGAGTAACCATCATCCAAACTCCACAGTCACTGGTCGTTCCCAGCTGTGTTGGAGAAATGTGCAGAAAAACTTCGAGCTTTTATAAAATAACGAAGATCTGGTCATCGCAGGCTCTTGTTCTATATGGATAGATAGCACCAGTGAGTTAGTTTGCAGGTCATGTCTTTGCTTACAATTTTTTACGGAGGACGTAGCTTGAACTGCAGATTTTCTTGGTCACATTCATATTGCCAAAAGATGGCAGTTATTCAGAAACAGGAGTGGGTTTTTTTTTTCAGTGTATTAGGCATTGTTTATAAGGATAGTCATAAAAGTGTTTCTCAAATAAGAGTTTGGTAGGCACTGCATTTCTACGCAAAGTTGCTTAAAATATTTCGAGAATCCGTGAATTTCTGGGGATATTCGGAAAAAGGCGGATTTTTGAAAAATGTTTCTCATTTTTCCGGGCTTTATTTGACGAAATATTTCGAAACGATCAGCACAATTTCTGCCACTTTTTCCCCGCTACATGATGGTGGCTACAGAAGTTCCGTTGGACAAATTTCTAAAATTTCGGTTTTCCCGAATGCATCCGGAAATACTAAGAATTTCAAAAACTTCTTGGACGGCATTTGATTGGTCACATAAATGTAGAACTTTGCCACAATTCAATTATATGGTCATGTCTCCTAGTTTCCGAGATATAAATAAAGAGATATCAAATTAAAATCGATTCGTATATGGCCCTGTATCAAATGTTTTATTTTTGTTTCAGAAATTCATCACTGATTTATTGGACAAGGCAAAGACTCTTTAAATCATGTGAAGTGCCAAAAAGGTCAGACGGAAAACAGTGGCACCTCAATGGAGCCTAATTTGCACAAGATTTAGTGATTGTTTATCTCTACATCGATGTTCATCGTTGGATATCAACTGTATTCCATCCTGATTTGCCGAACGTTCAGCATATTCAAATAACGTTTCGTGGCGTTATAGATCGTTATAGTCAAAGAAAGAATATAGCAGTACAGCATCATTGCAGCAAGTTTGCCAATGAAATCGTTAATATGTTTTCTAATTTTTTATACTTTTAGCATCAATCGTAGTTTAAGGTTATTTATAACAAACAGTATAGCTAGTCCTCAGATTGTTGATTGTAGGAACCATATCAGACTGCCTTTTGAATATGAACTTTGACCTATATGTACATGTCATATTACCCAACTCATTCATTTTAATCGTAAGGACAGATCACAAAATAGAATTGTAAACATAAGAATGGACATATGATTTAGTTATGATTAGATGTATTGGATGCATTTTTGATTCCTGAAATTGAACTGATTAACATTAATTTGGTACCCACCGCAGCTCTTATTAGGAATTGATAATTTGATTTGACGAATTTTGGCTACTCCGACTCTATAAAATGATTAACAATTCCAATTCTCACGGTGAAATGATACTATTCACTTGTTGTTTTACAGAATACGTTGAAAATTCGAAGCTCTGTATAGTCTTTCGAAGGAATTTTAAAGAGCTGTCTGAAGTGTCAACATCGGACTAAGTCGTTTATTATACATCCAATTTCGGATTTGAATAAATGAACAGAACTCTTGAATTGAGTAGAACTGGCCGAATCTTGATAAAAATAAATATTTCACAAAAATATCACAGTTTTATGTGTGAACGTGTAAAAAATGTTCAGGGTATACTTCATCAATTCCTATGAATGACAGAACTGCTTTCTCAATCATTAATCTATTTGAAATCATGGAAGAAGATACCCAAAAACGTGCTTAAAAGTCGTCATTTACAAAATCACCGTTAAATTCCTACCTTTAATTTTGTCATATGTCCTAATTTCTCTGATGTTCAAAATGTACGTTTTTATTATGTGATTTGAGCATATTCGAATGTAGGATTTTAGAAAATGTTGGAAATTATTTGTTGTATATACGTACATATTTTATTGTTGAGAAATCATATCAATGCTCAAAATTTGTAAAGGTGGTGCATGTGAGCTTCCCCAAATGTATTGGCCTCATCTTGTGTTGTTTTCAATCATTTCGTGTACTTATAACCTAAAGATCGATCAATTGTTGTGATCTCAATTCTCAATATTGACATGCAAGGTCATTAAGAATTTGTAACTGTGTATTGTTAGCTAGTTTCAGTCTATAGAGAAATTTCGTCGGACTGGTCATTCTTCATTTCAGCTTGGCCTCGGTACAGTCAGAGTTCTGAAAGCGGCATTTCAAACCTGTCTTGAGTTTTTCATCATAAA
The DNA here is from genome assembly GCA_032362365.1 of Zygogramma bicolorata. NCBI lineage: Eukaryota > Metazoa > Arthropoda > Insecta > Coleoptera > Chrysomelidae > Zygogramma > Zygogramma bicolorata. The sequence goes on along the minus strand of JAVJAQ010004148.1, from coordinate 138,567 downwards.
ATATAAATTTAGATCAAATCTATAGTTAATCAGTACTATCACTACTCAATGGTAGATACCGCGGACCTAACTATATCAATTCAATACATGCTTTGCCTTCAGCTGAGTCAATAGTTTGTCTTCAGCTGAGTCAATAGTTTGTCTATTGATCTTGCCAGAAAGCTGGAATGATGAATCACTTCATCTCTGTTTGAAATGTCCTCAGTCCACACTTTGGTTGTAGAAAGAGAGAGTCTGGTAAAGTATAATTTTCGAAATATCAAGCCATTTAAACATGTTATATTGTAAAACACCGGAAGCACCGTACAAAAGTGAACATGAGTATCAGTCGATGCCATTGTGACACGGTTTTCCTTTTGGGCTTACCTTTACATGCATATTATATTCTCCTAGCTCTTAAGCTTATTTCAATAGACTCGATATGATATTTGTTATTACAATTCACAAGTATGTGAATATAAGCCGTCATAATGACACAAGCTACAAAAAAATAAAATCTCAACATGCTGAAACAATGAGTCGCCTGGAAAGTAATATACTTGTGTTCACTTCTATGCACGGTACCTGACATGGATCTATTTATAACAAACAAAATACCAAATGATTTGAGCACCATAGAAAAAATAACTGTATTTCCTTTTTACAAGTAATGAAGTGGACTGCCTTGTCTCAGTTTACAGCATACAGCACGATTGATTAAAAATTAGGTCAGACATGAGAAATCTCATGAGATGAGAACGGTGATACCTATTTGTTATTCAGTTGAGAATAATTTGTGTAAAATCTTTTTGTGAAATAAATATAAATTAAAAGTTTTTGTACGTTACCCTCATCCCCAACCGCAAAAAGAATTGTGTATTATGTTAAAATGTTTGTATCGTCTCGAGGCAAATGACTATCTTTCCTTGCCCTTTGTGACGGACTCCGATTAATTTTGGGTTTGAAAAATCCGTGAAAAATTGGTTTTGAAATAATTTTTCAGTTTGAAGAACTCCGATTCTTCACCTTGGATCGTTTGGTTCATCTACTTCGACTATGCAGAGTTTTGTTACCGGTCTTTAATGCGTACCTAGGTACCTACAATGCCTTTGGGAGGCGTGTGTTTCGCTAGAACTGCGTATCGACCATGTTAAGTATGTCCCCAATTTTCATTTTTCTCGGAGATGATGTAAACCACCTGTTTTTTTAGAACCGGTGAATATTTCTTTATACGCCTTCGCCAAAAATGATAAGATAGCTGAGAAATCCCCCTCTGTTTTCTGGTAAACAAATCACATTCTTCGAATTTACCAGGAATCTGAGTGGCACTCGATGTACCCAACAAAAAGTGATTTGATGTCAGTGCTTCACTATCTACTTCATCCAAAGACACGTGAATGTCATCTAAAGTATGCTTCAGTTCTTTTGTCGTAGATTCGTGCCTTGTCTGAAAATCTTTTCTGTGGGCATCCTCTACGACCGATGATAGCCATTATTGCTGAATCACTACTGAGAGAGTTGGCCATTTCAAGATGAATCGCACGAGTACTCATACATCTGGAGAGTGTACCTACTCCGTACCTCTTCCCCTTTTACGGCCTATCGATATGAATAACATTGGGCGAAAATCATCCACACCAGACAAAATTTCGGAAAAGTTCATTTCTGTTTGAGTGATTTCTCCATTTTTCTTGCGATTTTTTTTTAGAATCATTGGTCAATAAGCTGTTGCACTAATCAATTTCAACCATGACGGAAACCTGGTGATATCTGGCAGGATTTCTTCCAGATTCTGATTCCTATACATCTACTACTAAACTCCCAATCTGGTAGATTATTTTCCCTCATCTCCAACGTGGTCCAATTCCAGTGCTTTGATCAGTTGTGTCTAGGATTTCGGCCACTCTGTGTGATACAAAACGGCTTGAACATTGTCGATTCTGTCTTGATCCAGCCCAAACCAATCTTTGAATCGGCCCAGCACAAAAATCTGTCGATTTTGATAATTTGATACTGTGACTTTGTTTGATAGTAACTGCCAATCTACCATCCAATACTGCAGCTTGCAGTTCGAGTCTGGGTATAAAGACATTGTTTTATAAGGGTGTTACTCGAGACTTCGCCATCACGAACAAGTCCCTTTTTTTACACGAAAGTATGCAACAAATTTATACATGAGCCTGAGCGCTGGAATCGCAAAAAAACATGTGGTTGAATTTCTCGTACCTGGAAAATATTTTGAGCATAACACTTGGGTATCGTTAATTGGGTGAAATGTTTGATCCACTCAATCCATCTTTTCCATTTGTTCATCATATCTTCATTGAGTTTCTCATCCCAATCAATTTTTGTTTGCCATATATCCTGCAGCAAGATTTGTGCGATTATTGTGCAGGTACTCAGGAATCAAAATGGTTTAAAAATTGTCATGACAGTTTTAAGTACATCTCTTTTTGTAAGATTCTGCTAAATTTTGGAGGTCATCGTGGTTCCATTTCACTGAAAAGGCAAATGTGTTTTCATTGGGTTTCCAAATTAGGCCTGGAATTCTTTGAACTGATAGTGAGCCTCTCTCGAAATCCAAATTTCTCTCATTTTTTGCTCGGTATTCTTCTGGAATCGTTTTGGATAATTCTCCCGAGTTGCTGGACCAATTTCTCATGATAAATCCTCTACTACCCTGAATTTTGATTACCTCAGATATACATTTTTTCACTTCTTTGAAAGTATCGAAGCTATCCAGGTAGTCATCAGCATAATGGCACTCTACAATACCTCATACAGCCTCTGGATAGTCTTTTTCGAATTCTAGTGTGTTGGTTCTCATTACATGCTTGACTGAAGTAGGTGATTATACTGCTCCAAATATCATAGCTATCAGCTAATATTCTGAGAGGTTTTGTCTACCTCTTTCGCTTCCTTCCAGAAAAAACACTGTACCGACTTGTTTTTTGGAAAAATTGCAAGCCTATAAAACATCTGTATATCAGAAAATATCGCTAAATTTCTCTGCCTAAATTTGAATTTGATACCAAGTAAGGAGTTTATAGCCCAAAATGCCCCCAACTGAACGAGTCATACTAATCCATGGTATACCACCCTCACTAAATTACTTACGAACGTATAAAAAAATATATATCGATTTTTACCAATTTTTTATATTATGCCATTTTGTTAAACAGGAAGTCTATTCAACTTCTGACTTGAATATGTGAAGGCAGACGATTTGAATGAATGCAAACATCAATATTTCACACATTATTTTTTTTAAATCCAGCTCATTCAATTATATTGAACAATTTCACAGCAATATGACATTTGTCTATGGTTGAGTTTGAATGAAATATAATCAAATATGAGGACATTCGATTTCCACATGTAAAAAAGTCAATATGTGGAATTGATGGTCGATTGATTGACCGTGACCGTACGCCAGCGCTAAGTTTGAATTTTAGTTCGATCAGAAGGTCCTTATACACATCCGTTTCTACTCCGGGCCAAGGCAGACAATTCAATTGCTAGCTCAATAATCAGTGAATGTTGGCTGCCTGAAAATTAACTTTAACTGGTGAAGTCTGATCCGATACACCAACCCGGAAATATTATTTCCCCAGACCCCTACGGAAAGCAACGACTTTAATCTGGATTATCTTGCTAACTGGTATTTCAACTAAAAGCGTACCAATATTCCAATTAGCAAGATAATCCAGATAAAAGTCGTAGGTAAAACCGGGCCTAAGAGTTTCGGGAGCCTTCGATTATCCATATTGATTTCATTGAAAAGATGATAAATCGATTATATTTTATGATTATTATGAAAATAAACTTTGATTGCCACATTCGTAAGTTTGAAATATCTTCCTTTTGGTGAACGCTTCACAGTGATAATAATCAAAAAACATTTGTTTAAGGTATCAAAAAACTATAATCAAATAATTTGCTCAAACCCAATGTCAAAGCTAAAGAGTTTATGATATTTTGTAGTTCGCAGGTTATCCTGATCGAAACTCTCCATCGGCACAACCTCATTACTGAACTGTTTCAGATACAAAGACAGAATTTGCCTATTCCGCGAAAATAATTATTCGATTGAATATCTGGTATGTTGTAGTTGATAGTACGTGCTGAAATTGACAATAACGGATTCACAGTGGGTTCAATAAAAAAAATTCGGAATATTTTAAATTACTGATTTTCGTGATACAGAAAAATCAAATAGAAAATTTTGGTCTGAGTCCATTTTTTGTTGAATCAAGTCGATTTTTAGAAATGAAGAAACTCACGTCTATGCTATTTCGGCCATACTGTAAGTATTCACATACTTAATTTTTCTACTAAAAGCATCGAAAAATAAATAAAAATATACTAAATACCTATTCGTTTCTTTACAAAAAGGTACAAGTGAGATTGGCTATGTATTGGATATTTTGTAAAAGCTTAATCCTTATCAAAAACTCTATTTTCTTCTAGTAAAAGTGTTCAATTTAAAATATTTTGCTAGTACGATTCCCAAATAGTGGAATTTATCGATTTAATGCAAACACTGCATGATTCATCACTTGATGGTCTTTTACCTTTTGTATTTCCATCAGGTGTAACTGAAAATTACTCCACTCTTGTCACTGAAACCACAGTTACTGATCAACAATATACAGGGTGGCTTGAAAGTTTACCTACAGGTATCGGTATTGTTATATGTGACAACTATATGTAACCGGCGAAACTTACTGCTTTAAAAAATCTCCCCAACTCAGCACAGCTGATCCAATATTTCGCTTTCTTTGAAGCCTTTCATATTCGATATATTCTGCCACTGAATCTACTCCAAAAATATTAAAGGCCCTTTTTTTATATTTTGAAACCCTGTATATAACCCTGTAATAACTTACCGATCACAACAAGCCGAAATGAAGGTAAGCTTAGTCGTGAGTTTTTTAATTTCAGAAAATCGGAGGAAATCACAGAGGAATGAAATTGATCCGAATCAAGATTTTTCCATTTAATTTCAGCATGTTTCGAAAATCAGTAAATATTGGTACAATAAGGTCCAATAAGATCGACACGCTAACCATTTCTCGATTATCAGGTATTTTCATAAATAATTGAATATTCGGTTTAGATAAGTCTATCAAAATATTTCGAAAATTCTTATTCAATTCCCCTGTAATTTGGTGCCCTGTATATATCCCAAACCGCTCAATAGGGAACGTTGTGCCAATGCTGTCTTCAGATAAGGATGACCTGAACTACAAAATAGGTTCCAAAAACTGTGAAAATTCAACCAAAAGCCATTTTTCATGATATTAGTGTAACTTTTTTTTGGTAAGTCAAAATACTTCATTTGTACCTATATAAATCGACCGCCTCTGCAATATTTCTATTATGAATTGACTCAACGTCATGAGGACCAAAGGGCATACTGTAAAAAATTGCCCAAAATTGTTTTCGTTTTTTACAACTTCAACGGAGTATGCCTGTCAATTATCTCCGGGTAATGAGTATGCCAATAATTGAATAAGTGCTTATTAATAATTATTAACTTGCATATCTGAAGGGCATACTGTAAAAAATTGCTCTACATTATCAAAAAAATTAGCAAGATGATTGTCAAATAATATGCCTCAAAATTGTTCGTCGATCCCGAGATGAAATTAGTTTAGATTTCATTGGACATACTGTAAAACGTTGGTTTTTAGTTAACTTTTTCGTAACACTTTTATTATTGTTGCCAATAACAATAAAGACTTCAAAAACATCGGAAAATAGTTCGGTTGAAATTCATTAACAATAATGAATTTTGATGAAACAAAATATCCTCCCTTTGCATTTGAAAAGTCTCTACCAAATGGGGCCTCATCAAAATTACCAGTACTATGTCGCGGACCAAATCAAGTTTACAATGTTTAGCAGAGTTTCACTCCTGCCTTCACACCTGAAATATCATTCAGCAAATAAACTCATTGGCTTCATCAAGAAGCAAAACTCATTAATTAAGTGAAGTATTAATCTAGTGTGAGCCGCAATAAACGCTACAAGATTGCAGTGGAATTGTGTAGACTCACTCAGGTCGAACCTAACCATTTATTATTATTGATCGGATTGTGATCAAATTGCAGAGTATGAGATACTTTGTAAATGAGAGGATCATCAGTCTTGCCCAGTTTAAAGGAAAGATACTTAATTTGAATAATGTCCTCAGGAAGTAATATGCTTACCTCACTTCAATTTATCATAACTCCAAACGCCAAGATACTTTATTCGGAGAATTCAAGTTGTCACCTTAAATTTCAGATTAAATAACATTCCTTTAAATCAAGAACAGAGTACATGCTGAAAAAAATGACTGAAAGACAAAACAACAATACTACTATATTCTATTTAATAGAAAGATCAATACAATACAGCATTGAAAAATGCGGAATGAAGAACTGTCTATTAGCAGAAACTATCATAACTCCGAATTGATTTTCAATGAGGATGTATCAACATAACACACTATCCATCTCTCAACTCCTTTGTTGTGGCATTGGAGGCATTATAGGGGGTGGCACACCTCCTGATATTGCTGAGTTTGGTCCGAGCAGTAGCTGTTTCTGCTGATTTTTTTGCATTTCTTCCATTTGTGCCCTCTCGACCTCAAATATAACAGGTGCAAATAAAATAATGGATGTACTAAACATTATCCACATTGCACTTCGTGAAAGACTGTAAGCAAATTTCATTCCCGATTGAGTGTTTACCAACGTTGAATAAGCTGCATTTCGGACTGGTTCTGGAAACATTTCAGTCAGGCCCCAAAGTCTCTCAGCCAAAGTTTCATCAGGCTGAAAAGATTGAAGATTCACTTGAGTTCAATTCACACCAATTGGCCAAGTATTGCTCATATTTGAAATGGTATTAGGTTCAAGCAGTGCATTCAAATTTAACAGAACCTCTAGGAACATGTGTATATTCCTGAAATTTTTCACTTGTTCAATAACCCCAACAAGCTGAAATTGTACCTGTTGGCAACAATACAACAGACATATAATAAGTTGAATGATTTTGTAACGTTAGATAAATTTATAATGAGGTTGAAAATGAAGTGATTTTTCTGTACTTAACCTCTCGGTTATTGCTCACCTCATCGTCCTCGCCATTTTCGATTTCAGGTTGTTTTTTTGGTTTCGATGAATATTCTTTTTCAGTTGTATCCTCTTGATCCAGAGACTGTGACCCTTCTTGAGATTCCATCCCGCTGTCGTTATCTTCAACTGGTGCCATAAGATTATTGTAATTTATTAGGAGTTTCTACAATTCACTACACGGTTTAGATTTTAGATTTCATAAAAGGATATTTCTATATCAATATTGCAACTTCAACAACATGCGTTCTAACAAACTTCAGATACAATCGCTGATATCCCTCAGGGCTTAGTCGGAATGGGATAAAAAATAATTAACCCTCTGGTCTGTGAATGGGATCATCAGAGATTAGGATTAGTCAATTTTAGGCATTATGGGAACAAAATATTATAGGCATTAGGCATGGACATGAAAGAAAAGGAATCCGCTGCGTTCCGTAAGTGTAGCTCCGTACCATGAGAGCAAGCGTAAGAATTGATGAAAAATCGAATACTTACAGAATTTTTGGTATATACGTCTGTATCCACAATATTTGACAGGAAGCAAAAATTTTTCCTGAAAGTTTCATAGTTCAAGACATTTTCAAAATCAAAAACAATTGAAAAAAGAACAAACACACTATGCATATGTTCCGTATATCGTTTCGGTTAACCAGTGGTTCTATATCTCTCTCTCTTGGAAGGACTCGGCCAATATCACAGAGTGAGAGAAAGCATTGCTCTGGTTAACCGAAACGATATACGAAATATATCCTTTGTCGGTGTGACGGCGGATCCTCATGCATCCGAATTTCGTATTTTTCCTCCGAATTCCTGTCAGATTTGTCAAAATAAGAGTGCATCTAACAGCTTGCAGCGGTGGTGGCCGTTTTCACGCTACATCGGCTACATGTGGTAGATGGCTAATAGCTCTTCTATTTGCTGCAGATGAACAACTAATAACTAATGGACTGGCCCTAAGAGGAATGAGCAAGACAGAATACTTCAAGTATAACCTGCGAATTCCTTTCCCAATGTAGCAGATAAAGAGAGGTTGAAGAAGGATAAAATTATCATTCTGCCCTCACAACATAACTTCAATGTGCATATCCTTTCTCTCTCTACTGTATTCCGCATCGTGTTATATGGAAAACTGGCATGAAGGCTGAAGGAAAATCCATTATTTCTGTCTTTCTATGGTACAGGGTACAGGTGCGCTGCTAGATTCATTTGAAGCGGTCTGTGATTTGTTGATGTTAAGATTGTCTCCAACTCAAACAAAGAAAGAAAAATCGTTAGGGATGAAAATAATAACATTATGGTCAATTGGCAAAATATAGTTATCCAGGGTTCTATGTTCCAGCTGGGTAGATGTAGTGTTTCAATATAGGTTATGGGGAGCATCTCGTTGCACCCACATTTCGTAACATCCACACTCTCCGAACATACCCGAATGATTCGCTGTTGCCATATTCATCCATCTTGTCGGTGGAGCCTACTGAAATGTATAATAAATTTATTATACATTTCAGTGCGATAGGCCCACAATGAATGATTCGAAAATTTCAGAATATGTTCGGAGAGTGTGGGTGATATGAAATGTGGGTGCAACGCAGCGCACCTAGATTTTTATGTGTTCAATTCGCATAAGTGGAAGATCGCGAGTCCATGGATGTTGGGCTCGTAAAAGATTTCGGGTTGGGGGAAGTGTGCTCACCGGCGTCGGTGATTGGCCTTGGTAGCGGAAATAGGCAGACGTTAAATGTAATAATTCAGAAAAAAGCCTTCGATTGATTATTTCTTTTTACAATATCTGAAACGATTTCATGAATTGATTTTACAAAGTCGTTCATAAATCTAGGGTGGAAAGAAAAAAGGGTATATAGGCGAGTGAATATGGATTTGTTTTCCTAATCAAATAAGTGCGAGTAGAAAATTGTATTAGTCCATTGAAAAATGTGTTACCAGCCAGTTATAGTATTTATGTATGTGAACATATCAAGTACCTGACAATGAATATCCGTATAGTAACATTTTTATATCCAAATACATGGTCGTTAACAATAAGGAACATGATAATTTTTGTGATAAGATAAGTTTTGAGGAAGTGATTTTTTCCATTTTCTTCTTCAAATCAATGCAATAAGAATTAAAAATACAAAACTTGGACACGACATAAATTGTTAAATCAAAACGATAAAGTAATAGCATTACAAGAATATGATATTTAAAAACAATTTGGAGGTATTATTTCGCCCGTACGGATGGTGAAAAATATTTGCTAGATGTATGGATACGATTCTTTGAAAATGGTAAACTGGTCTTTTTCTGATCTTTATTCACTTATATCTTCGAAGGAGTGCGTTTATAGGAGAATCTTTAGGAAATGAAAATTATTTTATTTTGCTCAGTTGACCTATAGAAATCATTTTTGTAGTGCTATTTGACTTTGTGTTAATTTCACAACGTTTCGTTATAATGACTTCTCAGCTTCCATTTGGATAAAAAATGTTATTCAGGTTTTTTGGAAGCAATGATGGAAATAATCAATTTCAACAGTTTGTTAACGGGTGCTCCTTTTTCTATATAAAAGTTTACCGTCTGATCCAGCATGGGCTGCGGGGGTAGACTGAGCATAAAGAGGTGAATGTGTTGGCCATTTATGTAACTGATGTAAAGTAGTTGAGTTTTATGGTGAGAAGGAAGGAGTAAAAGAAATTAAACTGTTTGAATGCTGAACCCAGCGTCTAAAAATCTTACTTGTCCAAAATATGAAAAAAAAATGAATAGACATTTGCTTTATTCTTTTTACCAACTTCAACTGAAATTGATTGAGATTCTCAGCACAGCTCAATAGTTAACTAATTAGCTATCGAGCTGTGTTGAGAATCTCTGTTAATCTTAGTTGAAGTTGGTAAAAAGAATATAACTATTATACATATGATGAAAATGAATAAAAATAAAACTTCCGTTTCTATACTAGTTATACCATTTTTGTAACAAAGTTTACTACTGTTTCGTCCTATACGGGTATAGGAAGTTGTATTTTTCATTTTTTATCATGATCTACCACATAGTATCGACTATATTCGTCAATTTATTCAATTCATATTACGTTGTTGGTAATGTCTGACATTTGGCGTCATCTTCCGATAAAATTGTGAAGGGGTAGTGATCTGTGAAAGTGTCGCAATAAAATTCCAAGGTTCCAAAGTTTTTAATCATTTTTTGACATGACTCATGACACTGCTGACACATGACAAACTAGTGATTTGTTTTTCATATGTTTATTTATTTTAAGATTTTAGCAATTTTCGCCGAATATTCCAATTCCTGAATTGATATTGAAATAAATAAATAAACTATGGCAAATACTGGGGTTTTACCCTTTGTAAGAGGTGTAGATTTCACCAGAAACGATTTTAGTGTGAGTACCTGGTCCTAGTTCCTGTAGAGCTCAATTTATTATAATCAAAAATATTCTCTACAGGGAGACAAATTTCCCGATGCAGTAGGTTCTATGACGGGTGTACAATGGCTGAAACTAGACCGAACAAATTTAGAAGAAATACCTAAAGAAATGGGAAATTTGCTGAAATTGGAACATCTATCATTAACAAGAAATAATCTGGAGAAACTATTCGGGGAGCTTACGGAACTGAATTGTTTGAGGACGCTGAATCTAAAATATAATAAAGTCAAAAGTTCTGGCATACCTCCACAACTGTTTCACTTAGAAGAACTGACCACTCTAGACTTGAGTCATAATAATTTAAAAGAAGTTCCAGAAGATTTAGATAAAGCAAAAGCTTTATTGGTGTTGAATTTAAGTCATAACCAGTAAGGGATTTAATAAATTGGAATTATTTTAGATTCATTCAAAGAGGAAAACAACAATATAGATGCCATTAATCAAACTCAAACTGATTGTCCATTTATATTTCATAATCTATTCAGTTTTCATATAGAAAATCAATTATTGAAGAGATAATAGAAAGAAAAAAAAGATGAGCAACTATTTTGAAGTTGTCATGCTGTGCCCATTTTTCATAGAATAGAATATAACAGGCCTCATCATTTAAGAGAAAGATGACATTTTGGTCAAATGGATTAGTTAGAGTGCTGGCAGTAAGCTGTGTAGTGGCGGCCACTGTGTGAACTTTCACAGCAATTGTAATATTTGTAACATATCACTGACCATATTAATTTGCAGCTACTAATAAATGGGTTTAATGTTAGAGACAAAATTATGCTATCACTGAGGGTCATGAAACATTCTTTTAATATTAACATTGAAAAAATAATGATTTTCATTCAGTCAATTTTAATTATCATAAAATAATAATTTTTAGAAAAACATTCTTCAAATACTTCGTTCTCATTTTCAGCATAGAAACTATTCCAAATTCCCTTTTCATCAATTTAACGGACCTCCTATTCCTGGACTTGAGTCATAACAAACTGGAAACACTTCCTCCACAAACTAGACGACTTGCAAATTTGCAAACCCTAATTTTGAATGATAATCCATTGGGCCACTTTCAGCTGAGGCAGCTACCATCACTTTTGAATATTGAAACTCTGCAGATGAGGAACACTCAAAGAAATCTCAATAACTTTCCTACAAATTTAGAAAGCTTGATCAACCTATGTGAAGTTGATTTGGCACAAAATGCTCTTCCCAAAGTACCAGATGCTTTGTATTGTTTGACCAATTTGAAAAGGCTGAACTTAAGTGAAAATGAGATCACTGAGCTTTCATCAGGTAAGATAAGTAAAAAATGGTTCTATAAACCACAATACCTAGCATATTCAGTTTACAATATATTCAAAACATTTCCTGTAGTTTGAATTATATTTTATATTCATATTCGCTTCTACAGAATATCATATTAGGCTGTGTTTTGATGACTGGACATTTTCAGCTATGGAAATATGGCAAAAATTAGAAACTCTGAATCTATCTCATAATAACATCACAAGCCTTCCAGCATCCTTATGCAAGTTACTTTCGTTGAGGCGACTTTATGTTAATGATAATCAATTGGATTTTGAAGGAATTCCATCTGGAATAGGAAAACTGGGAAACTTGGAGGTATTTTCTGCTGCAAACAATCATTTGGAGATGATTCCTGAAGGCCTTTGCAGGTATTCAACATGCATTTCATAGTACTTCGAAAATTGAAATACTTCTTTGAAAATTTCAGTTTCTTGTACGATTTTCACTGACAATGGGTTTACCAAACCGCGACACGTGTTTCGCTATACAATAGCTTTCTCAAGCAGGATAAATAAGTGAAATATTTGAAGCAGGATAAATAAATAAAATATCCTGCTTGAGGAAACTATTGTATAGCAAAACAAGTGTCGCGATTTTGTTAACCCATTGTCAGTGAGAATTGTACAGGAAACTGTGGTATTTTTTCAATATGGATTTTTCATCAAGTATCGGCCAGTTCATTTCAATATTTCTTACAGGTGTGGGTCTCTGAAAAAACTAAATTTAAGTTCAAATCGTCTAATAACATTACCTGATGCCATACATCTTTTGACTGACTTAGTTACACTAGATTTGAGAAACAACCCAGAGCTTGTCATGCCACCGAAACCTGTTGAGACTACTAGAGGGGCAGGAGTAGAATTTTACAATATTGACTTTTCTTTGCAAAATCAACTGAGATTGGCAGGTGCTAGTGTACCTGCCCCTGCTCCTGTACAAAGTGAGTACCATAACTGTGATGATCTTCATTGACATTTATATTATTATTATTCCACAAGAAATATAGGTACATTGCATGTATACATATATAAAAAAAAATTCACAGGTATAGGCCTTGAGTTTATGAAACTATACAGGCCATAAAATTCACTTTTCCTAAAATAAGTAAATGTGAGACGAAGTATAAATACAAATGGACATTTCTGAATTTAAACAACAGAATGAACAAAAATAAATAAATATATATATATGATAATCAGTTGTCTTTGGATGAATATATCACAGCAATGGTCTTATAGATATGTCAGTTATGTTGCGAAAAAAAGCCACCAAATATCAGTTCTTCAACTCTCTTCTTGAACACTAGTACTCCAAGGGTCTTAAAATTTTCAGGAATCAAGTTGTAATATTTTACACCTTGATGTGTGATACTCTGCTGGCCAGCTGGAGTTTTCAGCATAGTTGTTCTCAATTGTTGTCTGTTTCTGGTACTGTAGTTATGAACCTGTTGATTCGATATGAGGCGGATATTTGAATGGATTTGTTGCAGCTGGGCACTATGTATGTAAGTACAGGTTTGGAAGTGAATTTATATCCATGATGCGTCTAGGTAGGTAAAGTTCTGCTGTGGAATAGCGATAGGAAATATTATATATTTTCTTAACAGCTTTGTTTTGCGATACCCACAATTGTTCGATTTGGTTTTGTGACACACTTCTTCAAATTAATGTCAGGTGACAATGTACAAGTGAGTAGTAGATGGTTTTTCGTTAGTTGATAGTCGCATACTTTGATACTCTTCCTAAGACTCCTACAGCGGGGGCGATTTTTTTACAGATGTGTTGGATGTGTTTGTCCCATTTCAACCTGTCATCAATGTGACGGCCAAGGTACTTGATGCAATTTGTTCTAATTAGGTCTCTTGTGCCAATGCTAAGGGTCATATCATTCCACAAGTTGTTTCTCGATATTATCATATAGTTTATTTGTGTCTAAAGTTAACTTGTGATAGATCAGCCACTTTTCAATGAGTGTAAGGTCCTCCTCTATTATATGTTTCATTTCATGTCTCTCTGTTCCAAAATAAACGATTGCCGTATCATCTGCATAAAGTTGGAGCTGTCCACTCAGAGAGAGATTTGACAATGAGTTGATATATGTCAAAAATAGTGATGGCCCAAGAATGGATCCCTGGGGCACTCCACACATTAAATCAGTTGTCCCACTAATGGCATCAGTCAGAACAACATTTTGGGTACGTCCCATTAGATAGTCGCTGAACCATTTCAAGGGTGTACCATATACACCCGCTGACTGCAATACTTCTTATAATATGTTATGATTTACTGTGTCGAATGCCTTTTTTAGATCCAGCGAAACAAAGACACAGTTCAAACCCTTGTCCACCTTATCTATGATGCTTGTTATCAGGTCAGTTGTTGCGGTTTGGGTACTGCTGGTCTTCCTAAAACCATATTGCTCATTATACCAAAAGTTTGTGTTACTGAGGAAGGTGACGAGTCTGGTGTTCATGCATGTTTCTACAATTTTTGATATGACTGACAGCAGTGATATGGGTCTATAGTTGTTACTAATTGATGGATAACTATCAGATTAAGTTGATTGTACCTACCCAGTTGGAATGACTTTTTCCACATTGTTTTACACAGTATTTCTTTCAATGGAACGTGACGATGTAGATCAATAATCGTACCTCACTTCTTTCATTGCACTTATTAATTTTATTTCGTTAGTGGTAACTGTTTTCTTAAACTACAAAATACATTTTGTATAAGAAAATACAGCTTTACTGGTTACAATAAAAGCTAGGGATTCGGAAAAAAATAGTAAAAGCTTTCGAATAATAACAGTATGGTTAGCGATGAATTTTTTATGAAATATGATTATTTTTATGAGAATGAAGTTTTGATAACTTCTTTTCTCCCCCAAAGTAATAAGAAAGAATACAAAACTTCTGAGAACGAAGTATAACCAAACAATTTGCAAATATTGGTTTAATTTGGTGATGAGAAAAAGAAGAAGGAAAGGTTGTGTAACATTTGGGTTCGAGTTATAAGCAGTTTCAAACTGAAGATAAAATAAATTATTACCGTTTATGAGTGTTAACTCGCAATAAAATCTATAATTTAATTATTTGACAAACTGTTGTTTTTTGTAAGGCAAAAAAAAAATGTAACCGCATAATTTTTGCGAAACAATGGTTATAGGTGAGGCATAGATAGATAGATTTATTTGGCTATGTCACACATACATGATATGGTTTACAGCAAGTCAAAACATTCTGTATGAAAATCATACCAACATTGTTATGGAAAATATGTACACATAAATAAATATACATACACATATATAAATATAAAATACAAATAGTAACGATAAAATATAAAAGCAGTAAAATTATATAAAGTCACATAAAAGTCAATATAATATAAAATAACATAAAATTTGAATATGAAATATAATAACAAAAAAAAAGAACTTGAAATTAACTTTCACATTTGCATGTATTGATCTATAGAATAAAAACAATGCTCAAAAAGAAAATTTTTCACATTGATTTTAAAATATTTTTCGTTCATAGATCTGAGTTTGTAGGGCAGCCTGTTGTAAAGTTTAATATTCAATGAATTTTTTTCTGATTTAATCAACCTATATCGTGGCAGTAAAAAATCGTCTGCAGTGGCAAGTCGAGTATTATAACAATGAAAGCTAGAAACTTTAGGTATGATTTGTTTCCTCGAATGCAGTTCAGTCAAGCTCTGAAGCATGTAGATACAAGGAAGAGGCAAAATCCTGAGTGCTTTGAACAAAGGCTGGCAGTGGTCTCTATATCCTACCCCTGCAATTATTCTGATTGCTCGTTTTTGGAGCCTGAATATTTTGATAGAGCTTGTGGAGTTACCCCAAAAAACCGTACCATAGCTGATCAAGGAATGAAAAAGTCCAAAATAGATGCTTTTCAGCACTCCTGAGTTCAGGCAGCGTCTGAGTTTTCTTAGCAGAAATAAAACACTAGAAAGTCTATTGCTGAGTTGATCGATATGGCTCTTCCAATTCAGGCAATCGTCTATATGGAGACCAAGTAATTTACAATGTTTACCTATCGTCATCTGATTATTACTAGAAATTATAAGATTTTGGGTTTTAGTTTTGTTTAGTTGAAGGTAATTAGCAGAGAACCAAGCTTCTGCTTCCCTGATCAAGTGTTCCGCATTATGAAGGAGACGTGAAATGCTGTTATCAGAGCTGATAAGGGTTGTATCATCAGCAAATAGAACAACATGACAATTCCTCATCATATGAAAACATAGGTCATTAATATAAATGATAAATAGTAACGGTCCCAGAACAGAACCCTGCGGTACCCCATGCTTCATGGTTTTCATGTCTGATTTTGAATTGTCATTCAAATGTACAACCTGCTGCCTCCCCTCTAGATATGATTCGAGCAATTTCAACGGCGTGCCTCTAACACCATAGTGGCAAAGTTTTAGAAGAGTCAAGACCGTCGACTATGCCTTCCAAGATCTCCAGGAGAGCTTTTGTGGTTGATTTACTATTTCGGAAACCAAATTGGGCAGAGTGGAGTATTTCAAATTTCTCAAAATATTCCATTAATCTGACTTTCAGTAAGATTTCGACAATTTTTGAAAAAATCACAATAATTGATATCGGTCTATAGTTGTCAATTTCATCATAGCCGCCTTTTTTGTGTAGAGGTAAAATTTTAGAGATTTTGAATGCATTTGGGAATATGCCTTGAACAAAACAGGAATTGATCAAAACCGTTAGTGGTTGCACTAAACTATCCACAGTTTCTTTCAAAAATGTATCATTCAAGCCATAAACATCCGTTGTTGATGACTTTTTCAGTCTGTGAATTACTTGACTCACTTCATGAGATGACGTCTTGTACAAAAAGAAATTACAATTCTTAATAGGTATTGATTTCAAGTAATCTGAGCTGTTATTAGCAACTGATGATATATTTTTTATGATTTTTTCGGCTACTGTTCCGAAGAAATTGTTAAAGTCGTTCGCCGACAATAGATCAGATATATTCGGAAAAGATTTTTTGTTACATTCGAAGTTAACTACTCTCCAGCAAGCTCTGTTCATATTTTTCGAGTTCTGCAAATAGGAATCGAAGGCTTGTTTTTTTGAATATACAATAGATTTATTGTAATCTTTTTTCAAATTTTTGAAAAGAGACCATTTGACAGGATCTTTTTCGACATCACATATAATTTTCAGAGACGATAAAATATCCCGCTTTTTTTTAAGTTCTTGATTGAACCATTTTACTGGTGGGCGATTATTGGAACAGTATGTTTTCAAAGGAAAACAATCTTCAACTGCATTTATATATGTATTTATTAACAAATCGGCCATGGTATCAATATCTTCATGACATTCGAAATTTAATGTCCGTGTATTGCTTTCGATTGAAGATTTGAACTTAATGAGAGCATTATCAGTTACAACCCTCCTCTATGATCTGCTATGCATGGCTCATAAACACCCACAAGCCGATCATGTTCATCTATATGTGTGAGTATATTTTCAATTCACGTAGCTGTTTGTAGGGTTACTCTTGTGTAATCGCAAATGGTAGAAGTCATGGCAAAAGAGCTGCATAAATTTAATATTTCTGATAGGTTTTCAGATTGAACCTTGAAGTTGATATTGAAATCTCCAACAAGTATAATTTTGAATCTATAAAAAAAACCAATAATGATTGAGAGTAGAAGTAAGCCCAGTTGACAGCAAATCGGGGGCGTGCTTATTAATTTTTGAGAGGGTTAAGAATGAAAGAAAAATTCTTAGTACAATTAGTTCAAATATTCATACACATTTTTTATTTATTTTTTATTTTATTTTTTAACTTCATTAACTTTGCAATATCGTAATTTACCTAATCGTTGTAGTCATTAGGTGGGCCTTATGAAAACGGAGTAATAATCGTGGTAATTATAGTAGGTACCAAATAAATTAACAATAATAATAAAAATGATGAGCAGAAACAGTTAATTTCAGGGTAAATTTAGGATCGTGGGGGCAGGCTGACTACGGAAATAAACAGGTGGTTTGCAGAAAAATCGTTTATTCTCAACTGACGAGGGAGGTTCAGCTTCACTCTAGAATAAGGACATTAACGTTGTATAAAAAAATAATGAAAATATTGCATATAGACTGCACAAACACTGAACAAGTATGTAAAAGATATGGGTATGGGTTGCAGCAATTGATAAGTGAACTCTTTATAACTATTCTCAAGCTTTCGAGTAACTTAAACTCATCGTCAGGGGTACTAGAAAATACAAATTACAAATTTTTGATAATAGAATATAATGTAAATGTACAAATTTTCGTCTAATCTCCAACCTCAGATTCGTCACTGTTGCTACCGCTATCATCAAAGTGAATTATGATTGGTTCAATATTGTGTTCAATACGGTTGTCTACGTCCCACATTTTTTGCTCTTCTTTTAAAACATGCTGCATGCATTCCTTCCAGTCTTCTGCAGAAACAGTTCGAATAGCTTCTTGTAGGTGATGTTGCATACACGTCCACTAATTTAAATGTTCTGTTTTCTCGTGCCACATATCCTTTTACTTGCGCCCAGATTAATTCTATTGAGTTTAATTCGCAGTGGTATGGTGGTAACCTTAAAACTGTAATTCCACGACATAACGCCATTTCATCCACTGCGAATTTTTTATATTTGTCTGTTAGATATAACAACGCGCTTTACTCTCAATCATTATTGGTTTTACTATAGTTCGAGCTAGATCTGTCAGAAGGTGTTCTAAATAACTTAAATATTTTTGAAAGTCGCTAGATCGAGGGGACCTATAAGTCACAATAACAATGATTTTGATGTCTGGGAATTTAATTGCACAAAATTCCGCATTCAGCTCTTCACAATGTTTTTTTTAACGAAACTTTTTTATATTTGATGCCATTTCTAATGAAAATACATACTCCACCCCTTACATGGAACTTTCTGCAAAATGCACTTGCGAGTGAAAAGTTATTGATGTTGATAGTTTTCAGTTGATAGTTGATAGGTGATATAGGATATGTCGGCTTAATTTGTAAAATGGTAAATGATTTTGTAACGGAGTTGGGTTTTGAGCAGTAATAAACAGGTTCAAACTGAAGGTAAATGTAGATGAAAGCAGGTAAAAACCGCATGTTATAAACGACTTTGAGCGGTAACAATAATATACCAGTCATATTCAATTTTATTTGATCATGTTATGTAGACATTACATTCATGGTAGTGATTGCAAGAAAAGTATATTTACAAACTCTTATGAAATTTTGATTAAAACTTGTACGCTGTGTAAAAGTTATTACCCAGCCTATAAAGTAACACTAGCAATTACAATACACTCTAAAAGGTAAAATGCAATTCTAAAGGTGAAATACAGTTTTTACTGAACACAAAAAATGTTACACTGTCAACGCGTTGACATACAAAAAAAATACCTGTTTTGCTACAGAAGATGCCGCTGTTTCACGAAATATAATGAAGTTTTTTGGGGTTTCCAACTTTTTCATTTAAATACATTTTTTTCAATATATGCAAGACGAATAATATCAGCGATATTTTCACCTGTTGAAGTGAAGTAAGCAGAACAAAATTTCAATTGGTTATTTCACAAGATGAGTACTTGAATGAATTGAGTTCTTTATAGCTTTCTGGTAATTTATTATATATAAATATTGATATCAACTGTGTTTGTGTTTGAAATCTCAAGTCGGTTTCTTGGGTATATGAGAAAGTTTTTATTCCTAGTAGAATAATAATGTATATCCTTCTGTTTGCTATGTTCATGTAGATGGGTATGAATTGTAAGAAGACAATGACAAATATAGAGTGCTGGTATATAGTGTCATTATTTTTATGCCTATGATGAGTGTATCCTGATTCTGTTACCCAGACTGCTTCATTCTGCAGCAAGAAGACAAGATTTGAGTGGGAGCAGTTGCCTCACAAAATTATCCCAAAACTCGTGTGGGAGTGGAAGAGAGAAAAATATGACATTCTCAAAACCCTTATACTGACAGTATTTTTCTTTAGAATGAATATTTGAGACAATAGTTTATTCTTGCAGAAAGATTGAACCATTTGAGTTTATTGTCTAATGTGATGCCTAGAAGCTTGACTGAAGCATCTTCTATGTTTATTGTATTTGATGAAAATGTTATTGTCTATGTTTTCGTTCTGTTTCGAACGGGAGTGAGCCATTCGTTGAATCTATTTGAAGCCTCTATATTCTTTCTTGTCAATTCTTTGGATATCATCCGTGAACAAAATAATTTGGGATGCTTTGATAAGGTAAATTATGTCATGATAAAAATAATAAATATTAGTCGACGTAACACTGACCCTTGAGGTACGCCTGCTCAAACTGTTCGACACACTGATGAGTGATTTAAGTGAAATACACACTGGTTCCTTACCCTCACATATGATTCGAGAACAGATTGTGCAGAGCATCTTACACCGCTTAACATGCGGGTATCCCCTACAGAAGAGAAACTATTGAAATATCATGCTATTACTGTTGTTAGTATGATTTTGGGAGAGTTACCGCGCATAACCGTTCATAACATATATAAGATACTACTCCTATGACCGGTGATTCGCGAGATCGATGCTGTACCAACTTTCTTGTTACTATTCGCCAAAAATCATATAGCTCAAAGATAATGTTTTGAATTATAGACCCAAGTAAAGATCCAATTGCAAGAAAATTGAGGCTGAGGAAGGGCAGGCGTGATCATGAGGAAGCTGATCAAGACCAAGCCAAGATTTTGAAGGTTTTCAATTATTTTTCCTGAATGACTTTTGATTTACTTTAAGTACCTTATGTTTTAGGGTATGAAAGATATAGCTACAGAAAAAAATAGGAGTATTCAAGAGGATGCAAAGGTAGAATCACTCAAGTGAGTTTCAATTATTGAGGAATATAGAGCACTTACCAATTGAAGGTTTTTTACTAACAACTTTTTTTTTTTTTTCCTCCTTTTTCTAGGCCAAAAAGATGGGATGAAACTTTGGAGAAACCGCCTTTGGATTATTCTGAATTTTTCGAAGATGATGCAGGTCAAGTACCTGGTCTCACCATTTGGGAAATAGAAAACTTCTTGCCGAACCGCATTGAGGAAGTGGCCCATGGAAAATTCTACGAGGGTGATTGCTACATAATCTTAAAAACGTCCCTGGACGAAAATCAGTCCCTTTCGTGGGAAATATTTTTTTGGATTGGTCAAAAAGCTCCAGTAGGTTCTGTATTTGTCGATTCAAGTAAAGTGAAAGAGACTAATTTTCAAAATTTTAGTTAGATAAGAGAGCTTGCTCGGCAATACACGCTGTCAACTTGAGGAACTATTTGGGAGCACAGTGTCGCACTGTTAGAGAGGAGCAAGGGGAAGAGTCCGAAGAGTTTCTGGCTCTTTTTGATTCAGATATTACATACATTGAGGGTGGAAGGACATGTAGTGGATTCTTCACTGTTGAAGATTTGGTATGTTACCCATTATTTTATATTGAAAATAATATGCTCAAAATTGATAGGATTTCAAGAATCTTATACAGATATGGCAATTCGTATTCTGCAGAATTTAGCCTTACATATCTCGACCCCATGATCAAAAGTATTTATGGCTGGAAACTATCATGATTTTAAGTCACTACTATTTTTATATTGTTAAATAATGAGTTTTGATCGCTTTGCTCGACAACTATCCTACATAAATTCAATAATTCATATCAGTAATTTCAAATATATCTAGCTAGATAATACGAAAGTTGACGTGGTGTTCACAATAGGGCAGGGTTGGGCTGATTGAAATAAAGTGATTGAAATCACGATTAAAATCATGATTTAAATCGCTTGATTTTTAAAATTAAAATCATGATTTAAATCAATTTATGTTTTTTTTTTAATTCAGAACCAGATAACGACATAATACAAAAGTTTTCTCGAAGATCAAATGGAGTATCTGCTTTTAGCAAAAACAACAAAAAAGAAATACATAATTCCAAATTCTCAAACTAAACCTAACACCTAAATTTCATTACTGTATATTTTCAGTCTATTCATTTTCGTTATACAATTTAAACAAAAACACGAGTTTTTCTCCTTTTTCTATGCCTAATCTGATTCTAATATCCGAGTGTACGACTAGCGAAATGCGTGAAATTGTTGGGCAACGTCAATTTATAGGTTGAGAAGGAAAACAAGCCTCGACAAGAATATTCTTGCAAAGAGCACAACAAACGCGTTCGTCTTCGTGCCTCACTCGGCACTGTATAGCGAGGGTATAGGACAGAAGGAAAACAAATCGCGACAAAAATTTTCTTGCAAGAAGCGCGATAAATGCGTTGTCACAAGTTTTTGAGCCGCAAATTGTATAAAAATTTTTAGACTCATACATTAAAATAATCGACAATAATTTCAAAGAATCAAAATGTTCAAATTATAAAAATCAAATAAATCGTGATTTTTTTAAAAAAATCAAAAATCATTGATTTTGCCCCACCCTGCAATAGGGGAAACACCATGTACTGGATTTGGATTTTAAAGATTAAATATACCAAGGAGGGTCGCAATCTTAATAAATGTCCTATATCAAAACGCTCGGGGGGCCGGGGGGGGGCCCGGGGGCCGGGGGGGGGGGGGGGGGCAAATGAGTTTGATTCGCATGAAACCTGTGTATTCTTATATTGAATGTTTCATTTATAAATTTTTTCTTTTATAATCTTTCATCTAAATAATTGCAGAATTTTGAAACGAGGCTATATAGGATCCACCTGTCTGGTCCTTCGATTCACTTGGAACCTGTGGCTGTTTCGTCCGAATCATTGGACCCACGTTATGTTTTCCTTTTGGATGGCGGCATGAAAATTTTCTTGTGGAACGGCAAAAAGGCAAAGAATACCCTAAAATCAAAGTCTCGATTGATGTGTGAGAAGATGAACAAGAATGAAAGAAAGAACAAGGCTGAAATAATAACGGAAACTGCGGGAAGTGAGAGTAAAGAGTTTTGGCTACAGATGGGCGAACCAGAAGGGGTGCCTCCTGACGAACCACCTCAGGTACAAAATGATGATAACCTGTCTTTAAATTGACGCTCATTCTTATATTTTCAGGAACATGTAAGTCCTGATTTTGTACCGGTTCCTCCGAGACTTTATCAAATACAGTTGGGAATGGGATATTTGGAACTTCCTCAAGTAGAAGTACCTCAAGGAAAACTAGTGAATACTTTACTGAATAGTAAAAATGTTTATATACTGGATTGTTACTTGGATGTTTTCGTATGGTAAGCGTAGGAAGTTTGTTGAGTTATAATGTTCTATTCAAGAATTCGTTAACAGGATTGGCAAAAAATCAACGAGACTGGTCAACGCTGCTGCTGTCAAACTGTCTGAGGAATTATTCAATATGATAGATAGACCTGACTGTGCTAGGGTTTCTCGTGTTCGAGAGGGAACAGAATCGCAGGTTAGCGAATCCTGCAACCAAAAAGTCCCCACCTTCATATTTTCCTCTTACAGATATTCAAATCTAAGTTCGTCGGCTGGGATGAAGTGATAGCTGTTGATTTCACCAGAACCGCCGAATCTGTACAAAAAACGGGGGCAGATTTAACAAAATGGGCCAAAGAACAAGAAACTAAAACAGATTTGACAGCCTTGTTCACACCAAGGCAACCTTCAATGTCTCTTAGCGAAGCTCAACAATTGATGGAAGAGTGGAACGAAGATTTGGAAGCCATGGAAGCTTTGGTACTGGAGGGAAAGAAGTTCGTTAGATTACCTGAGGAAGAATTAGGTACGTAGGTACAACTTGAATAGAATTTTAAATTTATTTAGTGTCAGGTTTTCCACTCAGAACATCTGAATTGATATAATCGCAAAACAAAAAGAAAATGTAACGTCCTTTCCTCCACTTTACTTTTTTGCTTCCCCTTGAATGGAATCCTTGAGTTTACTCCTCTCCCATAGACATAAATATAATTACCTGAGGAAAAGACCAAAGAGGAATATTTATTGAAGGAAATTGTTTCTTTCAAAAGTTGAGAAAGGGATAAGTACCTTCACAACCCCGCTGTAAATAATAATAATTCAAACAATATTTGTAATAATTGCAGTAATTGAACCAAATCACGATTTTAATCGAATAGCTCACTGTTAATTATTCTACAATATAAAATAATAATGAAGTTCATCAGTTTCAAATCAGTATGTACATTCTCATCGATCTATATACAGATTTTTGACTGATTTTAAAGAAAAGCTCACGAAAATTTACACTTGTAGAGAGACTATAATATAATCAGCAAATTAATATTATTGAGGAATACAATTGTTTTGGTAATTAGAAAAGTATATTTGTGTTGAAGTATTTTTTCATCATCCATCTTTTTTTATAATAATAATAGCTCACTGGTAATTATTCTACAATATAAAATAAAAATGAATTTCATCAGTTTCAAATCACTATGTACATTCTCATCGATCTATATACAGATTTTTG
This sequence comes from Zygogramma bicolorata, assembly GCA_032362365.1. Classification (NCBI taxonomy): domain Eukaryota; kingdom Metazoa; phylum Arthropoda; class Insecta; order Coleoptera; family Chrysomelidae; genus Zygogramma; species Zygogramma bicolorata. Next base: position 114,186 of record JAVJAQ010004148.1, on the reverse strand, counting down.
TCTGATCTTAAAGAAAAGCTCACGAAAATTTACACTTGTAGGGAGACTATAATATAATCAGCAAATTAATATTATTGAGGAATACAATTGTTGTGGTAATTAGAAGAGTATATTTGTGTTGAAGTATTATTTCCATCATCCATCTTTCTTTCTTTATTATTCCAGGTATATTTCATTCAATGGATTGTTATGTGTTCTTGTGTCGATACTGGGTGCCACAAGATGATGCAAGTGATACTCCATCTGAAGACGAGATGGATGATCTCCAATGGGTCTGCTATTTCTGGCAGGGCCGCGATGCCTCTAACATGGGTTGGCTAACTTTCACCTTCACTTTACAAAAAAAATTCAAGGCGCTTTTCCAAGACAAATTGGAGGTTGTCAGAACTTATCAGCAACAAGAAAACATGAAATTCATGGCACATTTCAAAAGGAAATTCATCATCAAGCAGGGAAAACGAAATAAAAAGGCTGATAAAAATGCGGTGGAATTTTATCATTTGAGATCAAATGGAAGCGCGTTATACACTAGGCTAGTCCAAATTAAACCGGATGCTTCTTATTTGAATTCAGCCTTCTGGTAATAATAACAGTTATTTATTCCCAAGAAACTACAGTTTATAAATAGGGAATATTTATATAATACATTCATTAAAAAGCTCAATCAGAATTGTTTATTACTCGAAAATAAAAAAAAAATAAAATAATTTTTCAATAAAAATTATAAATAACGCTTCATAGCAAATTTGAATTTGGTCATTTGAGAAAAACATTTTATTCCAGTGGGTAATCCATTATATGTGATAACACCTTTATAGGAAATAGATTTTCTGGAAAATTCCGTCTTGAGATTTTTTGTTAACAAATTATTGAACTGCCTCGTTTTGTGGTTATGTACAGTTAGATTTAAAAAATTTCATAATAGAATGTTTCCTATTAGTCACAATAGAATGCAGAATAGTACATATTTTCAGTTTATAAATAGATTCGATGTCGAGGAGACGATTTGATTTATAAATATTCCTTGTTGGTTCCAAATAAGGGAAATGAAAAATGCATTTAATTGCTTTATTCTGTAAAGACTTCAGTGGTTTCAGAATGGTATTCGACGCAGTACCCCATATGCTGATTAAATATTGTAATTTCGAATAAATTAGTGAAAAATAAATTAATTTTAGATATTTCAAAGGTATATAGCTCCTTATCTTGTACAAAATTCCAATGACTGGTGATATTTTTTTTCGGATCAGATCAATATGAATATCCCACGAAATATTTTCATCAATATTCAGACCTAAAAATTTTATTCAATATGACCTGTTAATTTTTTGTTGTCCTAGCAATAAAAATTTCGATTGTGATAAAATTGGTTTTTTATCAATCAATGAACAAAAAAAAATGATTTTACGAAAATAAATATTTGTTTCAAATCATTTTCCATTTGACATTGGATCACTTGCAAATCTTCATTGAAATATATTAAAGTTGTATCATCAGCAAATAATACCAACTTTCCAGTGATGTTCAATTCTGAAATTGAATTAATATATATTAGAAACAGTAGAGGTCCTAGTATGAATCCTTGTGGGACTCCACAAACAATGTCAGACTTACCTAGAAAATGATTTTTGTCTATTTGATTTTCAGTTATATTCTCAATGTTCCGTTCGAACAAGAAGATGATTCGGGAATCGTTTACGTTTGGATCGGTTCGAAGTCTGATCCTGAAGAAGCTAAAATTATTCAAGAGATAGCCGAAGATCTGTTCAACAGTCCTTGGGTAACACTGCAAGTTTTATCCGAGGGAGAGGAACCAGATAACTTCTTCTGGCTGGGATTAGGTGGTAAAAAGCCCTATGACACTGATGCTACTTTCATGGAGTATACCAGACTTTTTCGATGTTCGAACGAAAAGGGCTATTTCATCGTTTCGGAAAAGTGTTCAGATTTTTGTCAGGTACTGCCTAATGATAATAATGATAATAATAACAGTTATTTATTCCCAAGAAACTACAGTTTATATATAGGGAATATTTATAAAATACATTTATTAAAAAGCTCAATCAGAATTGTTTATTACTCGAAAATAAAAAAAAATAAAATAATTTTTTCAAAAAAAATTATTCTAACAAATAACGCTTCATAGCAAATTTGAATTTGGTCATTTGAGAAAAACATTTTATTCCAGTGGGTAATCCATTATATGTGATAACACCTTTATAGAAAATAGATTTTCTGGAAAATTCCGTCTTGAGATTTTTTGTTAACAAATTATTGAACTGCCTTGTTTTGTGGTTATGTACACTGTTAGATTTAAAAAATTTCATAATAGAATGTTTCTTATTAGTCACAATAGAATGCAAAATAGTACATATTTTCAGTTTATAAATAGAATTGATGTCGAGGAGACGATTTGGTTTATAAATATTCCTTGTTGGTTCCAAATAAGGTAAATGAAAAATGCATTTAATTGCTTTATTCTGTAAAGACTTCAGTGGTTTCAGAATGGTATTCGACGCAGTACCCCATATGCTGATTAAATATTGTAATTTCGAATAAATTAGTGAAAAATAAATTAATTTTAGATATTTCAAATTTCATCTTGTACAGAATTCCAATGACTGGTGCTATTTTTTTTCGGATCAGACCAATATGAATATCCCACGAAATAATGAGTTGGTGCTTATACTTATCATTCTTATCTCATTTACAGGATGATTTGGCTGATGACGATATCATGATCTTGGATAATGGTGAACAGGTATTTTTGTGGCTGGGAGCGAATTGTAGTGAAGTGGAAATCAAGTTGGCCTATAAATCGGCTCAGGTATGTTTAGACTTGTGACTCCAAATAGGTGAAGTACTGAATGACAGTGGTTTGAACTTCAACCATCCACCTTAAATCTGTTGAAAACTTCAAAACTCAAAAATGTAATGGTAGATAATGTTTGAAAGGCATCGTTTTGGGGTGGATGAATGTTTTTTTCATAGCTCTTCAGGGTTAGTAGTAACCTACCACTATAAAAAAGAAAAAGATTGATAAGTTTTGAAAACTGAATCGGATTTGTTTTTCGAAAGGGCAACAAAGCTAAGTATATATATATATATATATATTTATTTATATATATATATATATATATATATATATATATATATATATATATATATATATATATATATATATATGTGCTGGCTGGAACTTCCGGTTGATCCGCGTCTGGAAAGATTTACTTGTCTACGTTTCGACTACCATTTCGGAGGATTCAATCCTCGATCTCCAGTGATGATAGCCAGCTAGTGAGACAACTCAGACCTAGACGCAAGGTCACTCAGTCTTGAAAATGGCTCCGAAATGGGAGTCGAAACGTAGACAAGTAAATCTTTCCAGACGCGGATCAACCGGAAGTTCCAGCCAGCACATTTCTGACCGCGGAAGCCTAGCCGATCATATATATATATATATATATATTAGCTTTGTTGACCTTTCGAAAAACAACAATACAACAACAAAAAATATATATATATATACACAGTTTCACACATAAAGTCCGCATCAAATGGGATTTTTTTTGTTCATCTCTTCAAGCAACTTTTGATATCTCCATTAGGTTGTGCTTTAAAAATGATGCCAAATGACATGCATATGACCGATCAAGTGATTTTTCTTTCCTGTCAAATTTGACATTTTTTCCAAAAAATGTGCAGAAAAGCAGTTATTGCTCGAAATTTCGAAAATCGGTAAAGAGAGAAGATTATTGTTTTTTCATTTTTTACCCATAAACCAATTTTTAGCCCACTAGTACAAATTTAGTTTATTTACAGTCTTTCGAAAATTTGACATTTACCGATTTCTCAAATTTAGGCAAACTTCAACAAAGTTAGTGCTTTATGCCTAACTTATCTTTCCAACGCATTTTCATTAGCAAAATATTTTATTGTCATATAACATTTGTTGAATAACTCAAAATAGTGTTGATCAGTTTTAGATTCAAAATAGTTTATTCGTTGTCTAGTGTGTTGTTAAAAATGCTGAATCTTCAAGAGAAAATTTTAAATCGTTTTAATATGCGGCAAGAATACCGGTCACCGACAAGTAGCTGATATTTTCAATGCCAGACGTCCTGCAAGAAATATTCATCAATCAACAGTTAGAAGGATAATAGCTAAGTTTAAATCTACTGGCTCGGTTGAGAGTAATTTTAGAAAAGCACATCAGCCTTCTAGACATACTGAAGAAGTGGAATTTGAAATATGTTTGGATCTCGTAGAACGTTGTAAGCACGAAACCACGTAGTATAAAGAATGCAGTTAAAGATGTTTTATGGTGGAAGGCACACTGAAATGTGACTTTTTATTTTGTATTTCTATTGGTATTTACATGGTTTAGGCATATGTTTCGATTTGATTTAGTGTTCTTAATCTAAATTATAACTTTATTTTAACAGATGTTTGTTAGAATTTTTTACGGTTTAGTTTTCTAGGCAACAAAATCTAAATTGATTTCTGAAGTAATTTTCTTCATTCATACCTCATAAAAGATATTTAGTAAATGTGTAATTACTTTCGTATAATTCGTTCCCTTAGTTTAATTGCGTTGTAATTTTTCGTAATTAGTAAATCAAAGTTTACCTGTTTGAAAAGTGCAGAAAAGAATGAATTATTGCGTTTTCATTGATTTTTTATTAAATTATGCATATGTATCAAGCTATTTCGCAAAAAGTAGAAATAAAGTGAGTTATTTATCGGTTTTTAAAAACTGTATCATTTTTGGCATAATTTTTTCTGGTGTTTTTTTTGGGGGGAGGAAAGGTGGAAAGAAGAGGAAAAGACAATTGTTGAGGTTTGGCTAAATTTGAGAAACGGAAAGCAAATTTTCGAAAAACGTTTGTACTAGAGAGCTAAAAATTGGTATATGGGTAAAAAATGAAAAAACAATCATCTTTTCTCTTTACCGATTTTCGAAATTTCGAGCAATAACTGCTTTTCTGAACATTTTTTGGGAAAAATGTCAAATTTGACAGGAAAGAAAAATCACGTGATCGGTCATATGCATGTCATTTGGCATCAGTTTTAAAGCACAACCTAATGGAGATATCAAAAGTTGCTTGAAGAGATGAACAAAAAAAATCCCATTTGATGCGGACTTTATATATATTAGTTGTTTTTGTGATAGGCAAATACATTTTTTCACATTGTGATAGGTTGTCAACCCAAGAAAAGTAAGAGAAAAATGGTAAAGTTTTGATTAATCAAAATGAAATGTGAAAAAATTAGGATCTGCATACTTATATTTCGCGAGATCCAGTAAAATGCTATTGCTTGAATTGTTCAGAAAAAATGAATTTTATAAGTTAAAAAAATTTTAAAATGTGAGAAATTGTATGAAATCGAGCAAAAAAAGTTATGGAATATGATAATGAAAATGTAGATTGAAACCTAGAATATTGCAGCAAAGTTTTAAGTTGGCGAGGTTTTTATTGGCTGTAGCCAAATTAAAGCAATGAGTGTACAAAATATGAAACTACGTCGTTTTTTTCAATATTTTCCGTTATATTTTAATCTTGCCAATTTTGTTTTCCAACCTTCCAATGTCTTGCTCCTTTTTCATTTTTATCATTATTACCGACCTACCACTATATTCAATTAACTTTAACAATTTTCACATTATATATCCTTCTATTTTCTATTTTTCTTTCGATTTATCAAGAATCTACTGTGACATATATCTGAAAACTAAAATTTTCAATGAACCTTTAAAACACTATTCTACTCAATAGGAATATGTACATACTTTCATACATACTTTCAAGCTAATAGTGAAATACTAATTTCTTATTTTTCCTTCACAAGGTGTATATTCAACACATGAGAGCTAAACAACCTGATAGGCCTAGAAAGCTGTTTTTGACCTTGAAAAATAAGGAGTCCAGACGATTTACAAAATGTTTCCATGGTTGGGGAGCACACAAGAAACCACCTGAATGATTTACTATACGTTGTTAGTTATCATTTATTTATTATTGAAGAGAAAGGAAAATGAACTGGGTTGAACCAGCTGCTGTCAATGCAATGTCATGCTCCTTATATTTTGCAGTTTTCATTCATAATCTGACCAGTTGATTTTCATTTTATACTTAGCTTTATAATATAATGGCTTTAAAAATATTGTAGGAATTTTTATTCCCCACCCTATTCAATAAAGAATTAGAATATTTTATAAGTATATCTTGAAAAAACATTTCTAGGAGAAATTATTGTGAATCAGTTTTATTTTCCCCAAAACATGTTTTTTTTGTTCATAAATAAAATGTTCCTAAGAAACTGTGGAGTTACATGGAAACAGGGTTGGGCTGATTAAAATCAAGTGATTAAAATCACGATTAAAATCATGATTCAAATCGCTTGATTTTTAAAATTAAAATCATTTTTAACAACATAATATAAAAGTTTTCTCGAAGATCAAAAGGAGTATCTGCTTTTAGCCAAAGCAACAAAAAAGAAGTACATAATTCCAAATTCTTAAACTAAACGTAACACCTAAATCACGGAGAAGACGAGCTGAAGAAATTCCTGGATCATCTGAATTCCTGGAATCCAAAGATTCAATTCACGATGGAAACTGAGAAGGATAGGAGAATAGCTTTCCTGGACGTATGGGTAGAAAGACGGGAGAATGGAAAACTGGGGCATAGAGTGTATAGAAAGCCCACTTACACAGATCGGTACCTCAACAAGAATTCCAACCATCACCCGAGGCAAAAGAGGGGAGTAATTAAGACCCTGGTAGAAAGAGCGAGACGCATTTCTGAGCCAGAATATTTCGAGGAAGAGATGCGTCATTTAGAAAACGCCTTCATATGTAATGGCTACCGCAGGGACGAAATTCACTGAGCCTTGCGACCCAGACGAGGATTTTCAATGAATGGCCCCGAACCAGCCGTTAATGGACGGGCGTGTCTGCCTTATATTAACGGTGTGACGGACCGCATTGGAAGACTTTTAGAAAAACATGGGGTGCAAGCAATTTTCAAGCCCACGAGGAAAATTCAAGAAAGCCTCAGATTCGCAAAAGACCCACGGGATCCATTATCTACCTCAGGAGTGTACCGAATACCGTGCAGTTGTGGTTCTGTCTATATCGGAACCACAAAAAGGAGCATAAAAACGCGGTTAACCGAACACAAAAGAAGTTCTCGATATGGCCAAACCCAAAAATCTGCGGTAGCCGAACACGCTCTGTTGGAAGGTCATGACATTGACTTCGACGGAACACAAGTGCTAGACACAAGTAGGAGCTATTACCCCAGGCTCTATAGGAAGGCCATAGCAATTCATTAACATAAAAACAACTTCAACCGCAAAGAAGAGAGCCTGAACATTCATAGAACATGGATGCCAGCAGTTCAAAATGCACGAACCCTCCCAATGAGAGAAAAAACGCTTTCGAATAATCAATTACGATCAATCGACCGTCCGAACCCAGATTCGATAAAGGGTGACTCATCATCTGAACCACATCAGATCAAAGCCTCGCAGCGGAGAAGGATACTTCGACCATTGCCGCATCGCTTTTGAAAATGTCTGCCGCAGATGCAGACGAAACGTCAGGCCTTAAAACCTGTTGTCCACGGCTCAGAAGCACCTAACAATTCATTATATTCTATCATATAAGTATCAATTTTACCGATAAATGGTAGAAATCAGTAAAGAAGGTAAGATATTTTCAAGAAGTAAATATATTAAGAAAATAGAAGTTAAATAAGGCAATATAATAGAGCTACAGAAATAAGCTATGTTCAAGATTCTGCATAAATTGCCTGTGAGTCCCGGTAGCGCATTGGTGCACCGCTCACTGTTCTTGAAAGGCTTTTAGTTGTTGGTTCAAATTCCGGCGTTGACACTTTTTTTTCTTCTTTATTTTGTACAGTTTCTCCCCATTTTCGGAATTTCTGGAGCATGATATTGTTACGATATTCCTCTGGGTTCGTCGATTAAAACACCAAACTTCTTTTATTATAACTCTCTATCACAATACAACACAATCACTTAAATCGCTCCGATAACTTTCCAATGGTCGGTACTAAAAATTCTACCGTCGGCGTGAGCGCTCCCGCTTTTATAGGCGCTCATATAGTGGAGAATCATCCAGACAATTCCTGACAATCGAATAATCTGGGCGAGCCGCGATAGTCGGCGCCAGCACATTTCGTTACAATATGTACAGCTTATCCAATCCATCTTGGCACAGAACTAATAACGTGTATATGCCCAGTAATCTCTGTGAAGCATAATAAGATAAAAAAAACACCTTTTATATGAGTTCACCATTGAAATTTATTCCTAGATGTTTTTTCTTTCGTCATGGTCTACACTACCAGTCTGCAAATGGAAAAGTATCTGAGTTTGTGCCAAGATGGATTGGACAAGCTGTACTGTACCTACTTTTTAGTTCTAGATCTTCAATAAATTTTAATTGTTAGTTTCATAAATTAATTATTTGAAAATGACTTGATATTAGAGGGAGGCGGAAAAACCACGTCGAGCAGTAAACTTCATCCTCCGGAGGAGGAAGTATCACTTTACCCCTTGTTATACAAATAGCTATTAATAGCACTCTAATCCTAGTGAGAGTACAACGTGCGTCGCTAGGACAATCAATTAAATTATAGGCAACGCTTTTGTGGAAGGTTATGTCAAAAATTCTTATCAGAAAAGAGTCGTTCCTGTTCTGAATTTTCTGATCAGATTTTTGCAAGAATTTAATTTACAATAACTGTGTTCGGTTGTTTTTTGCAGACAGAAAAGGGTTGACGTTCGTCAGCTGGTTACAACAAATAATGAACGAACAATTTTTAAACCATAGTGCTTGAAAGTGCTACTTCGACCCCTGAGTAAATCAGGGATTAAAAGTGTAGTTCAGGCAGATTTGTCTAAAGATGAAGCCAGAACCGAAATAGATACAGACACACTAATGGAATGTGTGGTGAAAGGATCCCTGAAGCCTTCTACTCAGGCTTCGGAAAGGAACTCAACAAAGGCATTGTGGTAGAAAGATACCTTATAATCCTTCAATTATCGAAGTCATATCAGACTCATATAAAAGACAGACAATCGAAAACGACAACAGTAGATTGATAATTCTGTTTCATCTTCACTCTTATCGTAATTGAGAGTAAGCAAAGCCATATTGAATGCAAGTGATGATATATGACGATATGTCAGGCAGATAGGTCTAAAGAGAAAGCCAGAACTGAAATAGATACAGACATGAATGGAAAGTGTGGTTGAAAGGATACCTGAAGACAAAAAGGCATGCAAATATTTTACTGAAATATTCGATTATGCAAATGTATTAGTGATGATCTATCTTATTCTTGATTCATGACTAGATACTTGATGAGATTCAAATTAGTGAATAAAGTTTTATAGATGCTTGAACTGAAACTTCTTGGTACATTCAGACTACTACTATTTGAGATGCAGATATAAACAGCTTTTGGTGAATTTTATTCACATCTGTGGTGGAATCAATTACTTAGGAACGTTTCAATTATCAAACCAGAATTTAATTATGCCAGATTTATTGAATGAGAGCGGTTACAAGTAAAATAAATAAGAATATATACATAAAGCTAAATGAATTAAGAAAAAATTAGACATCTTTCCTCAATCATCATCATCGTCATCATCTGAAGGTACAAATAGGTCGTTTTCCTCCAAGAAATTGGCAATATTTTTACTGATTGCTGCCCCAATGAGTAAACCAGGGACCACAGTCAAAAACAACTTGAGAATTCCAAAGGATGTTCGATGAGGCTCTTGCAATATCACTCCATGTTTGGTAGTCGTTTTATTTTTAATCAGGTAATTACAGCTTACGATGGGTTTTATATTTCTTATTCTATATATCGGTCCCAGACGGTACATTTTAGGCATTTATTCGCTGAACCATGAATTTTTCTATTTTTTGTTTTGTGATACATATAAAACTAAAAATAGGTCAACAACGGAAGCAGGATTGCCAAATTTCTCTCTCTCTCTCTCTCGTGTTTATTGGCCGTTGCTTCCTAGTGTAGATTGCCAAATTTCCTTTCATGAATTGTCAAATCAATCAATTTGAAATATGAGGTTTGTTCTAGCAACACATTTGACCGTTTGGAAATTGGTCTGAAGCAGTCAGAGGCATGCGCAAGATGAATATTGGAGAGCGAAATTCATTTTGCGTATGCCTCTGACTGCTTCAGACCAATTTCCAAACGGTCAAATGTGTTGCTAGAACAAACCTATGATTATTACGAAGGTAAATTTTTACTAGAACTGGACAAATATGTGACAAAGTATTATGTGAGGGCCCCTTCTCATGATTTTTTTTTTCAAAATTATATGTCAGCGGCTCGTCCTCTATATCACTAGATGTAGTACAGCCGTTCTGTACTGGACTGAATGATTGCAGTTCAGAGCACAACACAAAAAAAAAATTGTTTTTCCCCATACCGTAGGCATATGGCATATCCACCGTCCAGCGACTGCGTCGTCTATCTTTCATTATTGCTTTCTGTGCAATACACCGCGGGCATATCTGACAGACGACAGAAATGACAGTTGTCAATCCAGCCTGCTGGACATACAAATCTGATTTACCTATGCTGAGTGTGTGTTTATGTCATATTTTAAAATCTTTTTTCCCAATAAAGGCTCAATTTTATGCGATTGTGAAATGTGGAAGTAATAGCGGCGGACATAATGTTTCATTCCATCGATTCCCTTCTATTTTCGACAATAGAAAAAAGATCAATCCTCTTGCTGAAAAGAGATTTGAATTGTGGATTCAGGCAACTAGAAGAGCAGATTTAACTTCTTATAAGTTGAAATGGGCAACGGTGTTATATTTGAATTAAGACCAATCAGGAAGCTGACGGATCGTCGTACCATCGGATTTCGGATCTGTCTGAATCCAGCATTAGACGCGGCCAATGATTCATTGTTCCGTGAGTTCCGTGTTCCGTGAGTTCCATGTTCCGTGTCTTCATTCAGATTATTTCATATCGTATTTCGTATTGTATTTGACATTCACTTACGCTGAATTCCGCCGCGTGCGGTCTGTGTGAATTTAATGTCGCCAAATATCTGCGAAATTTTAAAAAATGGATCATTTTGATCATAAACTGTGATCATGAGTTTCGGTATTTTTTATAAGTACATTCAGTTTTAATTTCGGTTCCTGTATTGATTTTGTATTCATTTTATATTTATTGTTGATATTTAAACAAACCCCAGTGAAAACCTCATTTTGCGATGGAGAAAAATAGTGATGTTCATATACTGTACAAACTGGTTCTTACAGGAGGTGAGTATTCTCATTCTTTATTGAATTGTATTTCATATAAATAAATCCAACAATCTTTTTCAGGTCCATGTGGTGGAAAAACTACAGGACAAGCGAGACTGTGCACGTTCTTCGAGAATTTGGGTTGGAAAGTAAGTCACGTAATTGAAATATATGTATTTAAAAGAATTTAACATTTACATGATACCTACTCCATTATAGTTCATGTTGGAAAGCAAATCTTTACCTCTGAACATTTCTCTTGCAGGTCTTCAGGGTACCTGAAACAGCCTCAGTCCTTCTAAGGTATGTCCTTTTTAATTTGTGTTCTTAGGTAAACTATAACTAGTCTGTGGTAACAATAATATCACCATTTTATTTTTGTACCCCCAAGTGATTCTCACCCTATTATCAATGCATGTTCATTCACAAAAATTATATTCATGGCTTGTCCATTCCATCTTGGCACAGAAATGATGAAGAATTGCACAGTGTGGGGCAAGCAGCCATTTGAAATCTACTGTAAGTTCACTGCACAACCGGATGTGGAACTAATTTCTGTGACAAGTTGGATTGGATAGGCTGTACTTAGATGGTTTGGATTCATATGCCAAATAAATAATTGTGATTTATTTTTCAGTGGTGGAATAAAATTCGCTGATTTAGGAGAAGATGAAGGTAAAAATTTATATTATTTATTTACTTTACAACATAGTTTCATAGTTTGTGGTAAAAATAATTACTCTCACACTATTTTCATTGCATCAAGTACATGCATTTGATAGCACTCTCTTCTATTCAGAGGTTACAAAACAACTTATAAACTGTTTATGCTGATCATTTAAGTCATTCAAGAAATTATACACTTCGTTCCTTGGCTCACTGTTTATAATATCAGTAATTGCTCATGATGACTATTAGATACTTATTTGATTATTTTATATTTTCCCTTGTGCCAGCAAAGTATGACTAATTATCTTGGGTGTCAAATTGTTATTGAATCTTGTTGTAAATGAATATGACTGAAATATATAAAAGTTGCTTATACACAGTAAATACGGTTATTTATGTATTACATTTAAAACATTCAGAATATAAAATAGTAATGTAAAACTTTTCAGGAATATTATCGTTAGTATTATACGAAAATATATTTAGGTATGCATATATAACATTTGGAAGCTGAAAAATCATTGAAATAAAATTCGTCCACTATATATATGTCTGCCTGTATACTGTCAAACATATCAAATTGTCTGCTCCTGTTCAATACAATCATACGACTTGAAGAAACCGCCTTATAAATGTTTAGAAACTAAATACAGAAAGTTAAGAACTTTTATAAAGAAAATAAGTTGGAGTTACGACTGCAAGTATATTATTTGAGAAAATTTTCATATATTCCAATATCAATTGACAACACATCAAATTTGACACCATGGGAAGAAAAAGATGTGAATAAGATGTGAAGTAAAGAAAAATAGTCCAGTGACTATCGAAAATTCTGATGAAGAAGAAGACGGATATTTACCCTTGAAATATCCTTCTGCTGGATCATCAACCCAAGATAAAATAAAGAATTTTTTCGTCTCAACCCAAGATCAACGCAACGCCAGCTCTTCTGATATATTTGTATGTGGTAATTGTAATTCTAATTTGAAATCTAATCAATCTGCTATTGAATGCAAGGGATTATGCGGCAAGTGGTTTCATCTCAAATGTTCAAATTTACAATCCCAAGATTTTGATATGTACTCGAAGGAACTCAAAAAACCAAATGGAAAAAGATGGATATGCTCCAGTTGCAGTAATAGAGTTTCGGTAAAAAATGATGACAACATAATAGAAGATTTATTGAAGACGGTAATGGAATTACAGAAATCAATAAATTTCATGGCTGATAAATATGATGAGGTGAAAGATGAGAATAAAGAAATATTAAGAATTTTAAAAGAAATCAAAAAGGAAAAATCTGAATTAATAACTGAGAACAAAATATTGAAAGAAGAAATTATAAGCATCAAAAAAGAAGTAAATACTCTAAAATACTACCTGAATAATGAAGAACAAATGAAAATCAGAAATAATATTAAAGTAAAAGGAATTCCTATGCAGGATACTATTGAAGATAAAAAACTCATTGAAAGTGCTCTAGATGAAATTGGTGTGACTCTCAACATCAAAGAAATAAAACTTCAAAGGAGAAGAGATGCTGTCAAAGAAAAACCAAGAAACATAATCAAAATTAACTTGAAAGATGAAGAAACAAAAAATATCATCATTTCAGCAGCCAAGAACTATTATAAAACTAAAGGTTCTCTCACGACTAAGAATCTTGGAATTAATGGGGAGGAGTCAGTAATATATTTTAATGAAGAACTGACGAACCGCAATAAATGCCTACTAGGAAAAGCCAAAGAAGTGAAAAAAAATGAATATAAATATGTCTGGTGCAAAAATGGAAAAATTTTTATAAGAAAAAATGAAAATATGGCACCAATTACTATTTACGATGAAGAAGATATTCAAAAAATTCTCAGTGATAAATAGATAGGACGAATAAAAAAATTTATTTTTTTCCCATCTTATGGATAGATTTATCAACGATTTAGAAGTTCAAAATGTCAATACACAGGTAATCACCAATTTTTCAGATTATAAAAAAAACAGTTTCAACAATAAACATTTTTCAATTTTTCATAATAATATTCGCAGTATAGCAAAAAATTTTAATGATCTTGAAATATTCCTCTATCAACTGGAAGATGATTTTGATTTGATCATCCTCACTGAAACGTGGAAACTACTACATAATAATTTGTTTCATATAAATAAATATAACCAACTTTATAATGAAGGTACTATCAACCAAAATGATGGAGTCATTATATTTATCAAAAATAAACTCACAATTATAGTATAGAACAAATTGGTACCCTTAAAGTCCTTTCAGTATCAGTATTCATGAATAAAACAGATCAGATAAATATTCTGGCCATATATAGACCTCCTTCAACATGTCCATTTCTTTTCAATTCTCATCTCAGAGACTATTTTGAAAAAAATAAAAGCAGAAATCAACCAACAACTATTGTGATCGGAGATATCAATATAAATCTTTTTTCGAATTCAATTTACACACATGAATATTGCAATATTATGAGCGAATTCGGGTTTCTATCTTTCATCAATGGTAATACCAGAGTAGTGGGTAATCAAAAATCATCCGTGGATCATATTTTCATAAAAACCAATCAACCACTGAACCTTTTCAAGTCATTCATATTAGAATATGATATTACTGATCATTATCCAATTATACTCCAATATAATAATATTATATCCACAAAAATTACTAACAAAACGAAGTACAAATTTTATACAGACTTCAAAAAACTTCATGATAACTTTTCGAATGTAGTTTTCGATCATTATTATAATAATAATAACCCAGAAGACTTGGCAAATCAACTAACAGAAAAAATAAAAGAATGTATTGACAAAAGCACTACTAGAGTCAAAATGAAAAATACAGAAATAATGAGAAAAAAATGGATGACAAAATCCTTACTACAATCAGTCAACAAAAAAAATGAGTTGTATAGAAAAGTTAGAGAGAATAACGATAATACAAGACTAAAAATAGAGTATAAAACCTACAAAAATACATTAACATCTCTAATTCATCAGGCCAAGATGAAATATTGCCAATCTGAAATTGAAAAAAACTGTCGATCATCCAAAGATCTCTGGTTTTGTTTAAAAAAATTATGTCATGATAAAAATGATTCTAATGAAATAAAATTTATTAAAGTAAACAATCTCTGTATCTGTAGAGTAGGGAGGGTGAGTATAGACCCACAGCACTTAGGCCACAATATGGCCCATTGTACATCCTCCCAAGGAGTCGCCCTCCTAGGACATTGTCCATCCTGCCTTATCCAGGAAGGAGGACAGGTCACCAGGGGACATCTCCTTAATATCGGCAGGTGTAGGCCAAGACTCACCGAACACACTCTCTTATCGACGATAGCTCCAGACATTCGCATAAGACATGCCTGACAGTTTCATCTTCCTGTTCACACATCCTGCATAGAGGTGTGTCCACTAGCCCCATAATATGGAGGTGTTTCCTTAGTTGACAGTGTCCAGTCAGAAATCCCACTGTTAAACGTAGGTTCTTCCTGGTCATCGCCAAATATTTATTTGGATCCAGCTTCTCAGGGTCGCCCAGGGTGATCCTGGCAAAACTGCATCCTTTGGTTTCATCCCATCTTTTGAGGGTTTGAGTATGGGTGTAACGTTTGGCTAGTTCCGCAATTGTCGAAGTCGTCAAGCCATGGGTGTCACCTGGTCCCAAAATGTTCATTCCAGCCGCCATCCTGGCCAAAGAGTCAGCAATGCGGTTACCTTTGCTCCTGTCGTGCCCTTTCACCCACCTTAGTACGATATCATCTTTTGAACAATCTGTTCAGGCCAGTCTCAAATTACCTACACAGTAGGTTTCGGCTGGCACCTGTCAGAAAACAACTACTCCCCTGGCTAATACCACGAAGGGCATTGAATTATATCCGACCAGGTGCCAGTGCAGGTTTCTTCACAGAAGTAAATCCTGCATTTGCTTTCGTCGATACAAATGAAGGAATTGATTTTCAATTATAGGGACGGACACACTTGCAGACCGGTTTCAGGCTATTTGGCCACTCGTCAGTGCAAGGCAGTGCCATCATCAACATAAAGTCGATGATTTCCCATAATTAAAAATCAAACTCCAACACAAGTATCAAGCCCCGGCCAAAGCTGATGCGAACAACAAAGTTATTACGCCATCTACCAATGGACGAGGTATTCCAAAAGCAAACCGAATGCGCCCATTCCTCCTGCGAGGAAAATGTAAAAACACTTGACATAGTCAGTGGGCATACTTGAAGACTGGCGTTAAATCAAATCATCTTTTGAACAATCTGTTCAGGCCAGTCTCAAATTACCTACACAGTAGGTTTCGGCTGGCACCTGTCAGAAAACAACTACTCCCCTGGCTAATACCACGAAGGGCATTGAATTATATCCGACCAGGTGCCAGTGCAGGTTTCTTCACGAAAGCAAATGCAGGATTTACTTCTGTGAAGAAACCTGCACTGGCACCTGGTCGGATATAATTCAATGCCCTTCGTGGTATTAGCCAGGGGAGTAGTTGTTTTCTGACAGGTGCCAGCCGAAACCTACTGTGTAGGTAATTTGAGACTGGCCTGAACAGATTGTTCAAAAGATGATTTGATTTAACGCCAGTCTTCAAGTATGCCCACTGACTATGTCAAGTGTTTTTACATTTTCCTCGCAGGAGGAATGGGCGCATTCGGTTTGCTTTTGGAATACCTCGTCCATTGGTAGATGGCGTAATAACTTTGTTGTTCGCATCAGCTTTGGCCGGGGCTTGATACTTGTGTTGGAGTTTGATTTTTAATTATGGGAAATCATCGACTTTATGTTGATGATGGCACTGCCTTGCACTGACGAGTGGCCAAATAGCCTGAAACCGGTCTGCAAGTGTGTCCGTCCCTATAATTGAAAATCAATTCCTTCATTTGTATCGACGAAAGCAAATGCAGGATTTACTTCTGTGAAGAAACCTGCACTGGCACCTGGTCGGATATAATTCAATGCCCTTCGTGGTATTAGCCAGGGGAGTAGTTGTTTTCTGACAGGTGCCAGCCGAAACCTACTGTGTAGGTAATTTGAGACTGGCCTGAACAGATTGTTCAAAAGATGATTTGATTTAACGCCAGTCTTCAAGTATGCCCACTGACTATGTCAAGTGTTTTTAGTACGATATTATTATCTACCGAGGCGTTAGCTAAATCTTGATGGCACTCTAGTGCTAACCCTGAGATAATACGTTGTCTATTCAAGGTTAGTAGGGCTTGTCTACTGTCAGTGTAGATTATTATGTCTTTGCCAGAAATTCCTTTTCTGGTTAGCTCTTTTGTGGCGATTGAGATACCAGCCAGTTCTGTTTGAACCACGCTGGTATTTTTTCCCATTCCCCACTTAATCCTTAGGCTAAGTGATCTAGAGTAAACTCCACATCCTGATCCTTCTTTGGTTTTTGAGCCGTCTGTGTATATGCGTATTGCATTTGCAGCATCCGCCTCAGTGTTCTGTTTTATTTGTATTTTGTAGGGTTTATTAAACACAAACCTGGGTTCAATTGCGTCACTGGCTGCCTGTAGCAGAGGCACCGCAGTGAGTGCCTCCCTCCACAGGCCCCGCCTCAGTTGACCCATTCCTACCTCGGGGTTTACACCAGCCGTGCGCAGTCGTAGCATGGCCATTAGCGCAACCTCCTTGACGTGCAGGTCCAGAGGTGTCAGACCAGTAACTAATTCCATCGCTGCGGTTGGTGTTGTTCTCATGGCTCCTGTGATGTTCAGACAAGCCATTCGCTGTATTTGGTATAGTTTTTGGATGGCCGTTGCTTGTAGAGTTTTTGGTCCCCATGCAATGGCTCCGTACGTTAGCATAGGTCTTATTATTGCAGTGTAGATCCAGGTGACCACACGGGGCGAGAGGCCCCATGTGCGTCCCACTGTCCTCCGACACTGCTCATAGGCCACATATGCTCTTTTTGCTCTGCTCTGAATGTGCGAGTTCCATGTTAACTTCCTGTCGAGGGTAATACCGAGGTATTTCACCTCTTCAGAGAAGTTTAGTTTGCTTTTGAAGATTTCGGGGGGTTTCAAGCCCGATAAGCTTCTTTTCCTAGTGAAAAGGACCATCTCCGTCTTCTTGGGATTGATCGACAGTGAGTGTTCTTTACACCATGTTTCTATTAATTTGAGACCATCCTGCGCTCTATCGCACAGTGTGTTCACAAATTTGCCGGTCTGCAGAATAACTATGTCATCTGCATATGCAATTGTGTAGAAACCATTACTGTTGAGGCGATTTATCAGGGTATCCAGGACTATGTTCCAAAGAAGGGGTGATAAGACCCCTCCCTGCGGACATCCCCTCATGACCAGTCCTCTCACAGTAATGTCTTCTACATTTATACTTATTGCTCTACTAGAGAGCATCTTGAGTATCCACTCTCCTACTACCAGGGGTATATTCCTGGAGTTAAGTTGCTGGGTGATTGTTGGGAAGGTCGTTTTATCGAACGCTCCTTCGATATCTATGAATATACCCAGGGTGGATTCTTTATTATCCAATGATCTCTCGATTCTGCCAACCACTTGGTGAAGGGCCGAATCAGTGGACCTTCCCGGAGTATATGCATGCTGATATGGATGAAGTGGATTGTGAACTAAGACTTCATCTCTTATAAACCGCTCGCACAGCCTCTCCATTGTTTTCAAAAAGAACGATGTGAGACTAATTGGTCGGAATGCTTTTGGTAAGGTGTAGTCCATCCTTCCTGGTTTGGGTATAAACACCACTCGTACTTCTCTCCACTTAATGGGAACATACCTCAGAGCTAATGAGGCTCTGAATATTCCGACCAGGTGCGGCATGAGAATATCCAGTCCCCATTGTAGTAGGGCTGGTCTTATACCGTCAGGTCCTGGTGCTTTGAAGGGGGAAAAGCCCGATATGGCCCACCTTATCTTGTCCTCATCAATTATAGTGCTAGCAAATTGCCAGTCGTATTGTGAGGGTGTTATTGGTACTTCCGTCCGGTTCGTCGTTCCTGGGAAGACAGAACCTGGGAAGTGAGTTTCCATAAGAATCTCGGCGCTTTCTCGGAGGTTGGCGGCCTTGTCGCCATTTTCCCTCGTCAGGATGCCGATACTCTTATGGTGGTCGCTTGAGAGTGCCTTCTGTAGCCTCGAGACTTGCGGGAAATCTTCGATTGCCTCACAATAGGCTCTCCAGGCTTCTCTTTGCTTTTGTCTGCAGACTTTTTTGAACTCTCTGAGGTTGGCTTTATATATTCCCCAGTCCTCTTCGAGTTTTGATTGTTTTGCTTTGTTAAAGGACGTTCTCGCTGTCTTTCTGAGGTGTTCCAGTTCAGGGCACCACCATTTATTGGTTGTGCCTTCTGTCTGTACCATCCTCATCGGACAGGATTCCTTATAGGCAATGTCTATTTTGTTTTGGATAGATAACGTGTACCTTTCCAATTCTTCACTATTGCCAGGAGTCAGGGCCTCTGTCTCCCGCAGAGCTCCTTTTAAGAGTCGATTGTATAGAGCTACATCCGTCCTCTTCGGGTCGCGGGATTTCACAGTGGTCCTGAGATCCTGGTTTACCGTAAAAGTCAACCAGCGATGGTCTGACATAGAAATATGATCAGACACTTGCCAGTCTTGAATTTTATTTGATATCATGGCTGTCGCCAGCGTAAGATCTATTAATGTTTGGCTACGGGCGTTAATGAATGTCGGCTCCGTGCCTCTATTCAAGATTGCTAGGTCTTTCTTAATTATGTATTCGTAAAGAGACTTACCTCGGGCGTTGATATCCTTGCTGCCCCAGCCCAGGTGGTGAGAGTTTGAGTCGCAGCCCAAAATCAACTCCATTCTCTGGTTTAGGCAGTGGTCCACTAGCACTTCCATCTCTCTTGTGGGTGGTAGAGTGGCTGCATCTGAGGGGAGGTACACCGATGCGAGTATCAACGCCGTATATTTGCCCTTTCCGTCTGGACATTCCACTTTAACCGCAGTTAGGTCTGAGGTGCAGAATTGTGCCATCAGAGAGGCTCTGTATTTCCTGGGAGCGTAAACGGCGGTCCTGGGTTGTTGATTGCTTGGTGAGCTAAAAATTTGGCCAGTCAAGTTACCGAAACCAGTAATTCTGGTCTTAATTATCCAGGGTTCCTGGATCAAAGCTATTGCATCCTCCAACACATCAAGGCGGCGACATAGTGTTGCCGTAGCCGCCCTGCTGTGTTGGAGGTTGCATTGTATTAATTTTATCTTTTTTCCGACGTCCTTGAAGAGGTCGTTCGGGTTAAGACTATTCTAGGTCCATTTGCTCCCCCGGTAGGGGAGCGACGGCCTCTTTTTTGTCAGGTGCCTCTTCCGTCAGGTCGTCGTCTGTCATCTTTGCAGATGTTTCGACGTCCTTTTCGGGACCCTTGGTGACCTCGGTGCCAATATCCACTCTTGGTGGCTCGACTTCCAAGGACCTCGGGTCTTCAGAGGTACCTTCCTTTTTAGTTACCCTTATTGCCAATGAGGTAAACGCGTAGCTTATCCTCATTGACTTTTTCTTCAGGACAGCCATATCCTCGTCTCCGATTCCGAAGACGAAGAGGTGTCCTTGAGGGTTCACTTTCACCTCATGGTGGAAAGTGCACCACCTCGCTATCCTCAGGTCTGGATTCTGCGCCTTCAGCCTACCCAGCACCCTCTCCTTCTCACCGGAAGTCGCCTTGTGGACGTCCTCCGGGATCCAGAGCGAGGCTTTGGTAAGCTTTGGGAGCTCATCCACACCGACGACCGCCAGCGATGCTTCCTCCCACGGCTTGAGGTCTTTTGTGGCTTTTTTTCAGCCACTGTAGCGTCGCGTCGTCATCGCAGACCACTCTGATGATTTCACCGGAGTATGTCCACGATTTAAACGTGGGCGCTTTGGTGTTGCTGCTGGAGGCGGAGAAGATAAACTTGTCCAACTCCTCCAGTAGCTGAGTTTTGACGAGGCTCTCCCGTTCTGCGGTAATTTTACCGTACGGGTTAGTCTCGTCTATGATGGCCACCTTGAGGTGTCTCAAGGCGGCTTCCGCAAAGGTTTTGGAAAGTAAACAATAATATATCTCATGATAAAAAACTCATAGCAGATAACTTCATAAATTATTTCAGTAATGTAGGAAATAATCTAGCAAAACACATTTAAAGTAAACAATAATATATCTCATGATAAAAAACTCATAGCAGATAACTTCATAAATTATTTCAGTAATGTAGGAAATAATCTAGCAAAACACATTTCGAAACACAATAAAATAGATCAAGAACCCCCCAAAACATATTTAAATTCATTTTTCATTGAAAAAACAAGCGAGAGTGAAGTTCTCAGTTGTATCAATTCACTCAAACTTAAAAAGTCACCGGGAAAGGATGGAATCACTTCTGAAGTTATGAAAGCTTTAGCCGATATAGTGATAAAACCATTAACACATCTCATTAACAGTATTTTTCACACTGGAATATGTCCAAAACTTTTTAAAATCGGTATAATCAAACCTATTTTCAAAGGCGGAGATAAAAGTGATATTGAAAATTACCGACCAATCACACTAATATCTACTCTGGCAAAAATTTTTGAAAAAATTTTAAAATCCAGAATTGATGACTATCTAACGCACCAAAAAATTTTATCTCCGAACCAATTTGGATTCAGGAAAAATATTTCTACAGAAAATGCTATTACTCATTTGACAAGTAATATTTATGATTCACTCGATGATAGATTGCCAACTATCTGTGTTTTTCTTGACCTAGCAAAGGCATTTGATACAGTCAGTCATGAATTACTTTTGGAAAAATTGCAGAATATTGGTTTTCGCGGAATAACCCAAAATTTATTTGCAAATTACCTAAACGAAAGAATACAACAAGTTAATATTGATGACACATTTAGTGATCCAAAATTTTTTAAATATGGTGTACCACAGGGTACAGTTTTAGGTCCCTTGTTATTCAATATTTATCTAAACGATCTTTTTTCACTCAAATCCAAACTCGAAATAAAACTGTAATTACATCTAAAAATAAAATTAAAAAGAAAATTGCACAAAGAAACTACAAGTTTATGATACCATATCTTTATGACAAAATACCACATGAAATCAAAAAAATCAAATCATTATCATCATTTAAACAAAAAAGTAAAATATGGATTATCAAGACCTCTCGAATTTATTTTGACACATTTATGAATAGTTTATGAAATTGTTTTCTTTAAATTGATGATTATCTAGGTATGTAACTTCAAATGTATTTATTGTAAATTGTTATTACCTTCAGGTAACCTTACAACAAGTTCTCTTCGTAAGGTTTGTTTTTCAGTTTATTCATAAAAATGTATATTCATAAAATTTTCGAATTGTAATTATTATTATCTATTCATGAATAAACTCATATTATTATTATTATTATATTATGGCATTGTTCATAGGGAAATAGTTAGTCGGTGCCTGTGTAAAAAGGATTCGAAGCGTTTTTGTTACTCTACAGTATAATGTCGATATTCCCGTTAACTTGACAATTCACGACAAAGTTTTCTACTCTGAAGGAAATAAATGGGGTAAACTTATGTTTGTCATTTTGACAGAAATATTGAAAGAAAGATAATGAAGCTTCAAAATAGAGTTGACTCTTATAAGTTTATAAAGGAAATGAAAGTGTATGAATTGAAATAATCTTCAAAGCATGAATGATCTTCGATATTGGCGGAAAATTCCACATCTGTTTCTCAATTGATTGACATCTTTCGGTGTTATGTATAAATAATCAAGAAAATGTCTCCTTCTGGCTACGAACTCCGTAAGAAAAACGCAAGAAAAGACATGACCTGGAAACAAAATCACTAGTGCCATTTACCTGTAGTATTCATCCCATCAATTGATATTTCCGTATGGTTGCTCTTCTGAGATCTCATAGATGGAAATTCTTTGATTTCTCGTTTCAGTCTGTATTTTTGTTCATGGGTTCCTGGATTTTTTTTCTTTGTTACCGTTATTTGAGACATTAGAGACTAAGCACCCAGTTTTGTTTGTTTTGATTGTATATCTTATCGTGCTATTTCATTCCAATCAATTCATCGATATCAAGATAAAGATCACTCATCAGAGGCATTTATTGAAATAATACTTGATAGTGATAATTTTTTTCCTAGAATTCATTCTATATTTTATGATAATTATTATTACTGTATTGATTACTAGGAAGGTGCGTATTCATTACCACGCTCATCAAAACGTTCATGTAAATGTAGATGGTTGGCAGTAAGTGTTTGGTTACAATACATTTGCTGTTGAGCAATTGAGCGGTACGGTACCCCTCTGAAAATCTTTTCAAATGAAAATCTTATAGAAAACTATTTTCTCAATTTGTTTTTTGGAGTTACTTGTCAATCCCTATAATATTACTTTACATCCTTCTTTTAAAAAAGGGTTCAACCACACAAGTTTCAAAGAAATGACTTATATGGTGATTGTTTTGACATGTGCTTCAGATATCACATGATAGGTATAAAAACAACATATGGAACATTTATACGTGAACATATCCGCGTACTTGATAATGAAGTCAAATTGGCTGTTTTGTGTTGAATTTCATGATATTATATTTCATGCTTTCTCTTTTCAAATACTCTCATGAGTGTGACCAGAAAACAAACTCTTATGCAAAGAAGGCCAGTTGATGTTAGTATTTGTCGTGGCGCTCCGGAGGGGTAGTTGATTTGCTATGTCAACTTTATGTGAATCTGAAAAACCTACAACAATTAATGATGTTTCTGATGTACCTACCCCACCACCATCAATTCTCTTAGTATCTAGTAGTTTCTTGCCACTTTTTTCTCTTGCTATCTATTGTTCAGAACCCTAACTTCAATTTACCAATTTGTGGTGCTGAAAATTTCAAGCCAAGCCATTTTTTATTATAGGATTAAAGGTGTGCGAGATATTCAGCTAAGGCATCTATGCCCAACCTGTTTCAAAAAACCACACCTTTTAATCTTTTGTCCCTCCCACTTGCCAATACAATTCAATTTTTTCCTTACGTGTGTTGGCGACGCATGATATATATATATATATATATATATATATATATATATATATATATATATATATATATATATATATATATATATATATATATATATATATTATCTTTGTTACATTAACCAGAATATGTTTTTTGATCAGACGTTGCATATTGCATATTTCGTAATACACTTAAACTCCCTATATTCAATATCACAAATTCTTCAGACATCATTGTTGAAAGGATTATGTCTTCAGACTAACTTGGCACGCACAAGTTCAGAATACTTTTGGCAACCTAATTACATTTTTCTGGAACAAAACCCCAGAATGTGAAAACTCTAAGGTTTATTTTTGCTTGTTGAATTTTATGAAAATATTATGTTATGAAATTCTATGTAACAGTGTTATTCGTTTAAATTTACTAGGTAGACACTTTTTGATACAATTTGCTTGGCGAAAATAGTGTGTAGGTTCCTCATTAGACAAATCTGATTATTTTCATGAAATGAGGTGGTTGGTTTTCGAATCTGCCAACATTCGCCCTTAGCGTGATTCTTATCTTAGCTTTGACACACTGAGTACACGATATACGTTTTTTGTTTTCAAGAATGAGACTCTTTATAATAACAGGTTATTCCCCGAAAGTACTTGGTGATTGTTGAACTTTATTGATACTGGAGATTCATTACATGTCCTGATAAGTATTCTCTTTGCTCGCCCCCGTTAAATGAACGAAGCATCAGAACTGGATCTGATTAATATTCTCATATGATCTTTTCATGGTGATCAGGTGGTCTATATTAATTGAGTCCTAACCAAAACCATTCAATATGAAAAATTATCAACCACTTTCAAACAATCTTACATCCCCTCTTCTATACTATCTTTACTACTATTATAAAGAGGTAATGTTTCCAAATTTGTGTGTCGGCAGTAATCTTAGGAAATACTGATCCGATCTTGAAAGTTATTTTACTAACAGAAAGCAAAACTATTGAGGAGTGATATAGGCTATATTTTATTATGATTAAACAAAAAAATCCACTGAAAAATAATGTAACGTAAATTAAGTTGGAGGAAAGCAGGCGAGATGTGAATTGAGCAAGCTCTCGCAATTTTTCCATTCTCTTTTTTCTCGAAATTATTTCTGCTAAAAATTATTCCACGTTGAAAATCTATTTATCCGATGAAAAATGACCTCTTATGTATTTAACCCGAAAAAAAAAAATGGTCTGTAAATATTTGACGAAAATCGATCAGTCCATTAATTTTAATCCATCCACGAATAGAGTGAGGAATTGAAATACTTGAAACCTAGATTCTCGAATGCAAGTTTCATCTCAGATAATTGCGATTTGTACGGTTCGTTGGCTTTAGCGGATACCAAGGTCTTACGTCAGTTAATCGTTTGACTCGTTATTTGACCACAAAAAAATCTCGAACGGGCCGTCGTGGGGGTTATTTCGTGACCTTTCTATTTTGCGAGATCCATAATTCGCATAAGAATGTCATTCAGCGATGTCGTTGTACTAAGTGCTTTGTCGGAAGATCACATCTGCCTGAATAACGTTCCGATTCAATTCCTGGAAGTCATTTCGCCTAGAGAATGTCGTGATTGTATCTAATTTCATTAAGTTTTATTGATTTTATAATCGTTGTGTACGACGAAGTCTCGCATCATAACAAAGTTAGAATAATAGGATTGTATTTCAAAACGTTTATTAGGTTAGCAGAAATGTGCGAAGAGAGAGGGGGACGTCTGATAGAGAGCATAATTGATATTTCGTGTCTAGATATGCTTGATACGGATAACGTTAAAAATGTTGGTTCATTTCAATATTAATCGATAAAGGCCGTGATCTGCATTTTTTGATCTCCTGTTAGATACACCTACTTCCCGCTAATGTTCCTGCCTTCCCCTGCTCGTTTCAACCAGGTATTCCGGAATAAATAATGTTCT
The DNA here is from genome assembly GCA_032362365.1 of Zygogramma bicolorata. Lineage (NCBI taxonomy): Eukaryota > Metazoa > Arthropoda > Insecta > Coleoptera > Chrysomelidae > Zygogramma > Zygogramma bicolorata. The sequence goes on along the minus strand of JAVJAQ010004148.1, from coordinate 88,185 downwards.
CGTATTGAATGACTATACACTAATATACAGTGTGTGGGACCAATAAAGTCCGTATCATATTGTTAATGTTATTATGAAGTCGGAATCAGATTTTGCAAGTTGAAAATAACAAACAAAAATAGATACGTGATTCCTAAATGCCCATATGCAGGACTTTAACTACATAAGATGATTTTGTTTTTTATTTTGAATGCTTTATTTTTACATAGTTTTTCTACAAGATATTTCGCAAATGTGTTAAAGGTACATTAGAAAAAACTGTTTTCAATAATATTATCCGTTACGAGAAATGACTCCTGAATTAAAAAAATTACTAAAGCTTAAACGGAACTTTTCTGAATAAACCATATAAAGACTTATATGGGAAAGGATATATAATCGATCTTGGTAGAACAGCAAAATTTGTGAATAGGGTGCGTTAAATAGATTTTTTTCTGAATATAGATCAAACCAACATTCAGAAGAGACGTTACTGTTTTATTTTTGTGTTACAATCATGTTAGAAAATGGAACGAAGTATGGTAAAGTGTTCTATCAGTAATTTTCGTTTTTGTTGGCATATAGGTATTCGTAAAATTTTGCATTATTAGTTTGCTTGATAAAAGGTATCCCTGTTCATACCGAGGCCACAAGTAACCGATTTCAAGTGAAATAATTATTGCAGGTATCAGTCAAGTTCACAGCAAGAGAAAATCTTCGGCAAGTTGTGAATCAGTTGGCAATGGGTTAGGGTTATGCTCTATGGTGAATTTCAAAATTGAACGAGTTGAATGAAATGAAAGTGGACAATTACAAATATGTCAGTACTAAATAATACTGCTTCATGTATTTAATTGTGAATAATATTGAGTTTATTATGAGTAGAAACACGTCCTGAAATCTTCTTTGCAATATCTTTCTATTTTATTCATTATTATTCATTCAGCAGATTCCCCTCTGATCTCCTATTCCTTGGATTATTATACATTTGAATTGTCTTTTGATTCTTCATTTTTTCAAATTTTACCGTTCCTAATACCCCTTTCATAATTCTATTGAGAGTAAAGCTGGATTTATAAACATGCAGTTCGTCGTTGGCTTTGGCGTTCGCGCTGGCGTCCGTCGTCAGCAATTCTTGGCAACGAAATTCACCATTTATAAACTTGTCGTTGGCCGTTACGAAAATTATCATAACCTCAATATAATGTGTCATGTGAATTAGGCATTCCAGATACTTGTCAAAAATGTCAAATGAATCGAAATGAACCAATCGGCGGCATCTGCCCCCCAGGAACTTTCGTTTGTTTTCTTTTTTATAAGTTTGTGATTGGTTAAAACTGGTATTTGCCCCCCAGACATAACCTGATCTGTAATGCCTAATTGACAGTGAGTTGTCACTGCGCGTTTTGTTTGTTTACACTTCTTTATGGATTTTTTATTTCTATTGAAGGTGGTCTGTAATCCCGAAAGGACGAGCAGCACCTTTTGTTTTTGAGCTTTCTAGAAAATTTTACATATGACGTGAACCACTTGACAGCTGAAAGTCGTTTTGATTGGCTCTTCAGACTTGCTACGAACTGTGCTACGAGCCACCGACGGCAAAAGTTAAAGTTTATCCAAGTCGAACGACAGCCCAACAGCGAACGGCAACACCGACGGTAGATATAAATGATCTTACGGGTTTCTGTGCTTTTAATTGGGAACGCCAACGCGAACGCCAAAGCCAACAATGAACTGCAAGTTTATAAATCCAGCTTAACTTTTGAAGGCCTTCTTCACCTTCCGAATTAATTCTTGAATAACAACGTTACCATACATTATCGTTTTTACAAAATTTAGAAAAATGTTATTCTTTTGTCTTGGTCTCATCGGCGATGAACCTCGAACATTGATATAAATACACTAATTCCATTTGTTTTTCGAATTATCAAAACTGTGTGAACGAGATCTGTCACAATGTATTGAGATTCCTCGATGCAGGTCGCTTTTTCATATTTTTTTGGTAGTGTATTCTATCAGGATATCCCACCTACTAGCGTTGGTATCTATACAACCAAAACAACTGCATAAATTCCACCATAAAAATTGCCTTAACCAGGGATTTATCCCGCTTGCGAACCGGCAACGAGGAAAGTAAATCCAGTGAGCAGGCGCCAATGCCACTAGTCCACGAGACAATTACTCGCTGTGTAAGATCAGTCACCAAACAAACTAATTTTCCTTCAATGCGAACGAATGCATATTAATCATTCAACTCCCACGTGTCATTATCGACTTCTCTGATCAGCGACCTTGGCTTGGTCAAGTTAAGGTAGATTGAGTTAGGATAATTACGAGCCTCAATGGATGGGTTCTTATCACAGTATCACAGTGGGACCTCACTACGTTTTGAGTAATAGACAACAGAACTTCGCCTTTTAGATCCACATTGTATTCATGTACACATAATTATAAGAAAAAAGTATATTAGTCGACGACCGTATAATGATGGCTATTATTTACGAGGTGAGGTTTACTGCCACGAGCCGCAGGCGAGTAGCCTAAATTACCTAGAAAATAATAGCCATTATACGCGAGCAGAATTCTATACTTCATCCACGACTAATGAAAAAATGTGTTGAAGTTTTTTGGTTGGAAAATTTTGTTACATAATATACCTATTTTTGGAAACAACTTTATTTTATTCTTACGAGTATTTCATACAATACTGTTGACAGCTTTGAGTCAAATTTGCTCGGTGCAGATGCTCTTTGCCTTCTTTTTTATATGAAGGTAAAGAACTGAATTTAAAATATTTGGTGATTTAAACGATAAAATTTCAAAAACCGATTGTTTGTGGCAAAACAATATTATATTATAATATATATTATAGCTAAATCAAGGAAGTATTTGACATCAGTTAATAATGACTCATTATTCACTAGTGAATAATAGGTATCATTAAGGCCGGGCAAACAGACGTATAATGGGTACATTATACAATAGTCGTGGATAAATATATTTTCATTTGCATGTTCCAATAAAGACATGAACTTCCATGTTATCAACTCCGAAACCGATAAGGTCTAAAAACTAAATAAAAAAAAGGTGGATAACAAAATGGAGAATTGAAATGAGCACTCGATCGAAAATCAAAATTTTTAAAATCGAAAAACGAATGTAAATGAACAGAAATTGAATGGAAAGCAATAATAAGAACGAAACACGTCAAAAACTGAACACATGACTAAAATTCAAAGAATTCTCTTCTTTAAATTCTAATGAAAAATCAATTTGAACTGTGTAAAAAATAAGAGAAAAAACAGGCCCAGACCCGCCGAGGTACTTGGTCTAGATACTCTTTTTCCCTTTCTGACCTCAATTCGCTTAATCGACCACAAAGAAATGAAAATTTGAATAACGTTTTTTAATTTCTGGAAATTGTATTAAACTACCAGCTGCTTATTCATCTTTCAGCACGTGACGGTTAAAATTATCTTTGATGCAAGCAACCTAGCGCGTGATTTCGCGTACCATATGCATTCGCATATTGTTTAACATCGTTTTATTTACATGAAACTCATTAGTCAGCGTGAATAACGAGAATTTGATGACGACTCTGGTCTTTCCGACAAAGAAGAATGAAAGTAGTCGATATTCGACGGAAATTTGTTGTAACACTACAAACACATGATTATGGCTACATTATCTGGTGTATGCTGGGGACAGATCACGATTTTGCTTTTGATAAATCAAGGCGTTCCTAATGTTTTGGGTAGGCTTACGACAGGGTTCTTCTTATAGTTTTTCCTGGTTCTTAAACCACCATAATCTGAGAAAATGGGAATTGATATTGGAATCTATACAAGTGATTATTTCCCTCAATGCGAATAAACGATGAAACAGTTGAAGGCTAGACTGCTTTTACAGAGTTTTACAGCGATTAAATGCACTAGACCTTTTAACCGATTAAAATGTTCGAAATAAACCGGGCGTTTGGATCACTTTTCAGGTACTATCTCTGGTACTATATTGTTCCTGTGTTCGATTTTGATGTTTCCTGAGTTTACATGTTTTCTGGAAATAATCTAAACATATATCCCTCCTTCACCAAGTTCAATCGACCAAAATGCGTGCATTTCCATGATTTTCAAAATTTTGCTTTCAAGCAAATGCTTTCGTGTATAATAATTTAAAATAAAATCCCTCGACCTGCGGTCTCGGGATTTTATCAAATTATCATACACTCAAGTCATTTGCTAAGCAAAATTTCGAGAATCATGGAAGTGCAGCACACATTTTAACCGGTTAAACTTGGTGCACTCTGGATATAACCCCCGAAAAAAGGCAGATTATCAATCTACCCCGATGAGTTGTTGAGATAATTCAAAAATGATTCCTTCTGAGTGGAACACATTCAGTTAGTCCGCAACTTTTCGTATATGTCAAATTTGCCTGTCAAAAAAATACAAGAACTACTATTTATCAATATACTTATCATTGACGATTTGCAAGCGGATTTGGTTTTCGAAACTCGGGATAGATTGAAAATCTACCCTTCTACGCTTGTATAGATTCCAATATCGTGGTAGGTTAAGAACCCAAATAAGCTAGGAGAAAGATGATCACTTTCATCAGAGTTTCGATAGTCGAAATGACTAAAATCACAGTTCCAATGCCAGACAGTTTCGATTCGCCATAGAGACTCATCAGAGACACTTGGCAGGGCTTGCAAACACAGCTCGGAACACGGCTTACTTCGAACCTTCTGTTCCTTGAGAAACAAAAATCTGAACCTGTTGTAAATCGTGTTCACCTCAAGGCGAAACACCATCTGATGGATAACCAGAGACTCAAACTTCTAGCTCACCAAGCACTGTTGTTACTAACCCGAATATGAATATTTATCGATCCGCCATAGGTCTCATCAGTGACATTCTCATCTCATTCAATTCATTCGGTGGGTCATTATATAAGAGATGACTTTTTTCTAGATTTTTAAACTCCAGAATTCAGTCAACGATATTTATTTCCCTATAAAAACATCGTCCAATAAATTTCAGATATTTTATATATATTTATATATATTTAACGTACGCTATTTGGAAAAGGCGACAAATTGATTTAAAGATTGGGAGCCGTATTCATTTCTATTTCTTAAGGACCAAGGAACACTTTCCAAATGTGAATATACTCAAAATATTGTATGTTACTTTGGAGTGAAGTCGTTTATGCATTTTCAATTTGATCTTGAATAAGAGAAAAATTCATTCAGAATTAAGAATCTGTTCAACGTATATGCGCATGAATTACAGGTTGGTTTTTATCCGCCTAGATATGTATTGTGTTTAATGAAGTGCCCATCCTATGCGTCATACAGCTCATCCAAACAATCCTGTTATTTGTTTCTACAGTTTGTTCACCAAAAGACATGATCTTTTTTCACAGGTGTCGTAGGATTTTAAATGGGGCGATTTTATTTCCCGACCCTGTTTACACAATCAAACGGATTCTATTTGTCTTCCCTGCTGAATTGCTTTGTATATACTTTTCATGGTATATCTGAGCACTAACTTTATACACGTTATCACTCGGTGGGCGAACGCAGTTTTTTTGCTTTTGTATTGGTCTGTAGTACTATCACTGCAACTGGAGGAGGTCAGCTCCTGCCAGTATAGATAGAATGAGCTGTACATTATAAGAACAAACAGTTCATTTTCGATATTTTGAGTTTCAAAAACTCGATGTTGGTCATTTCCACAGTTTTAATTACTCCCAAAGTACATTTATAATCATTTGACTTTGTCGTATTCCTGCCTAAAAGGCAGTGCCTTGTGCTGGCATGTTATCATCGTTATTTGCTACTTCAATCGTAGGGAAACCCAGATAAACAAAAGCGTGCTACCAGGTCGGTTAGTGTATCGACCAGTATTACCCAATTAACTGCTCCCCACACGTAAATTTGAGAAGATAAGGCAGAAACTTGAATGGTAGTGCTGATCCTTTTATTTGAAGGCTTTGAAGTAAAGTTAACACTAGTTGCGGTAGAAGTTTCACCAAACGACCAAATATTTTTGAAGGATGAATTTTTTAAATTTTGTGTTGTATAACGACTCGATGAAATAATGTCTTGATAGATTATCAAATTGATATGTTCTCCATGCCGATTTTCCTAAATTGAATTGATAATCGAGTTGGGTAATATTCATGAATCCATCGGACAACGTGCAACAGGTTGATCCATAGTTAATCAATATACATTTCCCAATTTTAGTTCGTTAATTCATTGAAGGCCCCGACTTGGACGCATATGAATCTTTTATCTTACGAAATACTTTTCACTATTATTGAAATGAACTTTAACGTTATCATCTAAAAATAAAGTAACTTTGACGCTTTGCCAATGAATATACGTAACGGAGATCCCGAGGTTTCTCTGACATAATGCAGACTTTAGAGCTTATTGTTTGTACCGGGCGAGACAGTTACTCAGGTGGTCATTTTTTCACATTTGCTTCAATGCGGTAGACAATGTTCCTTGCTGAGTGGTGATCACCTGAAGAAGATTGCGGATACCAGCGTTCGAAACGTTTCAATAGATTTAATTATATAGGCAATGGAAGTCACTAACTTTTCACATGTTTCACTGGTATTTATTGGTCTAAGACGTAAAGGCAAAATCAAAACGTTGTGATTTTAGTGTTGTAGATGGTAAATAACTATTTTGGACCACAAACAACAATCAAGTTGTATTAATGACTTTTGCCATTTCCTAGATACTCTATATCTCCGTAGTATCGATTAGGTACTAGTTTTTTATAGAAGAGTTGCGATTTTTTTAGTGATGTGGAATGTATCCGAGTGGTGATAAAATATTGAAAAAAAACACAATTCTCAAATATGCTATGCTTTTACATCCTTGCTTATTTTATTTATCTAGGCCGAATGCAAACACGTTTCAAAACTGAACAATGAGCAATTTGTCGTGAACCTATTAATCGACCGATTTCATGTTTAAATTGACTCGATTGCTAACTTTTATTGGTATAATGTCAACCCGATATTTGTAGTTTTGTCAGGTTTATCCAGTTCAAACTCCCGTACCAGTTATTTCCATATCTTGCAACGTAATATTTAAAAACAAAGATCAGCGATTTTGAAGTTCGTGCTATTTTACTTTTTTATTCATTCCAAATGACATTGAGATAAATCAAATGCAATTATTTATATGTGATATTGTGTGGAATTTAATGTTAGTTGAACGTAGTAAAGTTATTCATAAATATTTGCTGATGAACTCTTGTATCAGCTAGATTTAAACCGATTCCCCTCATAGAGACGTTACGAACATAGCATTTGAATCTACTCTCCTAAAGTTGCTTGGAGCACATTTCTGGAAGAGGAAGATAATTTATCTATGTATGTGAAATTTCCACAAATGGTGTATGCGCATTTCATGTTTATGATTTCTTTTGAAAAACTCAAAGAAGCAAATTGCCTCGTATAATACAGAATTTCATAACAAATAAATACAGTTCGATTCTTCGTTAATACCGTTATTCAATGAAGTGTTTTTATTCTTGAGATATGATATTCCGATATTCGTGAATTAACAAAAGAAAAGACCTTCCAGATTCATTAAAATGCGAATAATGGAAGCAGATTATGGATTTGTGAAAATACCTGTTTTATGTTCATCGGAATTTTTATCGCGGTTTTGCATAATGTATTGACCAAAATATTAACATACATAAATCAAACTTTTTTATAAAGGGTTAGAAAGTTATAGCTGCACTAGCATGCCTTGGCAGCGAAAAATGGGGTTAAAAGGGTCATGACAAACCCGTTATTGTTTTATTGTGTCTGAATTCCTTCATGTTTATACTGAAGATAAAAATAAGTTCGAAAATTTGTATATTTTTATATGTAATATAACCATAAATTTTGTTTCAGCCATTAAGTTTCAAGAAAATCTGTTGAAAACTATGCTACAGATAGAGGACACATTTTTTGATTTAGGAAAGACTTGTAACCGAAACTGTTTGATTATTTGTGATAGAGGAGCAATGGACGCTTCAGCATGTAAGTTGAGAACATTTCGTTGAGAAAAAAAAATGTAACTACGTATCTAATCGAAAATCACAATTTTTGCACTGAAAAGTTTCTGAGGTGAATACGTTTATACCGTTATTTATTTTTGAAATTAGCATCGTTTAATTGTTTTATAGTTGATGCATGCATTCCTGCATTTAGGTCAAATGTCTCGCGGATCACTTGAATTTTGTATTATTTCTTTCGCAAAAATATGAAACTGCATGTTTTCACTCGAAAAGAGAATATTTTATATCACTACTGCCCAAGATGTTAATTTTAGAGAACTGAATTTATTTCGAGACGTCCCGTACTAATCTTGAAAATGCTTATTTATTATTAGTTAACAATTTGAGGACAGTGGATGAATATAAATTATAAAGACAACAGGTTCTGTCATTTTCACGTCGAGGAGTAGGTAGTAATTATAGAATTAGATGCCTTGACAATTCCCAGACGTAAACATTTTTTTGCACAGGAAATTGAAAACACGTGAATGTTTAATCTTATGTAACAGTCGGCAAGAAATTGGAAAGTGTCCATTTTAGTTTTTGAGAAGTTTCGATTTAAATTTTCTATAATTATAACAATAAAATATTTTATTTCTACAATTACCAAAAACCATGAATGCTATTTTAGTGTCGATATAGTATGGGCCAGTTTTTTGCATTAACGAATGAAACATAGTTATTCTGAGATATAATTTATTTTATTCTTCCCTATATGAAATACTCTCGAGTGCGCCCAGAAGATAGAGCCTTGTGGGGGCAAGGGTCGGCTGTCTTGGGTGCCGAAGCGCTCTGGGGCGTTTTACTGATTTTTACGCTAGAGCATTTGCTGAATAATCAGGGTTTATCCATAGTTCATACTAGTTTGCTTTGTATACAAAATGTCTGTCGACAAGAAATGCTCTACACTTACCATGTAACTGTGTTTGTTTGCAGTTATAGCCAAAGACAAATGGGAGACTATTATGAGTGAGAATTCGTGGAATAGCGTAGAGTTAAGAGATAACCGATATAACCAAATTATTCATATGGTGTCGGCTGCCAAAGGTGCTGAGGAATTCTATTCGATAGAGGTGGGTGTTTGGTTTCGTTCAGAATCTCTTGATAACTTATCTGGTTCATATATTGTATGTTTCTCTCGATTTTTAGGATCATAACTGTCGCTCTGAAGATGTCGAATTGGCAAGAGAACTGGACACCAAAGCAGCTGCCTCTTGGGTGGGGCATCCTTACTTTGACGTGATTGACAATTCGACGGACTTTGAAGGGAAAATGAGGAGAATGATCGGATCTGTTTGTCATAAAATAGGAATTGACACCGGCGACAGACTGCTGAAAAATTCGCGCAAACACAAATTTCTTGTGGAAGGTCCTCTGCCGGCAGACTCGATATTTCCACCATTCCAAGACTTCGAAGTTGTCCACAATTACTTACAGTCTAACTCTCCCAACCAAGTTAGGTTACGTAAGAGAGGTCAAAAAGGTGAGAAAGTAAAGCTTTTCACAGTACGCTATATATAAAGTGTCTATGATTTATTGTGAAATTCCTTGGGAATTGTTTCAGTAAGGTGCTTGAAAATATCCTATGTGGAATGAAAATTGTTGTCAGGTATCGTTTTACAAAGTTGAATATGTTTGTATTATATACAAATATTATATTTGGGCGAATATATGAGAACAAGATTTTTTTTTCATTACAATGTGGAAAAATGGTCGCCCAAAATTTGTTGAATTTTCCTAGCCGTTGAAGATGTAATCAAAAGTTTGAGAGAAATCTGTAAATCCCATTTTTCCTTATCGTTTTCCTTGTCATTTCACATGTGAAATTTTCAAATTTTACTTTATATTTTCAAACTAATAAATACAGGAATAAATATTGTTAACTAAAACAATTACAATTTGCGGATAGTAGTGGAACCCTTGGCGTAGAATTCCAATCATTTCCTGACCCAGATAAAAACAAGTCCTGTCCTTTTAGTATTGCAGAATTGAAGTGAGCTTTATTGAAGGGGAGATTAATATCGATGTGAAGATTGTGTACACGGGGTATTTCAAAAATTAAATTACTTTATGGTCCTGGAGTTTTGGAAAAAGCGTCATTGAAATTCTTGAACATTTCATGGAATCTTTAATTATGAAGGTTCATTGTTTTGTCCTATATATATGTGGTAATGGTAAACATTTGACAAAATTATCATTTTTATGCCTGAGTTGGCAGATATTTTTCTCTCGAGAATTTTTATCTGTCATATTGAGAAATGAGTCTACGAGTTGTACGAAGTCAATGGCATGCGGTATGAAAACAGCCTAAATAACATTTATTACTACTATTCATGATGGCATATTTTTAAAAGTGTACATTGATTATAACTTGTGTTCGAAGAAGTAATTCAATGTATCAATAATATAGTTTTACTGTCTGATGTTATGATTATAATAATGAAAGAGTATTTACGTTATATATGTTGATGAATAAGAATATGAAATGAATTTCATTCATACAAACATGTAAACAATTTCATTTTTATAAAGGTATTTCATTTTATAATTCACATTCAACATAGAACTTGGCTGGTTTTCGAATAAATAAATATCTGATACATTTACCTTTTCCCGCCTTGTGTAATCCTCAAGTTTTCTGAAACTTCAAATAGTTTACAGAACTCATCCAGAATATTTAACCTTCCGGACTAACTCATTTTGCATGGTATACAGAAAGTGATGCACTGTCAGCATTCAAGAAGTTTTTGATAATAACAATATTTCACTCAGGGGAAATAGTTGAACCCAAATTCTACCTTTGCTTAGGATATCTCTTGAACTTTAACAAATACAATTTTGTGAGAAGTATTGAATGTTTCAACCAATTAAGGTGTACCATTTCCTCCACATATACCCAGTTCATAAAAATTATGTTTCACGTTTTCCAAGAAAAATTCTAAAAGTATCAGTCGTATTCATGAAATATTGATACTAACCAACTAAAATTCTTCTTACTGTTTTTTTTTTCATAATCTTTGCACACTTCAAAAGCAGAATACTTTCAGACCGGGTGATTTATTTTGTACCTGCTATATTTTTATTCCTCAATAAAATTTTACTAAAATTTGGCAAAAATTATTAAAAAAAGAATCGTGTTGATTTGAACAAAATAATACAAGATCTGAACGAACTATAACTTTTTATTAAAACCTAGTTAAGAATCCATCAAAGCAAAGTTCCTTTTTGTGTAAAGAGCGTGATCTCTTTTAGATTTGCATGGCCAAATCCCTCAAAATAGAATTCCACAACATGACATTTCCTAACCCATTCCATGAACGACTTTTTATGATTTATCATTTCATAAAAATGATATAGTGCACTGATTCTAAATGAATTTTCTAAAATGTCTTATGCTTGTCAGTTTGAGGTCTTCTATACATTTTATGTGCCAAATTCTCTATGAGCAGCTTCGGAGTTTAGAAATGTGAAAAAATGACTGAAATGAGTCGAAAAATTGAATTTTTACCTTGGAAGGGCCTCGCCAAAATTAGGAAAAGATAATTTTTATTACCAACTGTATATTAAAATTTGGCTGCAATTCATGACTTCGTTATCATTTGATTTTCGTGTGAAAATTTGTATCAAGATGACCTTTCAGTTCAATTTGTTGACTTCAACAAACAAGATATGTTCTTTAGTGAGTATGTTGTGAAGATTATGCACCCATTATTATTACTGAATAATTATGCACAAAATATCCATTCACGAATTTTCGAGACAACGCATGGAAAAACCATTTAAAATTCAGTGGAAATAACTAATATACTACTAATCAATGCTTTTTTCAAAAGAATTCGAAAACTGATCAATTTATTATTTTTATTAACATTTTTTTCAATAATTGTCTATGATTCAGGTAAATATAATGTGCATAATTGTTGTGTGATGGCTCACTTTTAATCTTTTTCTCTAGTGATTAACGAATCTGTTTAGTGAAGTCTTCCATTATTACAGGTCACTACAGTTATATTCATACTGTAAGGAGGCAAAATCAACCAGGAGGGCAAGTGATTGAGGTTAAAACTCAGATAACTCATCGTGACTATATTAATCTCTTGACGCAAAAAGATAATTTACATTTCACGATCTACAAAAGACGCAGGTGCTTCATTCACGACAACCAATACTTTCAACTCGATTTCTATGAGCAACCAAGCCACCCAAGGTAAGTGATACTGTTTTTATTTGAATAACTGAAGAAATACTTATAAATGGATTGGAAATCTTTATATTTCCCTGGATTTGTCTTGAGATCCATCTGTATAAATTAACAATTAAATACTATTTACAATGTTTTTTGGTATGATATCACTTATAGTCGATTGAAATGCGCTTGCATAAGTTCCAAATAACATAGGCAGTATCTTGATGACCTTGTGAGCAAGCTATGAGATAGGGATCGGGAACAGTTTTCATGGACGCACTCTTTAACAGTAACCATTTGGCAAGAGGTGTATGTCCAAAGGTGGCAGCCATTTGCAGAGGTGTCAATCCTTTATTATTAGGCTCATCTATATTGGCTCCAGCGTAATAGAGCTCTCGGATACATGTAGCGTTTTTGTAATGTGGGTTCTTGATGTAGTAAAATGCAGCTAAATAAAACGGGGATTCATTCTTCAAAGAATTTAATTTCACATCAGCACCTGCAAACGATATGGCTGTGTAATAGTAATATTTGTTGGCTTTAAGAAACGAGTAAGTGATATAAACCATAAAACAAAGGTATAAATTAGATTTTAGTACAAAAAACTATTGACTAGGAGACAAGATCCAGAAAAAAAGATTCGAGGTGAACACAATAAATGAAATGTGTTTTTTTCTGTTTTCAAAGCAGCGTGTTTTTCATTCCCTCCAAAGTTTTAAAGAAACTTTTGTAAATAATATGTCGTATAATTTACCAAATATTTTCAAAACGGAGTCCTTCACCAAAAAAATGAAAACTTAACACAGGAAAGCTTAAGTTGGAATGTCGAAATCACATATTAGCAATTAAATGTAAACTCGATGAAACAACAATAATACTGCCCGTATGATTCCTGTTTGTACCAATATTATTTGATAAAATACCAAATTGCTTTGCACATGAAATTTATATAAATATCCCAAAATCGTTGTTCTCTTTATCCAGACTTGAAAATGAATCCCTGTTTCATGAAGAGAGATTTTTGTAATAAATTTATTTGAAGCAAATAACCAATCTCTTTAAAATCAGAACGAAAATTGTTCATGTCTGGAAATTTTTCCAAGTTAAACATGAAATTCAAATGATTTATCATGCCTAAATTAAAAACAAATACTTCTATCTGAAAAACTGCATATGTCCTTGAATCTTGATATTGAATTTGTGGTTCGAAATGTAATTCCACACAAATTAATCAGTTTTTCCTATCTTCCCCAGTAGAAGGATAAAAATTGTATTGGGTATAAATACCGCATATTTATCGATAAATGTGAGGTTATGAAAACACCGCTACGAAAATTGGCGGCTACGTATTTCAAAACGCGAAGCTCTCCCTAAGGAAGTAATAGCCCATCAGAAGTCAGAAATAATATAATATTATAACTAATTGCGAAAAAATGTATGGAAAAAGATTAAATAAGATGTACGTTTTGATCTTGTGTCAAAAGATTCGGAATAATGAATAATATACCCTTTCTTGACCTTTGAAGCACTATAACTTCTGAACAAAATGCAGCGTCTCATATTGACTTCGGTTGTGTATTCAGCGGCTCAAAATGAGCAAGTTTTTTCAAAACTAGGTGCTGTAATTTACCTCACTTTTTAAATGCTTCGCTGATTTCAAGTATTTTCATAATGGGCTTCGAATATTAGGATATTTTATAATATTATATTGTGCACTTACCTTTCCTCAACATCAGTTTGACTAATTGAGTATTTCCATTTGCACATGCAATTAAAAAAGGGGTATATCCTTCAGTGTTAAATTTGTTTATACATTCAGAATGTTCTTGTAATAACTTAACAAAACCAACAGTATCGTTGTTATCAATACTCCTACACATTCTCAAAACCACATCACTTTGATTTTTATAACCTCTAAACACAACTTTCAACAAAATAAGAACTATTATGTAGATTATCAAAATGAAAGTTATCCACATTGTTACAATTATATATTGATAAGAACTACACCAATGCAACATTTCAGACATGAGAAAAGAATGAATATGGTCGATAACTTTCATTAAATTAAACATGATGTAAACGGATCAACTGCCGTCATATATTTTGATAATGGAATCTGTCAAAAAAAACAAAGGACGGTCACTACCTCACACACAGAAATGGTGACTTGATGTAAAATTTTATAGCCCAGTATAAAATTAAAATTTTTATCAAATTCTTATACAGGGTGTTTATTAAACATACGGCAAAAGTTCAGGAGACTATTCCTTGGACTAGTCTAATAATATTTTGTCCGTTGTTGATTTTTGTTAGGGCGCTTTGCTTCAAAGATTCGGGGCGAAAAAGTATTTCGACAAAAACAATTTTTAATACCAAAAATTATATGAAATGTTTCTTAGTTTACAAGAACTGTTGAAAATGACTACCCCCGTTCGGATGCAAGCATCCAATCTTCTCCTCCTAAACTCCCAAACTCTTTCAAAAATACCACGATCGTTTATGATTGCGTTACACCCAGATATTATCCGATTGCTCAAATCTTCCACTGAGGTAGTATTTTTTATTACCTGCTAGGTCCAGTGTAGTACGCTATATTTTTATTTCGGCTACGTTAATAATTTTAATTTTTGTTGTAGAAATTCTTGTTCGCCCCGTATCTTCGAAACAAAGCGCAAACAAAATTTACCTGTAACAGTTCAAGGAAAAGTCCCTCAATTTTTTGCCGCATGTTTAATAGACACCCTGTATATTGCATATTTTCAACACAAATCCGAGCAGTTAGGTAGGAGTTTTAAAAATGTCTAGACGGCAGGAAAGAACATTCAAAGAGTGCTTTCATGTATTGAGGCCCAATAATTACTAAGCTTTGAGGTGTTAACTTATTCTTTTTATACAACAAAGGATATAGCACCAGCTCTCAAACAATCATTTTAACTTTCAGGTGCAAGGGTTTGATTCTTTTGGAAACTTACTCTGCTCTAGATAAAGAACAACTTTTAAAAACTTTGCCTTCATTTTTGAACATAAAGAAGGAAGTAACTGGAAATCCTGATTATTCTATGTATAATCTATCGTTGAGGGAGGACTGGAAGACTTCGAAAAAATTTTGCAGCTCGCTGATAGGTAGGTGAACATTTTGATTATTTTCTTAAATGAATCTGCAATCCTTTCCTTAATGCTATAGTTTCTTTACAATAATTCCATTTACGATTTTTGGTGTCAACACAAGTGCATCCGAAGAATCATAGAGCCTTTTTTTTTCACTTGACAAGTATAAGTTTTTATTGGTACCCTATTATGCACACGGCTCTAAGAAGATAGAATGTAAATTGATTTGTTTTTCTCATTTCCTAATCAATGAAAGGCCTTCTGGTATCATGAATGCAACCATTTTCCATTATTTATTTAACATATGAGCTTCCAGCCACTGTCCTGGTATGAGGAAGTCAAAAAATTATTCCGTAAAATTATATAGCTCAACAATAAATTGAAAAATTTATATTTGATTATCTAGTGAACATCATTATGCAAGCAAATATTTTTAGGGCTTTTGAAAAAATGTGAATGGATTGGGATGATGTTAATTTTCATTTTCGTAGTTATAGGCATGGTGAATTGTATCAATCAAAAATAGAGTGAAGTTTTTGGGAATAATTGATCTTTGAAAAACTTAGTATAACTACTGCTCTTCGGGCTTGAAGGCCGTCGTACTTTGGAATTTCTTCCTGACGTTTCGCTAGCGCGAGTGGCCAGCTTCTTCAGAGGCTTATTCATCTCCGGAGATGAATAAGCCTCTGAAGAAGCTGGCCACTCGCGCTAGCGAAACGTCAGGAAGAAATTCCAAAGTACGACGGCCTTCAAGCCCGAAGAGCAGTAGTTATACTAATAACTTCGGCCGCGAAAGCCTCAACCATTTTGTTTGAAAAACTTACTCTATTTTGAATACAAGCTGGGCAATTGTTCTAGAAAAATTATGCTTGTTTCAGAGACCTTTACGTCCTCTTATGTCAATAATAAAGAACGTTTCTAACTCCAAGAGCAACTTTAAGCATGAAATTTCGTTTTCAGCTGAATAATTTATCAAGTTAGAGTGGGTGCTACATCGTTTGTATAATATGACAATATGTTATTATTATAATGTTGATATCACATTTTCTATTCATTAAATATTTTGAAGCAAATAATAAGGATGTTCTAATGTAGATATGTTGATTAAAAAACTATACGCAGCATCCTCTAAGTAAAAGTTGACAGAGTGAGAAATATATATTACCATAATAAGTGTATCTCTATAATTCAGAAACACTATGTTTAATAGTAACATATTATGGTGTTGTTTTAGATTTTTAAAGTACTTTTTGTGAGGATTCACATTGCCAATTTGTCTGTTTAGAACCTGAAGATTCGTCTCGCCAACTTAAGGATGCTCACGATGCCAGAAGTGTGGATTGCAAACAGGCGTACATTTACAGTAACGGTGATTTGAATGTAAAGCCGATGAACGGAAAAGCTTGAGTGTGATATAGTCGTCAATAGTATTCGTCTTACAGTAATTAGAGAAAATATTTTTCTTCACAATTGCATCATTATATTTATTCGATTGTAGATGAACTTAAGGAGACAGTATTTTAAATCAAGGACTTTAATTTATACAAACAGTACCTGGCCCCAAAATGATGTGCGGCGGCAATATTTTATTATATATGAGTTACAACCGGCAATGTAATCTCGCCTAGATAGACAAGTCATCAATGTATTATTCATCAAAACAGTACTTATCTATTTCCTATGAATTATTTATGTGCAATTTCTTTGGAGTATTTTTCCACATGTTTACATTCACAAATTGTTCATTTAATAGATTTCAAGACCATAATTCAGGCATTGAACTAGTATTTTGGTTTATTTAGTTGAAAGTTTCCTCAATTATGAAAAATACCCGTATATTTTGATATCGAGGAAAGTTGTCAACTATTCCAAATGGTAGAATTCCTCTTAATTGAGCTAGACTTAGGTATTATTTATCTCTTGTGAATGTACCTAAATAAATCTATTGAAGCAACAGTTTCTCGATGTGTTTTATCGTACCCAAACTAAACTCAGAAATTTTGACGGTTAATCAAACAATAAATCATATGGGATTCTGGCTTGGGGAGGGGTCATGAAATCCCACATTAGAAACCTTGAAGTTCTTCGGAAACTGTTTTTGAAAATAATATATTATAATAAGTCTTATTTGTATCCAAGTGAAAATCTGTACATAGAAACACATAAAATAGACATAAGACAATTAATCGGATATAACATCATGATTTATATCCATAAACACAAATTGAATATAAATTTCAATAATCATATTTATAATACAAGGAATAAAAATAACATCACATTGAAAAATAACAACAATGTCTCAGAGAAATTTTGAATATTTATTGCTATTCTACTATGATTTGATTCCAAATCACATAAAAATGATCAAGTCATTAGTATCTTTCAAACTACAGATTAAAAAATGGATTCAAGAATCACGTCGAAATTTATTTCATGAAATCTCTCACTTCAGTTAAGAAAATTAGTTGATTTTTCAATATTATTTTGTTGAATTCTACAAATTTATCAAATATATTATACATAAATGTAATTCGTATCTCTCGCAACAAGTTTTTAACTTCGCGGGTATAATTGAACTGTTTATTCACCTTTTTACAAATTGATGTATATGCTCTTTTTTATGAATTTGAATAAACTTTATTATTATTATTATATGAAAACTTCATTTTTGTTTCTCCATACAAAAATTTTGACAGCTAGTTGAAACCTCATGATACATTGGAGGATCTACAATCCATACGAATTGAGATTTAACGTCCTAATTATTTTGAATTAGCAATAACCTGCATCCAAAACTGAATTTCGAGAAATGCTGAGCCCATCCTTGGGTTGCTATCTGACGTCCTCAAGTGAACGTTCCCCTGTAGACCATTCTTAGTAACCCATCTACCGAAAATAATATTATTACATGACAGGTTAAACCTGATCCAGCAAAAATTAAAAAAAAATTGGTGCTAGTAGAAAGCCAGATAACTAGTCTTTCCTTAGAATAGGGCCGAATTTGTCTCCACAAAATACTAGGCACTTTCAACATTGGATCATGTTAGAAAAATATGTTATAGAGACAAATCATAGAACTTTAATTTGTACCCACCCTTTATGTTCAGATGATCAGTAAGTAAAGGAGACGTCAAATATTGTAGACTTTTACAATGGAAATTGTTGTAATTCAACAAATGTTAAAGAATGAAGAATAAGCACATGACATATGCTAACATGCAAATTTAGACTTTGCACACAACGGAACAAATTCTTTATATTCGAGGGCAACAATTCAGGTCAAGAAATTGAAAGCTGGCAGATATAATTCAAGTTACGGCCGTGCTTTTATATAACGTGAACACTTTAAATAATTAATTGGTTGCTGTTTATTTATTCTTGTTTGAATGACAACAATGCAATCGTTTCACCTAATATCAGGATTTCTCAACTAGTTCCCAAATCTAGAGCGCTCCCATCTTGTATGTGACGTTGTACCAATTATTACAATTCTTCAAGTTCTAATTAATGGGTAATCTCACAATGCCCATCCATGATTTTAGACATTTTCAGAACATATCCTTAGTATGAATGTCTGTTGACAGTTAAAATGATTGAAGAAGAGGTTTTCGAGGGGCATGGCCCAGCTCTTCAGGTTGACTGACAGTCATTCGATATCTAAAGTTAAGCAACGCCGAGCGCGGTTAGTACTAGGATGGGTGACCATGCAGGGAAATACCGCGTCGAAAGCCCGTACAGCTGCAGCAGAATAGCATATCATAGCTCGCAGACAATATATCAATGAGCACAAGATATATTGAGGATATGCCGTCCTTCGGAGGGGACGTAAAGCCGGCGGTCAAAGATTCCTACCTCTGGTGGAAATACCAGAGGGTTCGGCAAAATTTCCGGTTGGGGGGGGTGCTCACCGGCGTCGGTGATTGGCCTTGGTAGCGGAAATAGGCCGACGTTAAATGAAGGAATAAAAAAAAAGAGGTTTTCGTTATAAAGTGTAACCACCCAGCGAGATACATGTCAATTTATCTAATAGTATGTTTAGCAGGTAGGAAAAACCCAGGAATGGATCTTTTCCTACACACATACAATTTTTCCGCACATCGTTTGAAATTCGAGAAATTAATTTTAAAATCGAGAATAATTTCACTCATAAATAAATAGTGCTTTGAAATTCTTTAAAAAATTACTTTGAATATTTCCATCGTATGTTAAAAATCCCATATGAAGCGGGACATTTTCAATCAATTACAGCGATAAATTCCCGGCGGGACATTTTCGGGCTGGTAAATACCCGGTAGGTATCGAAAAATACCCGCTCGGTCCGTGTATCTAAAGTAACGATTGTTAAAATGTACATTTGTCATCTTTACAGGCATAAATACTGAATTTTAAACGTCGTTGTTTTAACTCCGGAAATATTCTACCGAATTAAAGTCGTGCATCAAAATAAACCTGATAATTTTCCATTCAAGCATGTTGTCAGTAAAAAAACTGCATTCGGTTATTTTCATATTTTGCTAAAAGAGCAGTTTTTAGACAACATGCTTTCATGGGAAATTATCGGTAATTTTGAAGCACTTGTGTAATTACTCCCGATTACAATGGAAACTGCTTTCAATTGTTGATGTAGAAAACACACAACTGTAAATAAAATTTCCTTACAGTTAGGAAATCCAGACACCTTTTTCAAGAAATTTTGTCCGAAATGTCAAAATTTCCCAGCGATTTGGGGAAAACATATTTACTACTACTGTACTCCACGAATT
Organism: Zygogramma bicolorata; assembly: GCA_032362365.1. Taxonomy (NCBI): domain Eukaryota; kingdom Metazoa; phylum Arthropoda; class Insecta; order Coleoptera; family Chrysomelidae; genus Zygogramma; species Zygogramma bicolorata. Next base: position 68,065 of record JAVJAQ010004148.1, on the reverse strand, counting down.
CGAGGACGGAGAAATAAAAATTATGTCCAGTGCGACATTTCTAATGGGATGATAATCAGGAATAGCAAGAACATTTCCGCATTGTTACCATGCAAAGTATGCGGATTATTTTCCCAAACGGTGACGATATCGTATTTTAGTGCATGCTTCAGAGGGAGCATGTCCTTGCACCCACAGTCTCCGAACATGAACGGATGATCAAACTTTTAGAAAATTCATCATTGTCGATTGCAGAATATTTGATGAATTTTGCAACAGGCACCATCCGGGTATCTTCGGAGACCAAGGGAGACAATGGTCGTTATGAAATGTAGGTAGAATGCATCGCATCAGTATCGGAGATTTCTTTTGGGGGCATCAAGCAACCATCAGTAACTGAAAGGTAACCAACTCAATTTCACGTTGAACCTTCCAAAATTATCATTCACCGTTTTTGTAAATTCTCCACACAATGCATGAAAGTCCCCCAAAAATAGATGGAGCAGTCGTCGCGCGCGGTCCCAATAGGTTATCCAGTGCTTATTTTGCAATATAATACAGGTTGAATTATTATTTTAATCGAAATAACCTAAACTTCTAGCTCATATAAAGATTGAAGTTCTTCCTATGGCTGAAATTTGTAGATAATGCAACACTACCAGAATCCCATTAAAAATTTTGATATGCCATTTGCATTTTGGTAACGCCTGAATTAAAACCATACGATTTTTATATTTATTTACAAATACATTCAACATAAAATTACTCAATCTTCTCAGAAGACAATTCAATCCTGAAAAATATTATTGGATTATTACAGTATTCGGCAATTCATAAAAAAATGTTCATGTCAAGATTCGTTTCTTCTCAACAAATCTAGCGGAATTCAATATGATTATAGTCAAACAGTTCAGAGCAATATAATTCAATCGTTGAAAAGGAAAATTGACATTTACATTTCAGGATATAAGTTCCTATACGAATAAATACAAAAATCATGCAAAATAAAACACAAAGTTATCAAAATAATAATTTATTAGTGGTTAGTCAACTGTGGTTACAGTTTATATAGGCCTATTATGTACAATTCTTTATCCTAGTTGTAAAACGTAATATACTCAACAACCGAAAATTAAACAAATTAATTCACTGTCTGTGAGAATCTATATAAACATTTTTAGTATCACAGGTCAAGTTCTCCGTAAAATATTATCATTGTTCAATTATACTCAAGAAAAATGACATGCCAGGGTAGGTAGTAGTGAATACTGAATTAATAATTACTCACAATAGCCCCTTGTCACAGAGAAATATTCAAATACATATTATACCATAGTGTAGAGTACAAAATTAACCAAATATATCCATGAATAATTTTTGACAGAAGCTCATTCACCTTGTGAATAATTATTAAATTAAATCAGAAACTGAACAAGACAACACAAATTCGTCACTTTTTCAAAATCCTACTTACTTGATCTGCATTAGTCGTTTGAGATGCAGAACCTTGCTGCTGCACGTTTTGAACACTGACGGCCACGAATGGCGCTCCGGTGGACGTTTGAATTCGTACGGGACTGCCTTGTCTCATGCCGACGTTTTGATTTAGCGCCGCCGATACCTGAGATAGAAGCGCTTGTTGCGTAGAACTCGAAGCGCCTTGCACTTTTATGCCGGCCAGAGCGCCCGCCAGAGTGGAAGTTACTTGGGGTCGTAAAGCCGTATTGAGAGTTTGTGACGTCGCAGCTACAACCTTGTCGGAAACATAAATTATTAAAAAAAATTCCAATTCAATTCGAGATCGCTGCGATACATTACAAAACTGAAATCTATATGATTATTTCAAATTTCCAGTGTTTATTTCGTGATTATTGGGACTATTTTAATAAGTTGTGGAATACCTCAGGGATCAGTTTTAGGTCCCCTTCTTTATTCATTGCACGTTCTAAGCCTGAAAAAATGCCAGCTACAAGCAAGATATTTTACATTCGCGGACGATACGGCGTTGGTCTATAGTGGTCCATCATTAATATTATGTAGTAGGTTTCCTTGGATATAAACAACACTTGCTTAACGTTTTCGTTCAATTTAATTACCACAAGTAGTGATACATAATACATAAACTTCATAACTCCTACATTCTAGCAAGAAAGCAAGATATCTAAACGTTCTCGTTCTACGCACGAGTTACTTCTTTACTGACCACCACGGAAACCGGAAAGTCCACCCCGAACTCTCACGAAGCCGAATGTCTCCGAGAGTGCGGCGCGCTGCTGAACAAAAGGGCGCTAAATTCAAATTTTAGTAAATTGACTACAATTATTAGAGGAAGAAATAAACGCTGATCTGAATTATATAGAAAATGGGTTCTAAAGAATAATTTAAAAATCAATGAAAATAAAACAGTTTATGTCCGATTCCAACAGAAAAATATGGAAATAAGTAACATCCAGATTAAACTTGGAAATCACCTATTGACAGAAGTAAATAATATAAAATACCTGGGAATAATCATTGATAATAAGTTGAATTGGACAAAGCATATTGATTAAATTAAAGATAAATTAGTAGGAATGATGGAAGCACTTTATAAAATTAGAGGTTTTAAAAGTCATCGTAGACAATGCCTACAATGGTTACTTCCTCAGTGTGTTCAGATATCTCATAACTATTTGGGGAAATTGTTCAGAAGTTCATTTTAAAAAAATGCAAATATTGCAAAACAGAATACTGAAAATCCTACTAAATTTGGATAGACTGACACCAACTGAAAACCTATATAGAGACAGTAAACTAATAAAACTTGATAAAATTTTGGAAACTGAACAACTCAAGTATACCTTCAAAGTACTAAATAATCAGCAAAAAAACGAATGCACAAATACAACTCAGAAGCCAAATACACACCCATAATACAAGACACTGTAATGATATAGCACTAGCTAATGCTAGAACAAATATTGAATTGAATAATCCAATAAATCAAGCACCGCAAAAGTTCAATAGGATCCCTGTCGATATAAAACACATTGTTAGCTACGAAAAGTTCAAAAAACTTTGAAAGAATTGTACTCCTAAAGAGGTATTATTAAGTATAATCAAAGTCCTGATTGTGAGACCACGTTGCAATTGCAAAAGAGATGTGATAACGATAATGTGATATTTTTGTACTTGTTGTGAGTAATATATACATGTTGTTTTCTATTATACATATTAAATGTCAAAATAATTGTTATAGGTACTATACGTTGTGATCTATTGTGTATATATGTTATTGTTGTTAGAATATTCTATTCACCGTTCGAATAAATTTAGAAATTGATCCCAAGACCAGCATAAGCTGATTCGGGATGTATCTGTGATACATATAGTATACATTAAAACATTAAACTGTCCTAAGTTCAAGTAATGTAGAATTTGTATGATTCATTATGAAATAAAGATTGTTTTTCGAAAAAAAAAAAATGTAAGTTAGGTCGTAGTGGGAATGAAATTACAGCGCACCATGTGGACAAAACGATCGTTTTTGGGAGACTATAATTTTCCTTTGGGCAAGTTAGAATTAATACGGTCATATGCACTAGGAGATTTCGACTTTACTGACGTTCCTGTGATACTTCTGTGTTATCCTATTTACCAAAACTTTCAACTATTTACCAAAACTTTCGAATGAAAAGAATTGGAAGTTTTATTTTTGATGGACGAATGTTATCTTCATTTTTGGGTATTGAAATCTATAGCTGCCGTTCTTTACTTGTATAGAAGTTGATATCAATTTTGAATTTTTTCAGATTGTGGTAGGTTACTACCCAAAACAAACTAGGAAGAAAATGATGCAATTATCGCTCGGAGTGTTCGGTTGATGAAAGAAACAAGCCTTATAAAGAATGAACCGTTATTGGTATTGCATTTTAGTGCATACTTTAGTGCCGGAGATCTCTTTTGAAAGTATCGATCAACTGTCAGTAACTAAAGCAATTTCACGTTGAACCTTGAAAAATTTCAAATATAGCACTTCCCTACAATCTTGCTCTCGAGTAAACGGTGAGGTTCCTGATTTGTGAGAAAACTGAGCAAACAACTGGAATAACTCACAGTCAGGAATTAAAATGGAAGAACATGCTACCCAATAATTCCAATACATCATATATAGCAATTTGAAGTTACTTACAACATTATAGCCCCAATATTAGAATTTCTTTACTATAATTATTGGAAAAAAAGTTTTTCTGAAGTCTCTGGTGGTTCTTCTTGGTGCAATGCCCTAAAGTCCACCAAAAGTTCCAGAAGTAGATAGCGCTGTTGTCGCACACGATCCCAATAAATGCCTGGCAAGTTTAGACGTCCGGTGGACAACAAACATTGAAATCATCACATTTTGTGATGGTAATTAGGAAGAAAGACAATGTCAAAGAAATTGGTTACAAGAGGACATACCGCTTCCCTTGAACTCCCTTCATAATAGGTGAATAGAAGTGCAGCAAATAAATGACCAACAAAAATCACAAGTTTAGCTAACACGAACCTGTATGGTCTGCTTGGTCCCTTGTACGGTATTCATGGGTATAACTCGTGGAGGACCTTTCGCCAACACAACAGGACCCTGAGTAACGTTCAACGGCGATCTGATAACGTGCTGCAACTGCTGAACTGTCATCGCAGTGGATATCGGTTTCGAGCCAACAATGAGTTGGGTTTGCACAGTGTTTTTGTTGCCTACTTGCGGGATACTGAGTTTTTGTCCGCCTATTTTCTTTTGGGCGAGCAAGTGCTGTTGCATTTGTAGTTGACGAAGCTGATTCGCGTTTGTAGTTTTCAAAGCAGGCGTCAATGGTTTTCCTTGGGGCGTGAGAGCAACCCCGGTAACTGGGATGGTTACAGTTTGGGAAACTGAAAAAAAAAAGAATAGTTTCGTTTCCATTTCGATATTATATGGTGATACCACTTTTCAGTACTGAACTCTGCTAGAATATAGTATAGTATAACTATTCTATAGTACATTACTAGTACAAGTAATGCACACTTTTTTCCTACTACCAGCTATTTTATTAAAAAATATGTAAATATCAATATGAATTCACCTTAACAGCAACCTGACAGCTGACAGTCCCTAGAGGGGTACTTGCAATTGACCATTGATGAATATAGAATCAATGGCGTCGGCCACCATCATTGCTTCAATGTTTCAAGATTTTTGAGATAAATGTACATTGTTGTTGTGTGAACTGTTTCTACACAATTAATTAGTATATTGAATTGCCTGACTAATCTCGTTTTTTTGTGTCAGTTGATGTTTGAATATTGTTTCTATAAAAAGTGCACAAGCATTTGCAATAATTTTTATACTTGGTGCAATGAAGAAATGACGATAAGTAACGTTTATTTGAAAATGTGACAATAAGTACTTATAATTTTTCTTTTATTAGTTACCTATCAGTCGTTTTTATATAAATAATAATAATAGGGAGGAGCAATGCATAAGTGCATCTGTAAAACTTACAAGATTCACGTTTTTTGACGGCTCATTGACAGCCGTGCGGAAAGTGAGAATAAAGGTCACTTTCCATGAGATTGGAGAGTGCGATATGTGTCACTTTCCTATGTGGTTGTAGGAAAAAGAGCTTTACTGATTGTCGACGTGTGATGTATGCTCAATCTAAGATCAGAACGTCAAGCATTGAATGATGAAATTTGATATGTATCAAAACGAAAGGTGAGTAATAGCTGTGTCAAAAATTGTCAAAGGTAGAACAAGGTGTAAAAATGAGCAGAGATCAGAAATAAACGTTTTATTGTACCTAGAAGATGTAATACCTAGGTGCTGATTAAAATGGCCAGAGAGGGATAGGGCAAGTTTTTGATTTCCGATTTGTATTCGAGGATCAAAATATGTACAAAAGTAGTGTGGTAGGGGCGGTCCTGGGACAGTTTGGTAAGGTGTTCATCAGGGTCTCCACTCCGGATGGCGGTGGGCGTACCAAAGCCTTTGGTCATTGTCGGTTCTTCAGAAAAGTGATGGGGGTAGGGATGAAATATTCTGCAAGAAGTATAGTTGGTAGACCTGATTTTCACCCCCTATCCAAGTGAATGACGAAATAAGGCATGTTTTCTTGAGATGGGTGGAGTGAGGGATGTGAAAAAATGTGTAAGAAGTATTGTTTTCTGGTGTTTGTTTGCACCCTTGTGTGTAGTAATGTCCATATAAGGCTTCTTCGTCAAAAAAGTGGGGGGAGGGTTGAAGTATTTCGATCAAAGCCCGGAAGCTGTGGAGTAATGAGACCACACCCCATTTTGTGGAGTCCGTTCGTGATTGGTCTAACCACACTGGTGCATTGTGATTGGTGTGTTAAGACTAGACCACACCCATAACCAAGATGGCGTCAGGAAATTCTGTTGGGAGATTGGTCTTCGTGATTGGTCTTGTAAGACTAGACTACACTGGTACGACGGTTATGGGTGTGGTCTAGTCTCACCACACCAATCACAATGCACCAGTGTGGTAAGAACAATCACAAACGGGCTCCACAAAACGGGGTGTGGTCTCATTACTCCACAGCTTCCGGGCTTTGACCGAAATACTTCAACCCTCCCCCCACTTGTTTCACGAAGAAGCCTTATATGGACATTATTACACATAAGGGTGCAAACAAACACCAGAAAACAATACTTCTTACACATTTTTTCACTCCACCCATCTCAAGAAAACATGCCTTATTTGGGCATTCACTTGGATAGGGGGTGAAAATCAGGTCTACCAACTATACTTCTTGCAGAATATGTCATCCCTACCCCCATCACTTTTCTGAAGAACCGACAATGACCAAAGGCTTTGGTACGCCCACCGCCATCCGGAGTGGAGACCCTGAACACCTTACCAAAACGTCCCAGGACCGCCCCTACAACACTACTTACAAATCTTGTAAAAATGAGAGTGATAAGGAAGGAAGGAAACAAACATTTTATTGTAACAAGATGGCATACTTAGGTCCCGATTTAAATGGCCAGAGAGGGATAGCACCAGGTTTTTCATTTCTGATTAGTATTTGACGAACAAAACTATATATATATATTATATTGTGTCTTTTTTTGGGTCTAATGAATAAATCAATGAAATAAAAAGCAATACGCCAGAAACTCACCTCCCGAAGCACTGCTAGCTTTGACCAGCGTCCCGACCGGAGTCCCAGAAGTCCCCGCCTGTATGGCGTGCGCGAGCACCTGAGGAGGAAGACTCTGAATGGTACCTCCGGCCGTACCCAACTTTTGCAATTGCTGCTTTTTCAAAAGTTGCGCGACCTCGCCTTCCGTCACGGTCCTAGTGATGCCGGTCTTCCCGCCCACCGTCACGGTGCCCTGCCTCACGAACTGAGCCCTCGGTTGCGCCTGCGTCAACTGCACCACCGCTTGTTGCCCGCCTATGGTCACCGTCGACGTCTTGATGCCTTGCGAAATGTTACTCGTGTGCAGGCGCAGCTGCTGCTTCAAGTTCGCCTGTCTGATCATAGCGAGCTGCGCCTGACCGAGCGATTTCGCTTGCATACTCGTCGTCGCGACGACTCCTTTTCCCTGCACGTTCGAACTGGTGGATACTATGAGCCGTTGCGTCGCGGCTTGTAACTGAGCGGGGCTCAATCCTGAAACCGATACCACCGTCGGCGTTTGAAGGGGCGACGCTATTATCCTCTGGGTGCGCATAGTGTCTGGAATATAGGTATTTTTTATTGAAATACTCGAGATTCTGAATTGAAAAAACTATTTTACGTCGTCATTGCGCTGATCCATCATCTAATTAAAAATCCATCATGCATTTATGTAATATAACACAAAGCGGCCGAAGCATCAGTCAAGTTAATTTCCTTCCGATGTATTTGTTAATCAAATTACAGTGGGAATTTATTTGGCATTTGTACTATCTTCCAATAGAAAACTTTTAATATATTGCCGTTATGATAACTGGGAAAAATGTCTGAAAAAGGTTTCATCCCGGATACCCGGAACAGAAATAATAATTGGGAACTTTTCTGTCAGATGATAACGAAATGATTTTTTTTATCCTGCTTGAAGCTATTGTATAGAGAAACACGTGTCGCAGTTTTGTTAACTTATTGTTAGTGATAATCGTATAGGAAACTGATATTTTTTGTTGAATACGGTTTTTCATCAAGTATAGGCCAGTTCAATTCGATAACGGAATGGTTATATCTTAAAAATGTATCGCTTTACTTGCAAACAATGTTACTGGAAACTTCATCGTCAACAGATAATTAACAACAACCAACAGCTTCTAATTTAATATTGTTTACTTGAATTTGAAGTAATATTGAATTTTATTCGCTGAAAACCATTTTTTTTGTCTCGTAGAGTGATCGTGAATATAAAAAATTTCGTGGAAAATAAGATTAGATTTTTCAGCATTATTTCTGATAGAATGGATAAATAAAACAGCTGATTTTGAGTTCATGGAGAGAATTTAGGTCCAATATTTTGTTTGGCTTCTACATTGTTTTATTTCGTTAAGTTTTGATAGGTTTACTTGCACCCCAGACGGAAATGAGATAATGTAGTTGTGAATAAATAAGACTAAAATAAATATTCTTTAAAATTCTCAGAGGAAGTGTCTTATTTCGGAAATGATTTCAATTAGAGATAATTTTTCAATTTTTTCCAATGTGTTTATTCTGTTGACAATTGTTCGTAAATATATAAACCTAAGAATCTAGTTTCTGTATATTGTTGATTAAGATTATAGGATTGGATGGGGAGTTGACTACCCTCTTAGCTCATATATTATAAGGGATTTATTTGAATTCAGTGTTAATTTATGGTGACGAAGCCAAATGAGAATTCTATCCAAATATGATTGCATATCCATTTTGATTTTTTTCATAACTGTCCGAAAAAATATATAATTGTGGTGTCATCAAAATAATTTGACTCTTCCATTCAACATCAAATTTGGTACAGAGTTTATATAAATGATGAATAAAAGCGGACCGAGAATTGATCCTTGAGATATACCACACGAAATATTTTGAAAGGAACTTTTTCGATTATCTCTATAAAAATACTGTATTCTACCATAAAAATTATTTTTGAACCATTCAAAGTGATTACCTCTGATTCCTATATAGCCTTTGAATGTCAATAATTTACTTAAAATCTTTTGTATGATAACCGTATAACCGAGGAGGAACTTAGCGTCGAATTGCAACTTACGTAATTATAAATAATCGCGTTCACTTTCCTACACATCATTTCGAGAAGAAACTGCATAGTTATAAAAAGAGTTATTAATAACCAATTGTTTTTTTTTCAATTTAATTCCATTGATTACAAAATACTCACTTGGCGGAGTTCCGGGAGCACCACCTGCTGCATTAGCGCTGGTAGCCGCAGGCGTTTGCGAGACGACAATCTGCGACCCCGACGACGACGCTGCCGCCGCGGCAGGATTCGAAGCAGCCAGGCTCGTCGAAGCCGGCGCAGGCGCGCTCTGCTGCTGACCACCCATGATGCCCTTCATGAGCTGCAACCGAGCGGCCATGTGCGGATCAGAAGTCATCGACTTCTTCTCCTTCGCGATACGTTCGGCCCTGCGAGCTGCCACCTCCACCGGCAAAACGGGATGCTCCAAATCGATGCCGCACTCGTTCAGCACGGGCGCCTTCGTTTTGTTCATCAACGGATTGTTCAGGACGGTCCTCACGGTCGGCATCCTCTTATTCGCGATGCCCTTCAAAGATTCGAATCGGTCGCTCAAGATGCGAGAAAAGGCAGAGTTGTTGTCTTGCGTGTACAGTTGCGACGTGCGCATCGAGCGATTCGACTTCGTAGTCATCGAATATTTCTGCACGGCGTTGGCTTTGTTCTTCTTTTTCCTCAGATAACTCTCCAGACCGTTTTGTTTACCCTCTTCTCTTTGCATGAGATGCGTTTCGTACCTTTGCCTGCATTGTTTCGGGGACCTATACGTAATGGAAACTGTATTGACGTAATCGGACACGAAATCCCAATTGGCAGTATGTCCTGGATTCGATACGATCAAATTCAGTGGGAGGCCCTGGAATCCTTGAATAACCTTCAGGATAGCCATATCCTCGTGTATCGTCCAGTCGTGAAACAGCGGTTGTTCAACGGCCGGTTTCTGAGAACTCGATTTTCCCGGCAGCGGAATCGATGAACGTACGATTCCTCTATACTTTTGAAGTTTCAAATCTCGTCGCATTTTCAAAATGGTTGCCGAATGGAACAAAGACTTTGGTGCGTGTACAGACTCCTCTTTTCTCGGCAATTTCAGAGCTCGTCTGTTTTCTACCAATCCCGCTTCGAGTCTGTTTCTTTTCGTCTCCCTTTTGACATATATCGGAGGAAGCTGAGATTCCATCATTATGTTCGAATCGTACAAGAACGTCATGGTTTGGTCTATATAGACGTCATTTTCTTGTTGGGGTGGGGTAGGCGGACACCACATCTAAATAAAAAAAATCAAATCATGAATACAGTGTTCATTTATTTGGTTCTTCGGCCCTTCAGACACTCAATTGAACGTCTGTGTAGTGAATTATTTGAAGAGTAGGTATGTGACAAATGCCAAAAAATCTCGATATCGAAAAAAAATAGGAATGAAGTTCAATGCCTTCAGTTAAGTCACCGAAAACAAATGAGTTACAAATTATGAAGATTATACCAGTTTGTGACAACTCATGGTAAACCCAATGTATCCATACCCATATCAACTCAAATTTCAAATGGAACACCCCATATCAAGTATAATTTTGGAATCCACACTTTATAAATCCAGTTATGTATTATGAGTGATATTTTGTGGTTCTACTTATCCAGAGAGCCATGAAAACAATCCCTAATAGCGCTACAAAAATTCAAGATACAAGACCATCAATAAATTGTATTGTAAGAGAACGCCAAACAAGATGCATAAAAGGTCTGGTGAGCTGACTGATATGATTTTGTTTAGTCAGTTCCTCTCGATCCGAGAAATCAATGTGAGAGCTTACATTTTTTGACGATAGGTGATGATACGAAGCTGTAGTTCCAATCAGGCGGAACTCACCAGTGAATTAAGACATCGAAGGTCTTATTGGCTATACTCTGGCGTTTACCGATAGAATAATCAGTACCCAAAATTCGCGTAGACAAGACCACTTCATAGAAACCTAGCCCCTCACAAGCAAGTTTGACAGTTTGCTATTTTGTTACTTGAAATTTGTTATGTGAGTTATGATGAATTCAATTCAATATTCTATTTCCACGTTTTTATTGTTACTATTGCTATTGTCGAATGAGGTTGTCACCTCCAGTTATTTTTTTGAAGCATTGTTTGTGGTGTTAATAGTGCAGAATCTAATATCCATTTCCATAACATATGAAGTAGCTACAACGGGTAAATTATTTGTTGGTGTTAGAAAACATAAAATCGTTTCAACACATATTTCAAGAATTGTAGTTAGAAATTCCAGAACCAAAATTGATGTCATAGTAAGCTTTCATTAATATTGTCTGAATTCATAGCATGAAAAAAAAACGAAGTTTCAAGCTAGCGCTTGATTGAGGATTTAAGTAACATTATTTGAAAATTATGGGAAATGAGTTTTAGAAAGTTTCTCATCACTTTTATATTTGTTGATTTGTACGTACTGTTCGCGATTTTGAAAATCGTTTTGGAATAACTTGAATGCATGACCTCTTATACCATAACTATATAATATATCCATTAAAATATTATGGTAAACAGTGTCAAAGGCTTTTTTCAAATCTAAAAATGTTGTCAAAGGTATGGATGATAATCAAGGGTTTCCCAAGGAGATTTGATATTCATTTCGACATCATTCCTGAATATTCAAAATACAGGAAATGCCTTGAACATTCACTACACCTCATATCAACAATATTATAGCGTACTTATGATACCAAAAACTTTCAACACATAATATTCTAGGTCATTTTGGGTAAGTATTATGTATATGATATGAAAATCTGATGGGTGTTATTATAAACTGAATTAAGAAATGAAAAATAGAAAAAAAATTGAACTTTACTTACCGGCATTTGCTCCATAGTGTTATCCGAAACCCAAATCTGTAATGATCAATGTTCATGAAAACCAAAATCATACAAAATGGTTGTACAAACCCCCATAGTTAACTCCTTCGGGTTGAATTCATTTTTTTTTTTTTTTTGAAATACCAATAAACAAAATATTCGATTTTGTTTAAAAACTGAAGTTCAACCAATTGTAGGTTCTCTTGACAAAATAAACTGACAAGTAATTTTGAATATTGAAAAATGTATCAATAATCATTATTATATCAATTTCAAACCAATTATAATAGTGCAGAGTAGTTAAAATTTTCCGAAACAAAACAAACCATAATTGTTAGATCATAAACTACTTTTGACTAGCACTTTTAATTGTTGAATAATCTTTTAAAATAATTTTGTATAAGGGAAATCGACGGTTTCCTGACATATATCTTGCTCGGACAAAAAAAAATACATAAGGATTTCATAACTCTCAACTCATGATATGAGTTCACTCAGATGTCAATTTTGAATAAACCATGGAAGGATAACTTTGGGGTGGTTCGTAGGTTTGAAAGAAGCCCCCTTGCTCATGTCCAGCGGGGCAGTGTTTTGGTGCCCGCTATGGACGAGAGAGCAAAAAAGGCACCAAAACCTACGTCCACCCCGCAAAACAAACACAACATTTGCAAGAGAACTTCTTTATTTTTTATATTTATATTTTTCTATATACATATATAACTATGTACATTGCCAATATTGTGACAGATCCATGAAAACTTTATTCCATTCCAAAATCGTCAAGAAAAATAAATACACTGGAATAAACTGAATTTAGGTGCAGTGTCCCTAAATGAATCTGAAAAAATTGTGCTTCTGAAATAATAATAACAATTCAAAATAACATAATACATAAATATTCTTCTTGTTATTTCAGAATTCAGGGCACCTGAACAGACAATGAACTTCTGTTGATTTAAGAGTGAAACAAAATAATTCTTGGCAAGCATTGAAAATATTTATCAGATGAAATGATTATGGGCAAAACTATTTCATTCATCTAGTTTTGGGTGCAATGCAATTTACTGTTTCACTGGGAAAGAAATAAATAGTGCTCTAACGCATCATAATATTATTACAATGGATCCACTTAGGAACACCCTGGATATAATATAAAATATTCATCTTTCAATCTTTTGGCACATAAATGATCAAAAATCCGAAAAACTATTCAAATATAACTGGAATAAATAATTTTCAAAAAATCGTGACAAAAATCAAATACAACAGAAGTCAGGCATTATAAAAATCGCATAAAAATAATTTATAGATACGGTACAGTGATTTGAACTTCTTTGGCTATTCATTATTTCAATGTGAAATCTCGAAAAGAAAATTATTTTACATGATTTTTTTCAGTATATCTTCAACGCTTCTTTTCGTGAAGGAGTGCCCAAATTATATCAGATTTTCGAAAAATTCTTCTTAAGCATAAAAAAATATATATTATTTACTCATGTATGACAAAATTTCTTTAGCATTCAATTTGCCGTAATGGAAATCTTTTTCAACTACCAAAACAGTGTACTCATCAAGGGATTAATAAGCTAATTCACACTTTTTTCTGAGGTATTAGCGCTGAAACGATATTTTTCAAGTTAACAGGTGCCTAAGTGTTATGTAAACATAAGAATTCTTCCAGAATTCAAAAGCCACTTCTATCGCGAACTCTAAGAGTTCGGGGGTCTAACCTCAGCCCTTCGCATCAGAGGATTACATTCGCATTAACCTAATGTGTGGGCATCAAAATGGCTAAACGGTAATGGTTGAGAATATGAATCGAAAACATATCAAGTCAATTCCAGTCTACCCGAGCGAACGTAGAAATGAGAAGTATTGTGATATTAAACAATCATATAAGACTATCTGGCAGATCAAATCTATTAATTACTTAATTTTTCAAAGTTTATAAAAGTAATGCATATCCGATTCCATAAAATCTGTGCAGTCGTTTGATTTTTTTCTACTAAAACAATTATTGAAATAACTCTTCACCGTGAAATCAACTCGATTCTCTCAGTATATTTTTACAAATAAAATTGAAATTTACTTTACATTATCCCCTGCTTTACCATCTGGGTTGGAAAAGCACGATGCAGCAACAGTTTTGGTGTTCGAAAAGCTTAATTTTCATTGGAGTTGTTTTATCGCAAGTTCAGCAATGAGTTATAGAACGGAAGGCAGTGTTGCAAATTCGTGATTTCATTGAATTCAATTTTCGTGAAAGTTTTCATATCGACTTATTTCATACTTGAAACTTTATGAAACTAAAAGTAATAAGTATCGAATCAGCAATACTCAGAGGTATCAAAAATAATGGATAGTTCGTCAGTTCCTACATTTTACCAACAGTTTATAAAGATTTATGATGTATCCACCATTCTCAACAGAGTTGACTTCCAGATTCAAGGCTTACTACTCAAAGATTTGTTTTTCAAATTTTTTAGCCTTAACATTATATATTGATAAATTTTTCACTGCCAAGTCTACACAGATTCTAGCTACACTGGAACTATGAAATCACTCAGAAAATTGCAAGTTTGCCCACCCAGTTACTAGAAATATCTTCTGCTGAAAAATTTATTGAAATTTCAAAGACTGTAACTGGTTCTTTGGAATGAGAACTCGATTATGATAAATTGATTTGTTAAACTGGCTAAAAATATATATGTCTGTTTAGTCGAATGAAATTCATACCACTCCCCCAAGTAAAACGTAATAACAATAATTCTCTCAGCAGAACCTATCCCAAGATGTTTTACAAGTGAATGCCAAAAGAGAAGATGAAAAATCGAAACTCTCATTAAATTATAAACCAATTTATATTCAATGAAAAATCGAAACTCTCATTGAATTATAAACCAATTTATATTCAAGAGATTTCCAAAGAAATTTACCCATGTTTTGAAATTTGGAAGGCAAGAAACATACACATTACACATTCACACTATAATTTACAAATATGCGCATTAAAAGCCGTTTGTAAAAAAACTATTAAACCTAAGAGTCTGTACAAGATAACAACTAGTAGATCACATATTCACATATCAGAATTAAAATTTTTTGAGTCCGAAATTAACATATTACACTGATAATTAAATAATCTTTCTGTTTATAAAATTATCGACCCATTCGTTAATTTGGTACAGGAGGTGAAATGATTCATTTCGGATTTTCTAAAGATTCTGAGCTTGCGTTACTCAACCCCGTTCTAGTTTCATCAGTGTTCCCCTCATTAGAATTAGTCCGAGCAGACACTGGAGACCGTTTAACCCAACCGTCCAAAGTCCTATTATTAGCGTATTTATTGAATTTTCTAGAATTTTTTCGAGTTTCTTGAAACCTAAAGTTATCGTTTCTACAATTCACAGAGGAAGATTTTTTTTTATGTTCGCCGAGGCCATTATCCATGTGACTAGATTTGATTTCGGATTCAGTATTTATTATAAGGTTTTCAGGACTGATAACACTGTTGACTAGTTTGATGCTATGTTCCGGCCTTGCATTTGCGAGTAGTTCACCATCGCTCTTTAAATTAGAACAGTTTCCATCGGTTATTTTCACAGGATCCCTTTCACTGGAATAAGAGTCTGGAAGTGAACTAGATTCATTTCCTACGGCTCCTATGTCAGCATTATCTACCTCGGAGTCAGTCTGTGATATTTCTTTTTCCTCACAGGCAATCTCATCAGCAGATTTTTCCGAATTTGTTTCTACTCTGGTGTTAGCACAATTCGAATCAGATGGAAGTACTTCACTCTCTTTCTCTTCTTGATAATTATTTACATCATGAACCATTTCAACAATAGGATCCCTTATTTCATTTTCAGTGATGTCGGTTATGTCAGATTCAGTCAACAGTATCTCATTCTCTTTTGCTTCCTCTCTAGTACCGTCTGAGCAAACGTTTTCCTCGCTGAATGAATCCACTGCATGAGGCAGCATATCATTATCAAGGCTGCTGGTACTTTCTGATTCAGCTGTTAGCTGATCACGCTCCCTTACTTCCTCCAGTTCAGGAGCGTCTTGGTGATCATAAACTGTTGATTCATTTTCTTCAGAAACAAATGCGTCACATTCTTTCTCACAAGCTTCTTGTTCAACATCGCTACCGTTTTCATTATTCCTTTTCCTTACAGGATCATCCATTCCAAGCTCCACCGATATTTCCATTTCTTCTCGAATGTCTTTGGGAATTCTATATTGCCCTTCAGCCACGATATCATTCAACACTACCTTACAAATTCTTCCCTTTCCGCATGCTGCCAAAATTTTTGCCTTTTTTCTGATTTCATCATCCGATTCCTCATTGCCACTACCACTTTTCTTTTTCCTGACTACCTTTCTTTTTCTCTTTAGATGCCTACTGGACTCGCTATCTGAGGGATCTTCGCTCTCCGACACAGATCTACATTTACTTTTATTTCCGTCCATCGAATCGTCTACGTCGCTATCGATGCTGTTACTTTTCTTATGTTTCCTCGCCGGTTTTTCACCAGGTAAAATCGGGCTAACGTCTAGCGTCCACAAGTTGATAGCTACGGTCCCTCTCGAACGCGTCCTAGGTGAATTAGGATCGACATGATTCAAAACGTTTTTAAAAGTCGTCGAATTGAGTCCATCCTCAGATTCCGTACTCTGCATGCTATTGTCGGTATCACCGTTGACTCGGGATTCTTCCAAATCCTGACTTCCCCGTGAATTATCAATGTCAGACTGGTACGGTGGCTCATTCGAATCGGCATTATCTTTCGCAACTATTTTAACTCTCCTCTTCAACAATTTTCCTTTACTCGTGCTGGTCGACCTCGATCTCCTTACCATCTTGTTGCCCCTTCTGTTTTTGGCGACTTTCAAAAATTTCCTACGCCTATTGAACACTTTACTTTTAGAGCTAACCTGATTCGTAGCGTCCTCTCTCGAGAAGGTGATGATGTCCCCTTCCTCTTCTAATTCGCGGACACGGCGTTCCTCCTCTTCCCGCATCGCTGCCAACCGATTTTTTTCCCATTCTCGCTTCTGATCTTCAATCTGCCTCTCAGCCGCCGCTAGCTGCTCGGCGGACCAAGCGGACTCGGTGGTCTCGATGAATTTCATGGCGTATTTCTCTATGGCTGAGAGCTGAAGAAAAAAAATTTACATCATTACAGTTTGGTCTTCATGCTTTAAAAAACAAAAAAATATAATATAACGTTTAATGAACAAAGCAATAAAGGTAATATTCAGAAAATCGTGGGATACTCCTGCAGATTTATATAAAGTAACAGATAATATGACTTTGGATCATCTAATTGATTATGAAAAATCTAAGTATATATATAAATTAACAAAAATCTTTAGAAATGTAATATAAAACTGTCAAATAATTATGATTTACATGGCCACGATACCAGAATATCAAATAAATATTATACTCCAATTTATTATTTATAGTACATAATTTTATGTTTTTTTTTTGAATTCCTCATACCGGAACCCTGTTATGCCTGGAAGCTGTATATTGAATAAATAAATAAAAAATAAATATAATTTCAACAATATTTGTGAAACCAAATTAGCTCAATTACCCAAACACCAAACAACTGTTTATATCTTCAAGGAAATAAACGTATGAAAATTATCAACTAACAATTTTGTTAGTTGAGCAGTAGATAAGGTTTCACTTTCACACCATAGGTAACAAATGATGGTCAAATTCTATGATAAGTAAGTAAGTTATTTATTATCCCAAGAAACATTACACGTTTATGATTAGGGAAAAACTATAAGCACAAAATCATGATAAGTTTTGAAAAAAAAAACATACATATGTATAAACGAACATACAGTCAAAATTGAAATTGTTCTAAGCAAAGGTCAATTGAGCGAAGAAGAAAGAATAAATAAAGAAAAATTATAAGAAAAAAAAACAAGTGTAAGACATTTTTTTTAAATAGCTAATAGCTGAATGAAAACTCTTTCAAACTCTGCTTGAATTTTATTGTCGATCGATATACTTTTATTTCATTTGAATTGAATTTTATTCGTTGCCAACAAATGTTTCTGTCTTGTAGAGTGATTGCGAATATCACAAATGTCGTTGAAAATAAGATTAGATTTTTCAGTATTATTTCTGATAGAATGGATAAAACAGCTGATTTTGAGTTTATGAAGAGAATTTATGTCCAATAGTGTGTTCGGCTTGTATAAATTTGATGTCGATTCTGAATAAGATAATAATAACTTACCTTTTCAATAATGCTATTAATCTCTTGTTCAGCTTTGCTGATCTCAGGTTCTTTTTCTTTCTCTTTTTCTTGTTCCTCCAGAGGAATGTTCTCGTCGAACTCGGCCAAATCAGCAACAGCCTCCGCCTTGGCCGTTCTGGCCGCTTGAACATCTTGGTCGTCCTCGCAGGCCGCCAAGGCATTCTCAAGAGCGCCCATTGCAACTTTCTCATCACCCGAAGCAGACGGTGTTTCGCCGTAAAGCGCCTTCTCCCTATCCCTCTTGATTTCAATCACTTCAGACATTCTGTTAGCAGCGCTATCCTCATTTTGATCGACGTTGAACAAATCTTGAATAGTCGACTGAAACAGAAAATTGATTACAGAACTCAAGAATGTCATTCAGTAGGAGTCAATCTACAACAGTATCGAATATTTTGGTGTCTTCTAATTCAAACTACTTTTGAAGAAGCAAAACTAAATGAAATAATAGAATTTCCTCTTCGAACAAATTCCACTTACGCTCTTGAAATATGCCGTTGTGAAATTGCCACCTTCAATAGCCAAATCTCCGAGCAGCCTTTTTTGGTTTGCTTTTTTCAAGATGTTTTCTTCGATAGTCCTCTCGCTCACCAATCGATAGATGTGTACGTCTCTAGTTTGTCCAATTCGATGACAACGATCTTGTGCTTGAGCGTCCATGGTTGGATTCCAATCAGAATCATAAAATATCACAGTATCCGCTCCGGTGAGGTTAACACCTACACCACCAGAACGCGTGGACAAAATAAAAGCAAAAATTCGTTTGTCACCATTGAAACGTTCCATCAGAACCTGAAAATATCAAGAACTATGAAACGCCAGGTGAACAAACCACCATACTTTAAGAAATAATATCTTAGGGTTCACTGTATACTTGGAAACATTTAATAATTGTTGGTACCTAACTTCAACAGTGCTAGAAATATTGCTGGTAACAGGTTTTGGATCATATCAGAAAATAAGTAGTTTGACAAGAAAAATAAGTTCCTCATGTTCCTGCTGTATTCATATATTATAGTCATAAATATTAGCAGTGTCGTCCTCTAGGACAGTGTACAATTGGTAAAATTAATTTTTAAATGAAGTGGAGCAAAGTTGGTTCAATGACTATCATCTTTCTCAGATCAAATATTAAATCCCTAAAAATCAAAATCAGAGTTTATTGGATATTGGACTTACTCATAATCACTTTTAATAAGTATAATAAAATTGACAATTGAAAAATGAAATACAGTAGCAATCCTACCAATAGTAGTGATCATTTTGGAGATTCAGCCACTTATAATTTGGGTTTATAGGTTTTGTGCTTGAATTTATTTGTCAATCGTATCTACTTCTTACCGTTTATATACGTGTTTATAGTTTTTAATTACTGAACTTTATTCTGATTATACGACTTTATCAATAAAATTTTTGAATCGAATATTTATTGTAAATCGTTTTAATTTCATCAATTCGTTTATCAATTGGCTTAAAAATGTTTATTTGAATTTCACTGGCCGAGACTTGATAAAATTCCATATTCAACAAAATATACTGATACAGTTCCGGTACGATCTCAACTATAATTTATAAAACCATACAAGAATCAATCATACCTTATCGAGGAAGCTATTGTATAGCAAAATACGTGTTATTAGCGAGAATCGTTTAGGAAATTGTATTAGTGTATATATCTTTATGTTATATCGTTGAAATAAAATTTCATCACCACCAAGTTACATAGGAGGAATACATGTCGCGAGGTTCTAGATAGTTTTCAACAGCGAAATTTTAAAACATGCTGGCCATCGCGTTCGTTTAGCACAGTTGCAAAAGTTGCACACTTACAGAAATGAAAACTGATCGACTGTGCATATAGCATATCAACACAAAGAAAACATAACATTTTCTATTCTCACCTGGCGCTGATCGACTTTAGTCGTTCCGTCCAGCCTGAGATAAATGTGACCGTGAAAATTGAGAAAGGCCTCGAGGACGTCTAACATTTTGGTCATTTGCGTGAATATCAACACCCTGTGACCTTCAACTTTCAGCTTCCTGAGAAGAATATCCATAGTTTGGAGTTTTCCACAGTCATATTGAATCAACCTGGGGTCAGGAAACTGCGTAATCATCGCCGAAGCTATATGATGAAGAGGCGTTGCTGGTTTAGAGAAGAGTTTTTGGATGAGAAGTTTATTCTCTTTCAGCTTCCAATATTTACTCGGAGGTGGGTGCCACACTTGAAGTTCGGGCTCCTGGCACTTCACAGCAGGTACATAAAATATGAATCTAGAAAATACATAGTTATGAGCACAGATCTTCACTATATTCTGGAAGCTTTTTTTTTACCTATCACACATATCTTTGAGTTGTTCAATTCTTTTTTCAGGATTGCAAAGCATTGTCCTGAGGCAGTTTGTAGTGTCTTCTACTTTTATATTATGCAATGCATTGAGACAGTGAACTGTTCCTCCTTGCCAACAGTTGATTTTGTTTGGAGAATAAATTTTCACTGCTTCCTGAAAATCTCTTCCATACAACGGAAGAGCGGAACATCTACGTTTATTGACACTAGCCATTAGAGCTAATCTCCTTCTGCGCTCCCCTTTTGGGTCTTCTTCACCCTGCGACATTCACTTTTTAGTAAAAAGAAAACAAACGACAGGTAGAGTACTAACCGGAAGTCCGTCTACTTTTTCTTCATTGGGCCACCGAACGTCCAAACTGTTTTGTTTAGAATAAAGTCTATCTATATAATCATTACCAACTTGTGTTCTACTACCCTTGGTTTTATTATCCTCGCTTTTAGCCACCGAAATTGAATTCTGAAAAGAACTAAATGAGTTAGATATTATAAAGCAGAATCGCACCACCATCACCATAAACTGAACAAAAAAAAAAGTCTTTTCACAAAATCATCAGGTATTATAGAATGGATTTGATAGTTGCATTGTTATTAGCTTCGGGAAGAGCAAGTTTCTATTTCATCTTTAGGATAAAATAGAACGAATATCCACCTTAACATAAAACTCAATATTTATACATAGTTACTTCTATCGGAATAAAAAATGAAAAATAAATAATGTCAACTTTATTTTGAGTGTCATCTAAGGTGAAATGTCTATTCTAGAAAAACACATGAATACATGAAAAATGAAGAAGTCTTACAGTCGATTGCACCAGCTTTATCCTATTAAACCACTAACAAAGGTACTCTTTAAGATAGGTGAGGTTTCATTTAATGATCTCTTGAACTATGGTATCATCGCTGCGTTAAATGACCTTTAATGGCCCAATAGCTTAATGCTTTCATAAGAATAAGTCGGTGCAATCGGCTGTAAGACAACCATCAAATATTATAGGTATTCTATTTATAGTCATGACAGACAGACAGACATTGCAGCTCTGTTTATGTTTACCAACTAGATTCACTAGGCTATGAGAGGAAAAATGAAAAATATTTTTTATTTTAATGAGAGACCTATCTGAATTAGTTGAAATCCAAGGAGAATAAAGTAACTTCAAATTCAATCAATATTTTACAAGTCTTTTTACTATGAAACTTGTATTGATACTGAAAAGAAATTCCCAGACAAAGCCATTACTCATTTAGAATAAATGTTGAGCTTATAGGAAGGACTATTCGAAAATCGTCGTGAAAAGTTCTCCAAAATTTCTATATTCATTATAAAAATCAATAAAAAATGCACTGAGATCCTGTAATACTCCGGCAATCATAATGAGAGATATACATACTGTCGTGACAGCCGAAGTAGTAGCAACGGTTGTAACGGACGTCAGTTGGAATTTAAGAAATGCTTGTGCATGGCCAGCATTTCCTATTGTGGATACAGGCTGCGATAGGAACGTCAATTTCTGTCCACCTGAAAAAAACACAAAAAAAATAATGGTTAACATCACTCAACACGAATTCATGTAGTCAACACAATCCCACATAATTGAACGGATAAAAATGTTGCAAGGTTCTAGATAGTTTTCAACAGCAAGATTCGAAAACATGCTGGCCATTGCCTTTCTCTAGCACAGTTGCAAAAGTTAACACTTACAGAAATGAGAACTGATCGACTGTGCAAATTTAAGACTAAGGGCCAGTTATAGATACTTCAGTGAACTGTATTCAGTTGCTAAACATTGGCCGATGAAATCGATCGTTGCTTGACTACTGAACTGGGTTCACTTGAACCACAGTTCACCGGAGTATTTACCACTGGCCCTGAAGAGTTTAGTTAGCTATTCCACTTATTTTGCAACATATGTGGGATTGTATATTAATTTTTTCTTTAGTACTATCCTATTCAAATGAAAAAAGAAATAAATTGAGATACCTGAAATAACAACGATGAGGAAATTGAAATAGAGAAAATAATAATGAAATAAGATCAGTGTGATAAGAAACAAGAAATCTCGATAAAACCTAAAAAAAATCATACAAATCAAATGAAGCTGAAAAATGAAAGTAACAAAATAAAATATAATGAACGGGAATGAAACAGAAATCGGTAATTGTTTTATTTAATTTTTGGTTCAAATTCATTATTCATTTCTATTCTTTTCCTACTTATGTTTAGATGTTACTAGAGTTTTTCATTTTATTTTGATAACATTTATCTTTTCACTCACTGATTGAATTTTAATCAGCTATCTTTTCAAAAAAAATTCATTTAGCATTTTTTTAAATTTTTTTTATCAATTGCATTCTTTATTTTCATTATATTAAAGCTGTAGAATTTTATTTCGACTCATTTAGGTGAAAACACTATTATTTTGTTGATTGATGCATTCCAGATAATTTCTTAAAACTGACATTACAGAAATAAATGTGGCATCAACTTTGTACATGATGTTAACAAAAATTTATATATTCCTCTTTGAGGGAAGAAGAATTTGTTCCATGAAATCATTCTTTTATATTTTTGTATGTCATCTCTTATGAATTGTATATAGTTGATTAAATTGAAATACCTTTTTGAATAAAGACTCATTCTTGAAGATAAGCTGTTATTTTAAAATATTGTATAATATGCTTTATATCAATACATAATCACTTTACTGTTTCAATGTCACTATTTTATGGTAGATCAATACTTCATTTTTAGTTTTTTTGGTTCTCAACCTACTCCAATCATGGTAGATTGAAAATCTGCCCTTCTACACTTGTATAATTCCAATATTGATTCCTATTTTTTCAGATGGTGGTAGGTTAAGAACCCAAAAAATTACAAAAAAAATCATTTTCATATTCTACAATTATAATCCCAAGCCTAGAATCACAAAACAAATTTTTGAAAAAATTATATTTTATAAGGATCCATCTGCTATAACAGCTCACCATTTTGTTTGGAAGGAATTGGAAATCTTTCTCCAATCAATAAAATAGATGTCACTATCTTGATTTTTTTTTCTTATAGTATTTTTTTACTCTCATTCCATCCAAATTCTTTGTATGTAAGTGTATATTAAGTACATTTAATACTTTTCAATGAAACCTCTTTTTTGCGAATCAAAATCAACTGCTTGAAACTGTTAGAAATAACTGTTATATTATTAATATTATAAATAAATGAAAATACCTGGAGTTGTCGTCACTGGAATGTTTCCTCCTAAACCCGGATTCGCTCTCAAAAGTAAATGTTTTCCAGTAGAAGTTTGCACCAGTTGAGCAAAGCCAGCAGATATTTTGTCAGCAGGTTTGAGAAGTGATGTTACACTGACAGGAGTTCCTATGTGACCAGTGGTTGCTTGAGAAATGCTCACAACAGGTATAGCTGAAACATTTACTCTTCGTAAATAATTGTAAGTGAATAAATAATTCAATATTGAAATTTTCATTTTATCAGACAAATGCCTCGATAGTCTTCAGAAATAGAAAATGAGTTGAATGGATCTCAATTCTTCAGACATTTGAATCATCACATTACACATGACACATGACCGAAGTAGACAGCTTACAAAATATTTTTGTTTTCAAGAAGGTTTTTTGCTCGTATTCAAGTGGAGATCCATATCCAAGTCAAAGTCACTACTGGTGGGCCAAAAGCTGTAAACTAAGTGGGCTACAATTCCTTATCTCAAAGGAGGCAAAGTAATAAAAATTTTTATGAAAAAAGTACTATTTTAGGACAACTTATATTATTAATTTTTCAATATAAAGGGCATTACAAATAAACACAAACATTAATTTCTTTTGACAGATATTTGACAAATTTTGTCTTTTATTGAATTGTCTATTTGTGGCGTGAATTAATCGGCGGAAATAATTAAAACTGCGTCAAAGTGTGCGTATGGTAGTCGCGATATTGTGGGAGATTTGATTCCTTTCTTCAAGATAAATAATTATTTTTCACACTTGTGGTACTTCCAAACATTGACAGGATTTTACAGGCCATTTTTTTATTACTATCCTATCATAGCAAGCCTATTTTCAAATCGATTTTTTTCCCGCTCGCTGACAGCATATTTGACTATTTTCAAATTTGAATCGTGTCGCAGGAAGCTGGGCCGCATGTTTGACATGGCTGAAGTAGAGCAAACAAGGTAAGGAATTTTAAATCTCATATTATTGCCAGAAAATATTCTATTGATCTAAGAGCCACCCACAGAGATTAAAATGACTCAAATTCAGTGATTTGCGTTTCAGAATTTTCTCAAATGAACTCGACATTAGTACTTGATATATAATTTTTATAAAAAATATCTTTCTACTGATAACGTTGAATTTATTACCAGAAATTGGAAATTCACATTTGACAAACTCAACTGTGGTTTTCTGGCGAGTCTTGTTACTAGTGAAGTCACAACGAATTGTTTTACGTTTGAATACCATTTAACGATAGAAAATACATTTCAGTTATGAAAACTAATTCACTAGTGATGACATGAGATGTGAAATTCCACGTTTGTATGACTTTAACGCGAGCAAGAAGACCCTGTTCAAGACTAAAATTTTTTGAGAGTGCTTTCTATTGTATATTCATTCATTGTTTACTCACTTTTCAGGATGCCCTGCTGATTAACCAATTGCATGACATTATGTGGTGTCAAAGCTTTCAACTGTAAAGGAGGAGGTTGACTCATAGTCACAACTTCTTTTTTCTCAACTTTGACTTCTGTAGGTTTTTCAGGTAGAAGACGCATCGCTAATTTACAAGGTGGGCACGGCGGCGGTGGCCTTGGGTTCTGATCGAGCTCGATAATTTTCCTAGAATTCCTTGATTGTCTCATTCGATAGCACTGATAAGAGCCAAAATGGATTTCTTGCATTATCAGTAATAAATTCAATGCATTTAAATCCACATGCTGAAACCATATCAGGTCATATGAGAAGAGTTAATAATAAACAATCAATTCTTGTTACCTTAGAAGGATCATAGTCTAAAGCTGAATATACGATAGATGGAATATGCAGGGTGATGCTATCACACTGAAACGGGGATATTGTTGGTCTCACTTCGAACAAATTGGGATGGTTGCAAACTTTCCGCAGTTGCATCAGCACGTTTATTACACTAAGCAAATTGCCGCTAGCCAGAGTTTCCCGTGTACTGAAAAAACAAACTTAATGAATGATTTTGTCCTGAAATGAAAGATAATGACTTACTTTGCTCGAGACATGTAATCATCATATAAAAACCTCTGTCTTTTAGATAATCTACATACTACGACATGCTCGTATTTTTTCGGCATCTGCTTTTCCACCTCGGACTTCAACCTCCTCAGCAGAAACGGCCTCAGAACCTTGAACGAAAAAAGAATTATAGCAGTATATACCAATGACGATATTATCTGAGGAAAGTTCAAGGAGAAGTCAGACAAATGCCTCGATAATATCATTAACGAGTGTCGGTTGAATGGATCCTCCACCCTCAAAAGTGGTATTGTTTTCATCATCTTCAAAATGTATTATTTAATATAGGATTTTAAAGAATATCATGCATAAGCATATAAATGAGATACTGCTGCGGAAGCTTCACCGTTACGGATTTCGAAATGAAACAAACACTCGGTTTTCGACATATTTGTCCGGCCGCACACAAGTAGTTAAGACGAAATCAATTTCAAGTCTAGGCAATGTACAATGTGGAGTTCCCCAAGGATCGGTCTTGGGCCCAATTTTGTTCTTACTTTATGTTAATGACCTGACGACACTTGACATTTCAGGAAGTGTCACCCTGTTCGCCGATGATACCACCATATTATGGAAAAAAGATGAGGAATCTGATCATCAACAAATCATCAACACAGATATAATAAAGGTCAAAGAATGGTGCGATTCGAACCTTTTATCATTCAACATATTGAAAACCAAAATAGTGTCCTTTAAACGTGCAGTTGCTAATATTTCCTTAAACCACCAAATTATTGAAAACAGCGTGTTTTCCAAATTTCTTGGACTATGCATTGACAACGGTCTCAAATTCAATGAACATGTCAAAAACTTGAATAAAAAATTGCCCTCTGGTTGTTATGCTGTGAAAATTGCTTCAAACGAACTAGGATACCCAACCGCAAAGTCAGTGTACTACTCCTTGATAGAGTCTCATTTGCGATACGGTATTCCATTCTGGGGAGTGTGCAGTGGTAACGCTCTTGAGAGTGTTTTTGTTTTACAAAAACGAGCCTTGAGATACCTTTGTAATCTAAAATTTCGCGATTCGTGAAGACATCACTTTAAGCAGCACAATGTATTCACCGTTGTGTCTATATTTATACTTGAAACAGTGTGTCTTATAAATAAACAAAGAAAATTTTATTACAGAGTGAATACGCCACTCGTCTAAGTAATCAACTCAAACTACCATTACCATCTTCCACTCTCGTTAAAGATTCAATTATACATAACGGCTGCAAAATGTAAAATCACCTTCAAAATAATATTAAAGATATACCGTCCAGCGTGAGTTTCAGAAAAGCAGTGAATAGAGTTCTTACCTATAGAACATATTATAGTTTGGAAGAATTTTATGCGGATAGGATGCAATGATAGGTGATAACTGTGATATCATGTAGCTGCTATTAGTTTGTTATAATTTAAATAAGTAACTGATTGTTTTAAGTTTAGTTTTATATTGTGGTGAAAATTTTTATACATTTTATCAAATGTTTTTAATTCATTTTATATTTATATATACACGCTTTGTCAATAAGATATTATTCTTTGATAATAAAGCATATTTTGATTGATTGATTGATTGAATAGTGTTTTCAGATTTCAGAAAAATGAATCGTGAGATCACAAATGTTGTGACATCAGACTACCAATCATGTCACTTGTGCCATACAGTGAACTGTTAAGCTTGAGAGTATTCAATAGCAATTTCAATATAGATAGAAATATGCTTCATTGTCCAAGAATGTCTCGTTGACAAAGTAAAATCACAAAAATATAAATATATATATAAAAATAAATATATGTACAATACGTAAAAATATCATTAGTCATGTTACTACAGATACGAATATACAAATAGTACCCTAGCATATCAGAGATGTGATTAAATAGCAATACGAACCCAAATAAAGTTTAAAGCAGAATAATAAAACGTGGTTACATATTATGTTATATGTCCTGTCATACATGTAAAAGATTCATTTTATTACATTAAATGAACAAAAGCTGACAGACAACTAAAAAATCAAATAATGAACATTATATTGGTAAGAAATATCAATATTTTAATTTGCAATGATATATCAAATAGTACTGGTCGAATGTTGTATTTTTTGAGGAACACTGAAATTTGAGAAAAATAATTAAGAAGATATTCATTTGGAGTAAATTAAAATTTGACACAGGTTTCGAGGACATAGGAGGGCAAGTCTGAGTTTGCCTCCAAATATCAAAAAGGTAAAATTTTTTCATTTTGATATATTCATCCAACTTTTATTCTCAAATCTTTCACACATAAATAACTGAGTGTGCATCAGTAAAGGTGTCAGTATATTTTCCAAAGTTTTGCTATTTTTAATGAATTTGTAGTAATTGTTTTTGTATTATTGAAACCTTTGGTGTAAATAAACAGAGCTTGAATACCTAAAGATCACACTGAAAAAAAAATCAGTTGTGTTTGAGCAATTAAGCAGTTAAAATCAGTTTCTGATTATATATGAAAATATCTAAAGATCTTTTAATACCTGGCAAAACGTTTACCGAAAATAATATAACATATTATAACATAATGAAAAATAATTACAAAAAAAATGTAAAGTACCTACCTTATGTAACCTCTTGATGATGCTCTCATTGTATTCAGAATTACCCTCTATCATTCCCGTTACAGGATTAGAAAACCACTCTTTGAATTCTCTGTGCGACTGAAACACATTCGGCATCAAAAAGTGCATGAGGGACCACAATTCCATCAAGTTATTTTGTAAAGGTGTACCGGTCAACAATAATCGCCTACAACAAGAATTCAGTCATGGAAAATCCAAAGTAGAGCTTGAAAGAACTTACTGTTGCGTTTGAAAATTCAACAGCAGCTGCCACCTCTGAGATTTGAAATTTTTTATATTTTGTGCCTCATCCAGGATGAGATATTTCCATTTTTTCCTTCTGAAACTCTGATGATCCTGAATGACTAGCTTATATGACGTTATACAAATATGAAATGCATTCGGTTTTGTCCAGCCAGTGCGTTTCAGTTTTCGTTCTTTTTGGCTCCCATAATACGTCAAGATTTTGAAAGCAGGACACCATTTTTTACATTCCATTTCCCAATTCAACATGACCGATGTTGGCACAACTATCAGATGCGGACCCCAGTTTTCTTTCTCGCAAGCTAGATGAGCTAAAAGGGCTATAGTCTGAATGGTTTTTCCCAGACCCATTTCATCAGCCAATATACCATTCAGTTTTCTATCAAACATGGTAACCAACCAGTCCAACCCAATGTGCTGATACTCTCTCAAAGAGTACTTCAGTAAGAATGGTATATTAGTCGAGACCTAAAAAAAAACAGCAGGAATAAGTTAGCAGAACGAAATAAAATATTATATCTTGATTTATTCAAAAATACTTCAGACAAATGCCTCGATAGTCTTCAGGTATAGAATATGAGTTGAATGGATCTCAATTCTTCAGACATTTGAATCATCATGCAAATGGAGCAGCACGAGTTTTATGTTGAAGTGTTCCAAATTTATATTAATTATGATTGAAGGTTCAAGTCAGGACAAAGATATAACAAGCCTTTTAATAGCTGGAAACGAATTTAACCAAATATAAGGAAGATAGCTCCTACATTAGAATTAAAAATTGGTCCTTCTAGGTGGAGAATTTGTTAATTTTTCGTATTAGCCAAAATGATTCATGTGCTGGAGCAAGGTTTCTGAATAGTCAATTCAATAACGTAACTTTTGTTTGCATTTGAACTTTATATCTAAGAATAGAATGTTGCATGAAGGTAAATAAAAAAAAGGCCTTGTCACTCAGAAAAGCAGATGTGATGAAGTGAAAGAAGACGACAATTTGTGTTTCAACGGGGTACAATTTTGATATGAAGTTCATAGCAGAAACTGCATTCCCTGCTAATCCCCATAATTCTTTCAAATGCATGGGAGTGGTACATCAGAAAATTTCAGATTATTTCAATTGTTCAAACAGAAATGGGGGCGTTAAATGTCTGGAGTGAAAACCCGAATATTTTCGAAATGATCAAAGAATTTCAATGTCTTCTGAGTGTGAAATTATATATACTCTCAGTTAAGTTTATATTTGTCTTCAATTATGTTCCTTGTATATTTTGTATCACTATATGAATTCAAGGATTTACAAAAATACATTTTTATGTGTGTATCATGCAATAGTGTAATTTGTATGAATTTTCGATATTTGAGAAAATTATAATGATACAAAAAAGTTTTCGAGTAGAAACATTATATATGAAAACATATGTCTACCTGTTGAAAATAGTTATCTGTACAAAAATGAAGCATGCCGGGAATGATAGATGATATCAGTGACAAAAAAAAGGGGGGGGGGCAGGAAGGGGAGGGGGGGGGGGGGGGGGGGGGAGAGGGAGGGGGCGTCAAGGGCGGGGGGGGGGGGGGGGGGGGGGAGGGGGGAGGTGTTTTTTGAAAATTGATGTTTTACAAAAAAAATCGTGAAATTGATGATTGATGCAGAAACAAACCTCAAAAAAAAAAATTAAACAAAACCATGTTCAAAGACAAATGACAGAATATTATTTAGTTGAGCTAGGAGTCAAAAGGATAAAAAACAGAGTATGTTCAATGAATAAAATAAAATACTTGCATTTGTGGATGATAATGTATTGCCTTTAGGCTGGATACTCTCTGCTATTGCTGCAGCATCATTGATGAGGTCATCATTTTTATTATCAGTCTTTGTTACTTCTCCCTCTTTATGAGAATCCTCAACTAATAATTTAAGCTCCTCATGTTCACCCTGGTTAACCGAATCCGATATTTTAGTTTCATCCTCACTTTCTTCTTCAGACTCTTCATCTTCTTCCTTGGACGAGTCTGAATCTTCGGACGGCGCTTTGTTTTCTACAACTTCTTGAATTTTGGCTTTGTTACTTTCTAATTTTTCCTTGGTCACTTCCAACTTTGATGATGCGTTTGCAGGGTCTTGATCATCATCTGAATCGTCAGATTCACTCAATCGTATACTATCCCTATTCAATAAATAATTCCTAAGGAAATCATCTTCGAGTAAATCGTCCAGTTCCATCTGAGATTCCTTCTGCAATGCTTCAATTTCTTCTTTGTGCTCCTCATTATTCAATGCAGCCTCTTCCTGTTCTATTGTCTCTTCATCATCTTCGTCACTTTGGAGGTCAGGGTCGAATTCTGTATCGGATTGGGCACGAGAGACTGAACGAGATGAGATAACGCTAGCTGGTGGTTCACTGGGCTTATTCATTCCTTCTGCTAGTAACTGCGAATATTTTTCAGTCTGATCAACGATGAAACTTAATTGTTGGTCCAGAGCTTTCTTTCGTTTTTCTTCCAAAATGGCGTTCTGTTTATATTCTACAAGTTTCTCCACATTGCTCCAAAAAATTTTGACTTCTTTTGCACAAAAAGAGGCTATTCTTCGAAGATTCTGCTCGTGAGCCTTTTCCGCTTTTTGAGCGGCAAGAGCCTTATCTTGGAAATATTTTTGTACCATCCTCGCACATTTTTTGGCAGCAGCTTTTTTCCATTTACGTTCTTGGGCGAAATCAGCCGCCAACCAAACCATTTCCTCTAATAAGAAATCCCAGTGTGCTTTAGTTCGATGCATGTCCTGCACCTTGGGTAATCTTTTTTCAGACCACAAACCTTCCTTCTGTAAATCTGCTATTCGCTGAACAACATAGGCTTCTTGCTTAGCTTTCTCAACGATGAGCTCTTGACTGGAAAGCGATGGCTGAATTGAAGACTTGTTTTTCACAGAAGCCGATTTTGGAGTAGAAACGTTACTGATATTTTCCGAAGATGAAACAGTAGGCGTACTAGTCTGAAGAGTATGTGTATGCGAAATGCCCGGTAAAGAGCTGGCAGACGTGGCAGATGGAGTACTTGGGGTGGTTTGAGGAATGCTAATACTATTCACATCTTGATGGTCCCGAGGATCGATGGCATGTTCTCTCAGGTAGGCAAGATACGCTTGTGATTTAGGCCTCTTAGCAAACTGGTACAAGTCCAGAATGTTATTACCGCTTTCTAGATAAAAAGCCTCCAAGAGATGTTCATTGTACTTTTCCTTAACCAACTTGGAACGAACGATTCTATGGTTCATAACGTGCTGTAACTTGGATGAATAACCATCTTTTTTTTCAACCGTTGTTGATATCTGCCTCTTAAGAGGTCGCGAGTGCGCAGTTTGCTGAGCATTAGACCCCGAGCTTTCTGCGGATGGAAATAGTTGCGACCGTACGTTCGAGTTTGATCTCGACTTGGTGAGAACATTAACAATGGACTGATTTGCTAAACTAGGTCTGAGGGGTGATGACTGGCCTGCCCTTGAAGGACTTATACTTATGATACGTGTAACACCGCCCTGTGTTAAACTGGCGTTTCCAGGTAGAGACCCAGGGGTTATCTGAAAGAAAAACTGAACATGAGCACCACAAAAGGAATTTACTACATATCAGTATTGGCATAATTTTCTCAGACAAATGCCTCGATAGTCAGCAGTGACAGAAGTTGAGTTGAATGGATCTCAATTCTTCAGACAGATGATTCATCACGTTTTCAGTTTGAAATAGTAAATTCTTTACTTTATACAATGAAATCAGGATTCCAAAACGATGCATAATGAGACAAATATTCAAAAAGTCAATTACTGAGGTTGTTGAACACAGATAGAACAGCTGTAGAGGTTTGCAAAATGTTGTCCTCATAATATTCCTCTTCCTAATTATAGTAGGCTACAGGGGTTTACACAATCCAAGGTGCTAAACTAAACTGCTGCTTTGAAGTTATCAACACCTGGCAGGCGGTATTCGACTTCATCAACACATTATGAAAAATCATCAGGCCAAAACAGCTATCTGCTAGTTGAGAGAGTACTCACTATGTTTCGATTACTGGTTTCTTTCTATTCCTAACTATTGTACATACTACAAAATCCAATTCAGAACTTTTTTTACAAAATAATTCATTTTTATCATTCATCCAACCATTTTACCAAATTTCTTAAGACCGTTTTATATTTGGAATTTTTTAGATTCATTTCTCATTTTCCAATGGATATTCACTTGATAACGATATATGCAATCTCATAACATAACTTTTGAGCTCTCAATTTTTTAGATTTGAAATTACGTGAAAGTTATAAAATGAATCTGGTCAAGATGGTGATGGTTTTGTGGATTTTTTCGTGAAATTCAGGAGGTTCTCAAGTGAGTTGTAATTATTTATTTATTTATTCACGACATTGTCAATTTAACAAAATATTACAATTATAGTCACAGTACAAATCGTCCTACTTAATTGTACACAACAAAGATATAATGAATATTATAGAAAGAATAAGGTAAAATGTATTATAATGTTTTCACAACTCTTTTGAAGGAGGTTATTGGAATATCAAAGAAATCTATTCTGGGACTGTGCTTATTGGCATGATTCAGCATTTTAACAATCGACTCATTTTGTCCATAATTAGTGTGATGAAAGGGAATATTAAATATTTCCGCATTTCGTGTCCTTCTCTCATTGACATTAAATGTTACAAGCTCTAAGATTTCTGGCGAGTTTATATTTCCATTGATGATTTTATATAAAAATATGAGACTTGCTTCCAACCTTCTGTGTTCTAATGTGTTTAAATTCATATTTTCCATGATTGTTTTATATTCATACTCCCCTCTATCATAACCCAACCTATATGCACAGTACCTTAGAAATCTCCTCTGAATCCCCTCAAGTAAGTCCGTATCCAAACTATAGTATGGGCTCCATACAGTGGAATTGTATTCAATAATTGATCTTACCAATGAGCAATATAGCAGTTTGATGACGGTCACATTGAATGGATTAGAGTTTCTAAGAATAAATCCTAACATTTTTAAGGAAAATAATATTTCAAGAGTTTAAATTCAGGTTGAAAAATGTTTCTTAACAATTATATAGTTTTTTACAAACCATTCACAGACGTCTATGCATAACAAAAATATCATAGGTTCCTGTATGATTCTCACTGACAATGGGTTTAAAAAACCGCGACACGTGTTTCGCCATATAATAGCTTCAATGAATTGGTTTCTAGATTCAATCACCGACTTGGCTTTTCAATTTCGATTCGAAACAAAAATTGTAGGTAAAAATGACAGTTTTCCTGAAGTTAATGAAAGATCCAATAAAGCGTTATGCTTCTGACAATCAATTGATCAAGAAATATTCCAGATGAAGCTCATGAAAAAACGCGCAGTGGCGGAAAAATTTTCACCTCTCAATGACGGCAGAAAATATCAATATACGTCTATTGCTCATGATTTAGCGTATGTTCGTTCGTTCTTTCGAAGTCTTTGGTCAATGGCGTTTGAAATTTACCATAGAAATAATTTACTGATATACACTTCTATGTAACCATATGTACTAAATTGCACCAAAGAGGTAAATTTTATAAAAATTCCAATTTATTTTACAAATCCAGGAATTTTCAATGAAAGTCAAAAACTACATTTTTCTTTTATTGACAACAATAAAAATTGCACTGAACGTTACCGCAAGGTAAGCGTACACTTTTACAACCAATATCGGATTATATTCAATTTAAATTTTTGCAATCACCATAAAATTCACCTTCATATTTTTTCAAGTAGCACAATATAATTGAAATTTGCGAAAACAAATTTACCACAAAAATAACTAAGTCACTACAAAGGGTTTAACCCGTATATCAAATATATGAACTTGAAACAGCAGAATTTTCACCAATCTGTTCCTGTTTTCATAACTGGTTGATTCCTTATCTCTCAGGGATATTAAATTGGGCCAATGTTATTTTTAATATTAATTGACTAAATAACATTTTCAGTGAATGATCTTAACAACTGAGTAGAAATTCAAAAATACCGAAAGAATTTAAATAGGATCAACAGATAAGAATATGGGTTTTCACTTGGATAACTTTCCATCATTTGATGAACGATTTGATTATATATTCAAAAAAATACAGAGAAAATTATTCTTTTTTATTTCTAGAATAGCATAAAATCTCTCAATGGTGACGAAAATGACTGTACACAACTCAAAAATCCAACCTCATTTTTATTACTGTGCATCAGTATTATTTTCAAGGGACCTAAATAAATCACACCAACTACAAAAGCTGCAAAATGTTGGTATGAGAATCATGTTAAAAGCCAATATACACCCTTTGTTGTTATGTCCAATACTTTACAATGGTTTACTGCCTCTCAAAGAATTTACCATCTTACTAAGGGTTTCATCTTCAAAATCCTAAATATTCTAGCACCTTATTTTAAAACATATTTGGTATTTTGAAGAGATGTCCATCTGTACCTCACCAGAAGTTGTGATGATTTACATATCTCTAGAACAAACCGTCGAGAAGAAAACTTATACTGAAACAGTATCAGCTTTTCCCCCGGAAGATGCTAACCTAGTTAGAGAAACGCACGTTGAGTACAACTAATATCAGTTTGGTGTTATGGTAATTGATCTCTACAGAAAGTATCAACTTAAACACCAAAATTTCCAATCCATTATACAGTGCTTTTCTTTACCCCCCTTTTATTTTTTGAACGGGTTAACTCAAAAATTTGAAACTTGGGATAATGAAATTGATGCATAAATGCTATATTTTGGAGTCAAATCGACAGATGAAAATTTCAAGATGGCGACTGGGCGTTATCTGGAAAAAAAATAATGGGAAGGGGGGGGTCTTGTGATAGATACATTTTGAAGCTCCTGACGAACACTTAACAACCCTAGAATATGGAAGTCAATATCTTCACTTACTACAAAATGGCTGATCATTTAATAATTGTCTGAATATATCGACGTTTAACTTCATACTTTGAGGAAATGAGCTGAGTTCAGTTCAGAAGATGCTGAAGAAATGGTTGCATTGAACGCCTTGACATAAAAACAGCCTATCCGATATTTCACGTCGAACATTTATTATTCACAGCCATATATTCATATTGAAACAGGTTTTGTACACCTTTGCTTCAAAAAGCCACATAAAAAGTCTAAAGGTGTCAAATCTGGCAAGCAGGCTGGCTATTCCGTAGGACCTCAATGGCCAATTCAACGACCATGGAAATTATTATCCAAATGGTTTCTCACTTGTCTGGATTATTGGTGAAATTTTCCTCCGGATTGAATAAATATGAACATTCCTTGAAATGCATTCATCAGAGCAACATAAAGTTGAAGGTGGGATGAAGTTTGGAGGAAACCCGACGAATGGAACGTGTATGTGCCGACCATTTACTGAACTTTGATGGGCCATAATTTCCAAACGCAGGGAGAGCGTCGCAGTTTGACTTCAGATTCGAGTTCAAAATAAATAAGGTGGTTCATTTTTTTCCTGAATTAGGTATGTTCAGTACACATATTTACCAAAATTCTTTATAACAGATCTGTACCCCTTTTCTGGTATTTGAAAGATTGTAATCTCTGGGTTATAATAAGTAATTACATGTAAGAACTAGACGGTCTGTGATGAACCTAACTTCACCCTCACACTGATTATTTTTGAGCTTTTCGCAGCTGGATGCTGTAACTTTCAGCTCACTGCATTTAATTTTCAGTATTTTCAATTCCACCAACACTTTAATATGTTACTGCATTTTAGAACGTTAGCATCAATAGTTAAGAATCAACACATTTATCAAACTAGATAACTGAACTATCCACTCATTTCCACTTTTTCATGTAAAATAACTGAGCACCAGAGTTGGACAAATTCACTACTTTCGTGAATTGAACTTACAAATCCTAATTCACTCGAAAAAATAAACTGAACTCATGAATTGAAAGTTCACCAGAAAAAAAATTATTGAAGCCACAAGCTAGCTTGAGAATTGTACTCAATTCACAACTCATTTTGCTAATTTCGAAACGAAACATCACCCTGTTTCCTTGCCTGAGTTCAAAATAGGGTTTTCTGTTAATGATCAGCTGACGCTCTCACCTCTCCATGCAAAAATGGAAAAAATATATCTGTCGTAAACTTGCGCTTTTTTTCAACAAGCTATTTTTGATGAAAAATATGTCATCTTCTTCAAATATTCCCCAGATAATAAATGGTGATATCTATGGAAAATCTATAATATTCTATTGGCATATTCTTAGAAAAAAATACAATGATTTTTTGGCAATTTGTCTCGTCGATGATACTCGAGTCACGGACCCACTAACTTCTTTTTAATCGAGAAAAATCGGCGAATAATTCCTCTTCCGATCCTAACACCTCAACCTGAGTATAAAACTACTCATAAATTTTCTTCAACGAGTTCTCACTAACAGATGGCAAGATTAATATGAACAAATTTACGATCCTGAAATTCCTGAATATACGCAGACTGTAGCTAGAAGATATCTGTGAACGACAAAGTGCTTCCTATAAGTTCATCGGCTCGTTCAGGGTGTACAAAAAAACAAGAAGCAATTGCGCTTCAGAGAATGGCTTGTGAATTGTGAATCTGAATTGGAGCTTCAATTCATTTTCGTGAAGTGAATCCACAAAAACAATTCAGAAGTCACAATTCACTGACAAAATATCGCAACACACAATTCACTTTTTTGAAAGTGAATTGAAGCGAATGAATTGAATTCACTGAAAATGAATTGAATTCACTGAAAATGAATTTAATTCATAGATTAATTCAATTCACAATTCCGTCAAAATTGTTTAGCACATATAGTTATTGAATGCCTCAGTTACCATTAGGAATTGATTCATACATTTTTTCAGTAAAAAACAGGCAGATATAGCAGTTTCATTATGTAATCGTACCTTCATGACACATTCTGGTTGTCCCGTAGATCCACCAGAAACTGTACCATAAGGTTTGTAAAATGATTGAAAAAAAATCCTGAACATCACAGGAATGTAAGGTACTTGTTTGTTACATTACCTGTGTTAATGATGGTAATCCATGAGGTTGAGTGGTCAAAACATACTGTCCACCTACAACTTGTGCCAATCTCATAGTGGGACCAGTTGCAGCAGGGCGCTCTGCCAATGGTCGAAGGCCTTGGCCTTCTCTCGGGGGCAGAGCACCCTGCCCTGCCCCCGGAGTTTCGTCACTCATCGCTGAAAATTCTGTAAAGAAAAAATATTCATTCAGACACTGTTTTTATCTAACTCCAAACATGAATAACCACCATGGTGATTCAACCATTTCAAAACTCAACTCACTGAAAATAAAATTCAAGGATACATAGTGAAGTAAGCTTATACTGAAGCCTAAGGAATCTCAAATTACAAACTGACCAGCATTATGCATATTTGTTGGGGTCTGTAGTCTGTATTTCATATTAGCATGGGATAACTCAAGACATTTGCTTCTGCCTACTCAATACTATTATAATATAGGTATTTACATTACAAGCTGATGATTCATATCCTGAAATTGCAAGGAATATTCACGACAAACTTGAAACAAATGTCCGAAAACTTCGAACTTTTCTGACGTATTAAATTCAAAAACTCGCAAAGTTCAGTCAAATTGGCGGTAAACTGAAGATGAAACAGAATAAATTAAAATTTTAATCTATTACAGGAAAAATGATTGTAGTAAGATCAAAAATTTTTTTTCTCTGAAATAAATAATAATCAGAGATGATTATTATTCATTTATCAGATAGGTACCTCAATTCAGATTTTCAATATATTTTAGAAGTTTTCTCAAGTGTCCAGATAGTACAGGTAAAATAAAAAGGACTAAAAAATATTAGGATTCGATTCAGAAATCACGTTTATTAATACCAAATTCATAAATAATAATTTTAATATTACAACATATTTCAACAAAGAAAATTTTTTCGGGCGCCATGTTCTCTCCGGATTCGACCCAGAAACTTACCATCATGTAATCACAAATTATTCACGACACAATTGGTCATCCGAAGTTAAAAATACAATTAACGAATTAATTATAAATAACAGTACAATTGGGTACTCCACGTAACTTGAAAATCGTGAAATATACTCAGTATTTTGAACATTTTACGCGTTAACATCAAACGCTTCGCCTTTTCAACATGGCGACACAGCAATTTTAAAGCCGCATCCAGCCAGGCTTCGCCCTTCGCCTAGGTGTAGACGAGAATGACGCGCATGTGCCAATCTTGGATGCGCAATAGCAGTTGGTGTGATGATTAGAGATTGCGATTTGTTTTGGAGTTTCGAAAAAGCAAAATATGAAACCGAGAAGAAACAATTAAAGCTTGAAAAAATTGTTTTGTGAAACATAACGGACCAATTTCTAATCCCGTCAAGTCATAAAAATTAAAAATAATTTATCGTAACATGCGTTTCTACTTCAGTTGATATCCATATGAATATCGCTCGATATACCTAAGGATTTACCTTAAAATGAGCTTCATTATATCTCAAATACGAGTCTAAATGTTACTGTGAACGTGAACAGTAGTACAAGATGGTTAGGAAATGTTCAACTGGTGATTACTGTTTTCTTACCAACGTTTTATTCACCATGTGGTTCAACCGGTCATTGCACTTTAATTTTAATCGGCGACTTAGTCAAAGCAGTATATGTATATTCGAAGACTTTCCGCTTTTTCGAAACACAACTCTGTCCACAATAGCATCCCATCTTGTGGTGAGAACACGCAGCATTTGCATATACAAAACCTTTCCGCTTTTTCAAAACAAAACTTTGTCCAAAAGAACACCCCATCGTAAAGGCACTTTTGCGAACAGAATCCTTTAATCTACAGACAAGGTAAAAGATACAAAATACAATAACGCAACTCCGAAGGAGGTACAAAGAGTTTAGTTGGCATGTTGAATAGTAAAGAGCCACTTACCATTTCCATTGTGTAGTTTCTTTCATTTTAGAACCGTTTTTGATAATGATTTCAACCCTGTCGACGTTTCCGTTCAGTACAATGTTGCCAACGTGGAAAGTTCATGCCGGGCTTGTACGAATTTTGTATTCATTCTGAAATAAAAACGTATACGACGTTATGATGACTGCGTCTAAAGCTGGATTCAGGCAGATCCGAAATTCGATCGTACGACGACCCGATAGCTTTCTGATTGGTTTAAATTTAAATTTAGACCAATCAGAAAGCTATCGGATCGTCGTACGATCGGATTTCGGATCTGTCTGAATCCAGCCTAACAGCTTAAAGCCGCTGAACAAAATTTGACAGTTTTCCATGATAAAATGTCAAATTTTTTGAAGCGGCTTTAGGCTGGATTCAGACAGTTCCGAAATTCGATCGTACGACGATCCTATAGCTTTCTGATAAGTCTGAATTTAAATTCAAACCAATCAGAAAGCTATCGGATCGTCGTTAAATCGGATTTCGGATCTGTCTGAATCCAGACTTAAGCGTTGTAAGCTGTTAGACGCGGCCAATGTCGAAGTTCAAACTCCATACGCCAGTTTGATTTCACTTTCACATCACACTGAACCCACTAAACGAACACAAATAACATTTTTATTGGTGAAACTAGTTCGTTACTCGTGTATCTCTATCTTTTATTTATAACTTGGAACATGAAGGATAGAAATACACTGAATGTATAGCAAAGACAATGCAGTTATTCTCTGGCGCACTGGTTTATCTATGATTGATGTCGATGATTCAAAGGCTGGTTTCAGACGGATCCGAAAGCTTTCTGATTGGTCTAAATTCAAATTTCGACCAATCAGAAAGCTATCAGATCGTCGTACGATCGGTTTCCGAATCGGTAAATGTACCAATTAATTTTGGTTATCGTTATCCTCTTAAAATTTAAAATTGCTTTATGTTTTGTAGGATGAAATTGTCATCTGTGGAGTGAAGTTTTGAAATAATGAATCTTTTATCCGAGCATAGTCATAAGTATTTCAATTCCTCTGTTATTAACTCTTTAAACATCAAACGTGTGTTCACTGTTTTGGACTTCCTTAGCTATGATATAAAGTTCATTGAAAAATCTTCGACTTTAACCTACAAGGTATATATTATGAGGTAGCAGCCTATATATTTGTAGGATCTTAAGCTTCTCAATTGCTGTTTCTTCACTATCATAAATTATCAAGTAAGTTTCTTTATAGAAAGTGTATGCTGAAAAGATACCTCATATTCTTTTAGGAAATATTGGATATTCGAAAAGAATTATTGAAGAAATATTCTGCTGCTCCAGAGAATGCTTTCGTTTGCTACCAATATATTTTGTCTCACTCTGCTATTATTCAAACTGGAGTGAAAGAGTGAGTAGCACATTTTTCAACTCTCTATGAGTTTTTGCAACTTGAGTGAATTCATTTGAAGTATGAAAATGAACGCTGATTGTGGGGAATAACTTATCGGGATCTGTAAGAAAAAAAACAGTTCAAACAAAAAGTTCAATTAGATACTAGATACATGAATACTCATTTAAATCTGCTGCTGGTCTGAAGTAATGATAACTCTTAGTGCAAGTCTTAACAACGTGCTTGAACATACAATCATCTGAGAACTTCCCAGTATATTTGGCAACAAATCCCTATTTTTCAGCTTGGATCAATTATTGGGAGGAGGACTATTTACTGGAAATATTTACGAAATTTGTGGTCAACCTTCCTCTGGAAAATCATTGTTTTGTTTGACTCTCATAAAAAATGTAGCTTTGAGTATGAATGATGCTATAACTTATTATCTGGATACAAAACATGACTTTCAGGCTCTAAAGCTCAAACGAATGATCAGCTGTCTCGGCAAGGTAATAAGCAACAACCTATTATAACATCAACTTTCTTCACAGGCTTTGTTGCAGGAAAAAGTAGTTGAAGTAATGAACAGTATTTCGGTGAGGCGACTGAAAACACAGGATGAACTTCTGAATAGTTTGTTAGAATTAAAGGAAGTGGTTCAAAATGGGTCTAATGTGAGACTTATCATTATTGATTCATTACCACCTTTATACTTTCAGTCTAATAATCACACAGATAGTAATAGCTTTTTGAATCACATAGTTAATATTCTAAGATATTTGGTAATAAAATTTAATGTCATAGTTATAGTAACAAATCTAATAACTCTGTGGAACGAAGGAGATTTCAAAAACAAGAATTCTATGAAAGAAAGAATTGCATGTGGAAGCTACTGGTACAGTGTCCCAAATGTACGACTGAAGTTCAAGAAGGAAGATAGAAAATGTGATATTACTCTCACCAAATCGATCAGAATTATACCGAAAATTAATCACTGTTTAGTAGAGATAAATGAGAAGGGTTTCATTTGATTATAACTTGTGAACTCATCAGATTTCATTTCAGGAGTTGACTCTCTCTGTGGTGAACAATTGTCTTGTAAGGATTGTATGTGCACTAACGGGGTGCTTTTTAATGATTTCAAGTTGATTAAAATTAAAAAAAAATCAATGACCTGTCCATTTATTATCAAAAAGCCCTAACAGAATTTCCTATGCTTCTTAGAATTTTTCAATAAAATTTATAGATGGCACCACTATACATAACACATTGGAAAATTCTATAAGCAATTATCTTTCATTACACAGTAATGTTCAAGTCTTACTATTCTTCATATACTGCTGCATTACTTTTTTACCAGGTATCAATCCCTGAGTTAAACCAGGTCGTTTTCTCTTTTTATTCTGAATAA
The DNA here is from genome assembly GCA_032362365.1 of Zygogramma bicolorata. NCBI lineage: Eukaryota > Metazoa > Arthropoda > Insecta > Coleoptera > Chrysomelidae > Zygogramma > Zygogramma bicolorata. The sequence continues at coordinate 25,460 of JAVJAQ010004148.1, read as the reverse complement.
GACAGTCTTCATCTAAATTTTCTGGTTTGGTTTCCTGAAGACTGGGTACACTTTGACCCTTTTGAATACTTTCACACACCACAGAATTTTGGAAGGCAGATAATTTTTCAGTTTCAATTTGGTCCCTGGATTTCTGAATATCGGAATCGTGCGCAAATTTGCAGTTATGTCCAAACCGACATCTACCCTTTCGGTAATTCCAACAAATTTTTTTTCCATTGATCACAACTACATTATCTTTCGTTTCAACCATTTTCACATGCTTCTGTAATATAGCTGCTTTAGCATTATCAGCTTCGATGAACGGATTCTTGAATACAGATGACTTTGAATTTCTAGTGGAGTTATTTTCCTCTCCAAAGTTGGGGGCAGGCAACTTAGGTTTTGAGGATATTTTCGAACCATCTTCTTTATCACTGAAACATATGACAGCTGACCCATTTTTAACTAAATTGAATAAAAATGTTCGTAAAGATTGGTGGAGAAAATTGTGTAACATATAGTAAGGGGTTGTTTCACTTCTGTGAAATTTGCACAACAAATCAGGATTTCTAGTGGATTTCACGATCTCAAAATGGATTTCTACGGACTTTTCTACACCGGATTTCCGAAGTAAAATACCCCTCGACAAATGCATTTTTCAAGTAAAAACATAAGACATTCTGTAAATGAACAAGTTACAAAATATTCAATACATTTCAAGAAACCTATGAAAAAAATCAAGAAAATTAACTTAAATAAATCCGCTCTATGTCGAGGAATTTTCATACCAGAAAGTATGATGTTCTAGATAATATATTCTGACGATTGTACCTACCTAGTCACCTTAGTTTCTGACTCCACATCAGATGATGAATTATCGGAATCAGAAGAGCTTTCATAGTCAGGAACAAGGGACATGCTTATTTCGGCTAGTCGATTGAATATTGAACGTTATTATATCATTAATTTCTTATTTGGGCAAAAAGCATGAAACATCTATATTTCCCTGGATCTTGAATTGGATATTTTTGGCAAAGTGTAATACAAACAACACATTATGGTTACGTTTTCCCAAGGTTGAAATTACTGAATCGATTGTTATTGTTTTGTCAAAAACTCTAGACACCATTTATCAGATTGAGGAGGTTTACAGTAAATTTGGTAGATGGTGCAAAAATCGAATTCCGTCAACTTTTGACATTTGCATTATGATTTTGGCTGGATTCAGACAAATCCGAAATCCCATAGTACGACGATCCGACAGCTTTCTGATTGGTCCACTGAACTTATTATTTCTATGGATTGGTCTGAATTAAAATTAAGACCGACTAAGGCTGGATTCAGACATATCCGAAATCCTATCGTACGACAATTAGATAGCTTTCTGATTGGTCCAAAGTGGTTTGAATTCAAATTGAGCCACATATCCATTCTTCAAATGTTCACACTGACAATAATTCCACACCAATCCTATCAGTGTTTGCAAACTATCCAGTAAAAATGTTAATCACAGTTTCAGCAGATTTGAGTTGCCGCAGGTTATTACAACAAACGACCCCACTGTTTACTCAATGAATTCTCTTTTTCAAACTGAAACATCCTGTGCTGAAAGTGCTGAAACTCTCATCGCTTCATGCATTCATGCAGTCTATTCATATCTTCCAATCTTATACTGTCAGGTGTACACTTCGGTGAATATAACAAACGTTTGAAAAAGTTGACTTGCGCACGCTCTAACACATCTGAGTATCGTGAGCCCCACATCTCTACTCCATAAGATAGGGAGGACAAAATAATAGAGTTATAGAGCTCTATCCCACCATTCCAAGAATGCGTCTTGGACCTAATCATCATATTCATCACAGCCCCAGATGCTTGAATAGCTTTTTTTAATATTCGTGAATTGGTACTTCGCCAAAAAATCCTAAAAATACAGGACGAACCGCTGAAATATAATATCTTTAATAATGGTTTGACCTGTGAAGTTCAATGGTATTTATAGGAAGCAGCTCGTCCGAATATATTATCACTTCCCGCATACGGTGAATATATCTCCGAACTAGGGACGAAAATCACTATTTATTATTTTGTGTTTGGTTATCTAGTTGATCGGCGGTACTAAGCCTACTGATATATTAGGACGAGCCACATCATACAGTTGCGATTGAACTTCACAGGTAATTCGTTCAATTGGGATTTGAAGGGAACGATACCGTCATTGAATGAAAATTCCAATAAATGTCAAAGTGATGGAATTCAGTTGAAGTCTTGGTCAAAGTGGCACTGCGATATAATTTTCAAATTTTGAAATATGATCAAAGTGATAACTAATATGTTTGTCACGCACAATTCATGGTTAACTTTCATAAAACGCTTGAAAACGACAACAATAGCTGAGTTCGATTATTAAGCTCTGAGCGCTCACTTTGCTCGATGCCGTTCGTTTATTACAAATCGAGCTCTCCGAGCTTGTACATAGGTGTCCATTTATTCACTGAGCGAGCGAATCGAGCAAGCTCTCTCAGCTCGGCTGAGCTCAATCCACTCAAAATCGTTCGTTTATCCCAAAGCGAGGATATCGAGCGCGCAGAGCGATAACTTTGGTGTCCTTTTATTCACAGAGCGTGCATATTGAGCAGCTCATTTAGCGCGGAGCTTCGTTGAAGAGAAAATTGAGCGAAAAGATGTGACGTATGATGAAGAATAAATTTGACATTGAGCATTAAAGTGAGGTTATTTATTTTCGTTATGGAAAATTTTTTTTTTTTCAAAATTATTGCAGTTGTAATTATATTTTTCACATGTGAAAGTCATACTGACGAACTATACCTGTTTAGTAAAGAATTTTGAAAACGAACCTCTCAAAATACCTACCTACCTATAGCCTCTATTTTAGCTAGTTTCAAAAATATTCTTGAAGTTTTGAAGAATTTATTGGTTGAACAATATAGATCTAGGTTTATTGTTATACACTGAGGTAGTATACCAATCAAAATCATTTAAGAAGTGAATGCAACCTAAATAGGCCTCAAGATCATAATAACGGCACATCTTGTTCCAGGAACCATGAACTAAGTATATGATGGAAGTTTAGACCTCAAGAGTGTTTGCTATGTATTGCTGTAAATGTTCTGAAAATGGGTAATCTCCTCGACAATCTCTATAAAGATTACTCGAGTCTCAAAGTTCACCTCGAAAGAAATTGTTGAAAATATCAGTATGGCTATTAATCCTTATGTTGCAGAATGAGGAATGTGATCTACCAAAATATCAATTTTTTAATTAATTATCCTATCAGATATCTTCAATTATCTGTAATTACACAGGAGTTGTTCAAGTTTTGAAAGCTCACAATAAAAAATCAAGCTATTAGATGATGAGCCATTTACATCATCAGCGCCATTAGCAAATTTGTAAGGGATTGATGAAAAACTATTATTTTGTAACGTAGACAAAAAAATGTAACCAAGTGCCCTTCTAACAAGACTTTCGAAATGAAAGTGAAAAATCTTCGAAATGAAAATTTGCCAGAAGGTATCATGACATATGCAATACACTCGATAACAAGGCTCTACAACTCCAGGGTTAGTCATGCCTTGAAATATATTTTATTTGTCTTCAAGGTAATGGAATAACCCTCATGATAGCATGAGAAATTCAATAACAGCAAAGTTCATTGGTACCATAACATACATAAATAAATGTAATGGAAGATTGAAATTTCTGACAGCATATAGATTTTTGAAGATTGTAATGGGGACGATTATAAAGAGCTTTCAGGAGAGTTCTTTGCCATGCACCCACATGTATTATTTTTGGAATAAATAAACTGTATTATCAATTTGAATTGTCTTAATTCTATTAGTACATGTACAGCATTTCTTTCCCCATTCTCAGAAAATGCCATATGTGGCTAGCATTCACACATTCTTATTGCATTGCTATTTTCTTATTTTTGTATCAAGAGATTTATTCTCGCTGAAATAATTTATGTAGTTCGTCATCTTGTGAGAACAATCACAAATATTACAATTGAATAAACATATTTTTTTATTCTATTAGTTCATGCACATGTCCCTATTTACTAACTTCATGGAGTATGATAATAACATTTTACCTAGTACAAAAAACAAAGGTCAACTTTCACATAAAAAATTTAGAACACCTCAATAATATCTTGAAGTGAACATTTCTTTCTGCCTTTATACAAGCTGTTCCACTCCAGCAACCATTGCATCCTAATAACGTTTTAAAAAACCTCACTTGCTTGTTATCATTCGAAACGCCTTTAGATCCTTTAAAACTTGTTCTTAGGTAAGGATATGTGCAATCCCTGTCGACTTCCATTCTAAACACTGAATGGTGATACATTAGTGTTGACAATTTTCAGTTTGTTTTTCCTTATCAAAACAACATATCTCATTCTCATGTTTTACCTTATCGATAGGCATTCATATTACATTTTTTAAAACACCAAGGATATAATATGTAGAGCGTGTTCAATTTTTTCTGTGTAGCATTGGGAAACTTGGACTCCTTTCAAACACTTCCATAGTTTTTCTTCTCATACCGCAGGAATGATGTTGATTACTTATACAAAATGGAATTTTTCCTAACTGGTTATAACATGAATAGCAACTATTCCAATTTCTCTAGCATCTGCCCAAGTAGGTACAACGGACTAGCAACAATGCAGCGTATCAATGTTGATATGCTCATCATATTGGAGAAAGGAATGCCAGGCCAAGTTTGTGAGAGTACCCATATATTGAATCAACTTCATCTCATACCTATAAACACATCATTGTAAAGAAAACATAAAAATTCAACCTATCTACCTACATTTTCCTTCAACACGATCTTCATATGACAAATCTGCATGGAGAATATGGATATTCAAAGGAAAATTCGTAAACGTTCAAGCACAAATTGCTCGAAAAAGATAAAACAAATGAAAAAATATCAGGTTATGTTACACGCTCCAAAAGCTCAAAACCCGTTCGTTTTTAGATCTTAAGCTCCATACGCTCAGTGATCAGCTGATCTCAGCTCAGTCTCTACCCGCTCTACTCGATCCATGAATAATCGAACTTAGCTATTATTTCATTAACCTGCTCCTCTTAAAGTACCACAGTTTGAGAACCACTGCATAGATTTTTTGTCTTTCCGTCAAAAGTAAATAGTTATGGTTTTGTGGTTACAAATAATGTAGAAAAATGTCGAAATCTGAATCAACAAATTCAGAGATAATCACTTTCGTATAGAATAAAGCCAATGCCGTTTGCACAGGTTCGACATAAAATTAAGGTTTAACTCAAACTGAAGCTATTATATACATTGTGCAAGTAGCACCCATACTGATGAAATTATTTCTGTCAAATTGTTTAATTTTATTGTATCATGAAAGAATCATGGAAACATATGGTACTGTTGAATTGAAAACTTCTGCGACCTGCAACTTCAGTTTACCAGAAACAGTGGCGTTATATTTTTGAAAAGATGCATTATGGCGATTCGGTAATTGATGACGTAGAAGATAGAATAGTGTTTAGAATTTTGTTGAAACTAAGGCACTAAAAACATGAGTATTATCATCCGCCATTTTGTGTCCTGTCAAAACAAGGGAAGCATAAAAAGTTAACATCGAAGGAAGTCGAATGTTTCAATTGTTTTCTTAAAAAAAAATTATCTATAGTCCAAAAACCGAGTAAAATAATCGTGTGGTATGTTTGTCTGACAAATCAACTCACTATTTGTTTGCTAAAATGTGCCGAGAGTGAAAATATCAATAGTAGAAGCACGATTGACAGCTGCTACGAATTTGATGTTGGATTAGACAAGGGTGTTGTAAAAGTGCGTATCTAATAATTAAAAAAAATAGTGTACTTTGTGATAGCATCGCTTCAGAAATGTTGAAAAATATTCTTCCTCTTTCAACAGGGAATCGCAGTCTGTGATAATGTCGGGGTTGGAAAATCGCGAAAATAAGAATACCAAGTGAGGAACAGATTGTCACCCTTTTCGCAGAAAATCAGGCTCTCAAGGAAACTATTGCAAGGATGCGTTTCATTCTACAAATGTATTCCTCGACTCCGCAAGCTGCTGAATATTTTAAGAAGTATGGCTCGAAATAGCCAAAACTTTTAGCGTTGAATTGCCAGAATTATTTTTTGGAACTTCAATTGCAGTTATTGTGACACATTTTTGGGTACTAGTCTCTATAAAACCAGTGACACTACACGAAGTGATTCCAAATTGTGATTTATATCTGTTGTATGATTCTAGAATTATATACTTAGCATAATGCCACTTCCTTCCCTAAACATATTCACAGTTCTACTGGAAAGACATAATAACAAGACCAAATTTACTAAGCATTCGGATATACACGATTACAACACCAAATCTGCAGACTTGTTGAATCTCCAACGACACAGACTAGCTGTAAGCCAACATAATTCTTTAAATCTCAATTTATATAATGCTCTCGATGAATCAATTCATGATGACTATTAGAGTCAAAAAAATTCAAAATTACAATTAAAAGTTTTTTTCTTGAAAACTGCTTCTACAGTGTATCGTAATACCTCCAAAAAGCCAACTCTCTTAGAGTCTAGCTCTATGAAGTATAGCACACAGAACTCAAGCTTGCTTTTATGTACCTTACGTCGCACTATTTTATACATATCTTTCTGTCTTCACAATATTTTATGTATTAGGTACTATTAATGTAATCTCATTTTTAATTACTTTTAATATTGTCACAAACAATATGGTCTCAATGTTTGAAAAAAAATTATGAGAATTGTATATAATCAGCCATAAATTATAAATTCCAATGTTTATATACAACCAGATATCTTATATACAACATATTATCTTATTTGTAAGTAAATTTGTCAAATCCAAAATTGAGGTTAGAAGTTATGATTGCGTCGGAAATTCAAAGAAAAATTCCATTCTGGAATGAGCTGAGGTATTTTCAGCTTAAGTTGAATTCAGTTTTATTCTAATGAGGGATTTGGAATTTCGGCTGAATTCACGCAATTTTATGCTATAAAACACTTGCAATTCCGGAAATATGTCACTGATTTTACTTTACATTATATTGATATTTAAGCAGAAATATGTTTACTTACTGCGTACGGGCGAAGAGAAAACACGATTTTGTATCACTCAGAGGCACTTTGATATTATTTTCACCATTTTTTCGGAATATAATAGCTTTTTCCTGGTGAAGGTCCCAATGTTTACATTTGGTTTACATATACTTCTTCACATCGCCAGGACACAAAATGGAGGACGATAATACCTATACTTTTAGTGCTCTATTGAAACCCCTTCAGCAATAAAATATGGCTCAAGACTATGGGTGCGTTCCACTAAGCGATCACAACGATCACGCTCACGACCACAGTTTTTCCCGTTCCACTTACCTGCGAGCGTTACTGTCGTAAGCCCAAGTGGAATGGACTATGGTTCGTTTTGAGCGTGGAGGTAAATAATACAAATGGGGAGTTAGTAAAAAGAACACAAAATATTTAAGACGTTGAGTTTTAATCTGAAAGCCTTATAAATAAACAAATAATTATCATTACATTGATTTATATTGAAAGAATAGATAATTAGTGGTGTATTTCATTAATTTAAGTTCGAATATTATTAAAATGTCTTTGACGGCAACAGTTGGATATTTGGTGATGCGTCGTAATAATGCTTCAGAAAGTAGTTCATCCAGTTCAGATGAAGAATGGTCTACAATTTTACAAAAATATGATTGTGAAAAAAGAAAACTTCGACCACGTATTATTGCTTACGATAACGTAGTTTATCGTTACTCCGATGATGAATTCAAAAGTCATTTCAGGTAAATAATTTTCTTGCGCATATCTATAACATTGTAGATTATGAAAATTTATCTAATGTAAGTCTTTGTTGTTTTTTTTAGACATTCAAGAAATACATTTAATTATTTACATGAATTAATACGAGAGCACGGCTAATTTTCTCAACGCTCACGCCGACCCACCTCTTGAGATGGCTCGTTGTGAGCTTCGCGTGAGCGTTAGTCATGACGTCATGAGTGACGTTTTCGCCGCGACCACAACGACCGCGGTCGTTATGTGGACGACTAAGGGTGCGTTCCACTAAGCGATCACAACGATCACGCTCACGACCACAGTTTTTCCCGTTCCACTTACCTGCGAGCGTTACTGTCGTAAGCCCAAGTGGAATGGACTATGGTTCGTTTTGAGCGTGGAGGTGAATAATACAAATGGGGAGTTGGTAAAAAGAACACAAAATATTTAAGAGGTTGAGTTTTAATCTGAAAGCCTTATAAATAAACAAATAATTATCATTACATTGATTTATATTGAAAGAATAGATAATTAGTGGTGTATTTAATTAATTTAAGTTCGAATATTATTAAAATGTCTTTGACGGCAACAGTTGGATATTTGGTGATGCGTCGTAATAATGCTTCAGAAAGTAGTTCATCCAGTTCAGATGAAGAATGGTCTACAATTTTACAAAAATATGATTGTGAAAAAAGAAAACTTTGACCACGTATTATTGCTTACGATAACGTAGTTTATCGTTACTCCCATGATGAATTCAAAAGTCATTTCAGGTAAATAATTTTCTTGCGCATATCTATAACATTGTAGATTATGAAAATTTATCTAATGTAAGTCTTTGTTGTTTTTTTTAGACTTTCAAGAAATACATTTAATTATTTACATGAATTAATACGAGAAGATTTAGTTCGGCACGTTCCTGGATGCCCTACGATTTCTTCCTATCATCAATTGATGATTTTCTCAACGCTCACGCCGACTCACCTCATGAGATGGGTCGTTGTGAGCTTCGCGTGAGCGTAAGTCATGACGTCATGAGTGACGTTTTCGCCGCGACCACAACGACCGCGGTCGTTATGTGGAACGACTAAAGGAGCATTTTGATCGTTGTGAGCGCTTAGTGGAACGCACCCTAAAGGAGCATTTTGATCGTTATGAGTTTGTGAGCGCTTAGTGGAACGCACTCTATGTGACGTCAGATTGTCAATGTTGTCAACTGTCTGAATCAAGTCGATGTCGATGGGTTTCAATCGACAAGTGTCAAAAGTGATATCGGTAGTACAGCGAAGAGACGATTTTATTTCTTGAATTTCAAATTCAATAAAAACTGGTGAAACGAGTGAGTTACATTCATCAAGAAGAATCGACGGAAGTTCCAGTAATTTCGCTGTTATTTTCACTGACTTGTCAGCATTCCGCTGTGCGAATGATTTCTACAATTCTCAAATAGGTATGTTTTGATTTGTATTTCTATTCAATGTTTATATTTCTGGGCTAATCAATTTTGAGATGTTTATATTTACAAATAGCTCATTTCATAAATGACTGTATTGTCAGTTATCAGCATTACGAAATATTTGAAATTTTGAATCAGACTTCTATTCTGCATTATGAGCGTATCAAAGTAGTTTTTCAATTCATTTTTAATTCTGCTGGCCCACTACAGGGCAGGGAGATGTTTAAATTTACAATTAGCTCATTTTATAAATAACTGTATCAGCATTACCAAATATTTGAAATTTTGAGTCCAACTCCTATTCTGCATTGAGTCTATATCAAAGTAGTTTTTCCCAGTACAGTGCCTAACGAGCCTCTCTGCATGGGTTATATCAATATATAACCATCTTAATTCAGATTCCGAAATATAGTGCAATACCTCGTGCAATACAATCAATTTGTTGTTTCTGGCGTGATACATAAATTTTTATTTTCTTACTTTCGATTTTGTCTAAGAGAACGATTTGTAGTGAATACGTTAATAGAGACGTTATGTGTAGGCATTTTTCAATTAGTTATATATTCAATTTTTTTTGATTTTGGAAAAAACTATTTTTCAGGAAATGATGATTCGTTTGAGTTTATGATTTTTTCGAGGATGACTGTTAATCTATTATTTCCTACTGTCAGTCATGTATTATTCATATCTACTATTGAGTTGCCTCATTGATTCTGCCTATCTGGCATATGAAATATTCAAACAGAGGTTCGTTCCTCTTTTCAATGATTTCTGGAAGTAACAAAATTCTGACCTCATTATTCTATGAATTTTATTGAACTGTGACTCCAATTCGGGGATTTTGTTCACTGTCAACTTCAAACTTGGTACTTAGATTTCGACTTTCCTGATTATTTTCCGATTATTTGGCTAACCACCTTTACGAAAAAAAAAAGATCCGGTTTCTAAGGTAAGATTCTGAAGGCAGAATCTGAAAAAGATATCAAACTGAAGGGAAATTCTTTTTTTTTATTTTTCTGACTTAACAGGCAATATTGTTTGGTCCTTCGAGCCTGATAAGTTGATTTTGTCAATAACTGGTTCCTTTTCATAATAGATACTTCGGAAATCCGTGCACTATCCTTTATATTTTCGATAATAATGATTCTATTTTATTATATTATGATCCATACAGAGAGAACCGATTTCTGAATAAAAAATCGCATGTATTACACCGTAAAAGCAGCAGTCCAGCGATTAATGATTTAATACAGCTGTGTGTAATTGAAGTGTGGCACAAATGAATATTCTCACTTGTCCAATTCGAATATAAGTATTCAATCGTAATTTGGATGGTGGATTTTTTATTATTGACTCTGCAAAGCAGTGGCGCGCCATCAATACTATCTCTCGTAAAAACTGAATAATCGCTGTAATAAACCTCCTATTATTCCGTAACAGGCAGGGGTTGCTTGAAAGAGTGTGAAGAGTGACATGGAATACGAATTACTGTACATTTAGTATTAGGGGGGGCTCTGACTCTTCCTATGCCTAAGCTACAACCTTTAACACCTGACCTGATACTGACACTCTCGCTGACACCTAATAGTACCCTATATTGCAGTTCTGCCTCCGAAAGAAGAAAAACTTGGAGCTATAAAAAATCACAAACTTCAAAAAATTAGGTACGCACTGCGTGTTACTCCCAAGTCAGACCCATAATTTGAGTTTATTGGAACACTATATATACTTCTTCCAAAGACTGTGCACCTTGAATTCGCGTTGATCTCAGAAATAATTCAGGTCGAATCTAATGGAAAACTGTTGAAAGTTGGTTTTCAATGTAGTTTTTTGTAATAAATTCAAACAAGTTGTAAGTCACTCTGTATGCTTTGACATAGTATTCCTTTATACCCATAGTATAGTATAATTTTTGTACTTTGAGCGATGTTTTTGTGTGTAACTAATGCCAGACAGCCTGTAAAAAGACTCAATTATTTGAACCAGGAAGTGGTTTCGTTATAGATTGTCTCTCTTAGTGAATCGGAAATTATTCTATAATTCAACGATTTCCTTCTCTTTCCATTCGAATTCATTCGGTGTATTTGATGGCATACTACATTTCTCTTTCAACAATTGATATTCCAATTATTCTCTTAGATGGTTTATAGTTTATAATATTCTATATTTAATACCAAACGCAATCGATTGAAGTCCTTCAGCAAATATACCTTGTAACCCCCTATTCCTATGCTCAGAAGTGGCGTAGTCATTTGCGAACCATATAAACTGACATCCTTCAATACGACAAAGGAATTCCTCGGTCTTGAGCCGAGCACTTAACCGTTGGGCTGATTCCAGTCCTTGAATTCCTACTCTCCATGAGATTACATTAGTGATTTTCTATTATATATGTCGAAATTCTAGGTGCGCAACTGTTCTTCCTACTTCCTACATCTCTAGCCCTTAATTTATCAGGAAACAGGTGATGTTGCTTTTCGTTTTGCTTGCTACCTTCGTGGATTTTGAAATTAAGTGCTAGTGTTTGAAACTTGTTTCGAACTCTCGACGTTAATCCGGCACTTGTAGGCCGTTAATCCACTGGTAAAAAGGAAAATTATTTCGCATCGTATGCCCTCCAAGATATGTAAATATGCATATCCCACATAGACGAAGAGTAAAATTAATTGGTGTATGAAACATGGGTTGGTGATGAGTTATGTACCAAGGGTATAAAGTAGATGTTTATGCCTTGAGGGCTACTATTTTGGTACATAACAACTTTTATGTCACACATGTTTCATCAAAATATTAATACTTATTGTTGTGGTTGTTAGGGACACACAGTAAAAATTGAAACATAAACATGCAGAAACATTTTCGTCTTTATAGCCCGTGCGGTCCATAAAGTGAACTTTATGCTTCCACATGCCGTAAAGTGAACTTTATGCCCGCACGGATCGTAAAGTGAACTTTATGCCCGCACGGACCGTGAGGTGAACTTCATGCCCGCACGGTCCGTAAAGTGAACTTTATGCCTGCACGGACCGTAAATTGAACTTTATGCCCGCACGGCCCGTAAATAAAAACTTTATGCCCGCAGGGTCCGTAAAGTGAAATTAATACCCGCCCAGACCGTAAAGTGAACTTTGTGCTCGTATATGCATAAGGTACATTGTTTTGTAGTTGGTAAGCAATAAAAACACAATTATGAACTAGTATGAAAGTTAATTAGCTATTCCAAAATGAAATAACTGAATTCTACAATCATGCTTCTTTCGAGACACCTTCGAAATGCAATGTAATTCGGCAAGGCATGTTCAATTTACAGGGCGTATACGATTTTCGAAAATGTAATTAATTCGACATCGGTATGAAATAGTCAATTTTGATTTTTCGTAGTATTGCAGTTACGTATCGGGGTAAATGTACCAATTTGCCTTAAAACATATACTAATTCAAAGCTTCTCAGACGAGAGAAAATTTAAAAAATTGGTTTCAATTCCTAGGTTATGCTCACTTGCATTTCTGTGAAGTGTATAAAGTTAGTTGTGCATTGGGAAATGGCATACAAGTCGATTATTATAAAATACTTGATTTGAGAACTGTGCAAATTATGAAAGCCCAATCCAACGATAGTACAGTTAATGACATTGCAATTTTTCATTTAATATTGATCAAATAATATTGCAAGTTCGATAGCATACAATTTACTTAGTATTTCGTTTGATATGCGTGGCATTCATCAACGTTGATTCTAGAACGCATTTTTGTTTAATGGAATATATACTTTCACTAACATATGTTCCATGGCTACCAATTAATTTTATTATTTGATTGTGTACATTTTTTATATTTATCGATACTTTCGAGAGCATATGCGGTGAGAACATTCTGATTTTTGGCAGAGGACTGAGATTTTATCAACTTCCCTGTTCTATGGTGTTTTTAGTTTACCTACTTTCCTGGCCATCTCCAAAATTTTGAAACTGATTCTAGTACACCAATCTCTACAAGCATGATACTGAATTGCAAATCAGAAAAATTACCAAGCATCTAGAGTTATGGTAATTAAATCGAATACAGTTCCCGACAGAAAAAGCACCATATGCACCATATGAATTTTTAATCTATTTTTACTAAAAGTTGATATAGCTGGGGTGTATTATTTTGTATGGTGTACGAGGTACTTCAAGAGATTTAGGTAAGGTTCTTAAATGAATAAATGATGAGATTGGAACCTTTGGTGTAAAAGTTGAAACTGTTTATACAGATCAATTACTATAACACCAAACTGATATTATTTGCACTCGAGGCGCCTTTCGCTAACAAGGTTAGCGTCTTCAGCAGAGAGAAATTGATACTACCAATTCATAAATTTCCTCCTCCTGAATCTCATGATCTTGCCAGCGAAAGAGGCGTCTAGTACAAAGAATATCAGTTTGGTGTTGAGGAAGGTAATTTTTGAAAATATGGAAACATTTCATTGAGAAATGTCCGAATAAAATTTATACTCGGATCTGCAACTAGAGGCATCTGAAAAGGGTTCCCAAACTTTTTTATTCATAGACCACTTTGAAAATTTTGCTGGTACCGTTGGACCCCCTGTAGCTATATTCTTTCCATGTTCTCAAAACTCAATAGATCAGATCTAACTATAGAAATTTGCGTAACGGTTGCGTTCCAGCCACGAATCAACAGTTTTCGAAAAAGGAGTGATAATCGATTGGTTAATTAATTATATTAATTCATTATGCTGTGAGTGGATGTCAGAAATGTAAAGGTGGTCTTTTACCAACACTGGTAAACACTTACATCGATTCACTTTTCTTTTCGGAATTTGGGAAACAAATGTGTAACGTTCATCCTTGGCATTCGTGATTATAGTGGTGATGAATCAAACAATTTCATGTAACATTGCGAGCACACAAAATATGATCTGCTTACATTGAAAGGTGAAGTCAAGCAAACATTTTAGTTCTTCAATATCGAAACCATAAAAATTTCCGTGGACCCCCGCTTACGAATTGTGAACCCCCATTTTTTGGGAGCGCCACTTTGGGAATCAGTAATCTAAACTGTTGAAAAAATACGTTTCGCTCCCTACGAGTGATGACAAACCAAAATGAACTGTGCGTGATATTTAGTTCCTCTTCATTTTGTTGGATTTGAAAGAGAAATATTGGAACAGATAGTGGCTGAACGGCCAGAGCATAAAAAAAAATTGACGAGAAATATAAATATCACCAATTTTGGACTTCTCAATCCAGAGAAGACGAATTCCAGGAATGTATCTGTTCGAATGGTATATAAGCGGAGCACTCGGCGGAGCATTTCATCGAACAGAGCGAAGTTCATTTAGGAGTTTTAGTAAAGAGCGTTTTGTAAAAAATTTAAAGGTTCAGTTAGAAAGTGAGTTGAGCAGTCTATGTGACATCTGACCGTTTGAAAATTGGTCTGAAGCAGTCAGAGGCATGCGCAAGATGAATATTGGAGAGCGAAATTCATTTTGCGCATGCCTCTGACTGCTTCAGACCGTTTGGAAATGGGGATGACGGATGCAAAGCTCTACCACTAGGAGCGCCACCACTGCATGTACCTTTGACAGCCTCTCAAGTCAAATGACAACAATTTAAAACATTAAACGTCCCTTCTTTGCAATAATTAAGAATATAAAGATTTGAAATCGACATAAAATGGTTTTATGTAGTGCATTCGGATGTAAAAATGTAGGTACGCATTTATTTCCAAAAGAAACAAAACTGAAAAAGCAGTGGGAAGTAGCCCTGAAAAGAAAGAGCTTTCAGGCTTCTGAACATTCTAGATTATGCTCCAGTCACTTACAAAAGAACGTAGCAGGGCTAGTAGATGGTTATTATGATGATTTTTAACGAAACACCTCTGTAATCAGTTTGAATTTTTTACTTTTCACCCAGATCTTTTTTTTCCTTTGAGGGATCCACAACGTTCCCTCAACAAACTTTTCAGTTCTGGTACAGACAAACATCCATATCTATCGGTTGGAGAAAACATCCTTATGATTCTTACGTATCTTTTGAAAATATTCATTAAAATAAAAATAAAACATAACCTGCAAAATCACTCGTTAGGCACGTGCAGTCGTGCTGCCACCTACTAAAAGCTTTGGGTCATCTTCCCCATTGGTGCTAGAACAAACCTAATAAAAATAGTTCAGTGTTTCTCGGAGTATTATTTATAAAAGGAACCCCGGAATATCGTAAGAATAGGGTCGGAATGTTGGTGATAAATAACTATTCAATACGTATGGTCAATACGGAGAAACCATCGTAAGATACGATGGAGGACATTGGAATTTATTCGAAATCAATTTGCGCATTTAGAGAGACGACGGCAGGAGGAAAAACAAGTAGAGGAAAAGCGACGACAGTAGGAAAAACAAGAACGGGAAGAAGCACCTCAGAAAATTCTTGAATATCATAAAAGAGTGCGAGAAGTTGAAGAAAAACTCCAGAAAATTTTAGAACAGAACTAAGAATGAATTAGAACAAATAAAGAAACAATGGAAAGCAGACTTTCAGAAGGTTCTTGAACGTCAAGGCAAAGGAAGATGTCGAGAAAATCGACGAGTTCAATAATAAAGTGAATTCAGTGCGACAGAAGATCGCCGATGCAACAAGAATTTCCGTGAAACGATCTCCATTTCATGGACAGTCGTCCAAAAATTGATTTTTTGTGCATTTCGTGAAATTATTTCGAATGATTGTGAATAAAGTAGTATACAAACATCGGCAGAAGGTAACATTTCTATTTCTCTCTCGAGAAATAGCTTACCTTGGCCTTCTGCCTCGGTAGGCAATATTTTTCTCTTAGGAGAAATTATGTAATTTCCGCCTCGGTATGTAATACCGTGATATAATGGACGACTATTATCGTTTCAGGGATTGATGCAATTTTTCTGTCGCTGTCTCTCGTACCGTGCATAAACTTATATTTAACGTTCCCGTTGATCAAACGTCCAAAGTTTTTTCCGAGACGTATTCAATTTATTCTTCCCTCGTTCAACTCATCATTTTTATCTCTTCGTAAAGCTGGAAAATAAGACAGTTTCATGCAAACGTAATTTAGCAACTTGTGGTGAATTTTAGCGCAACTCGTTGAAATCTCGGACGTAATTCTCTCAGCCGTTCTGCTCGGTAATTCTCTCTCCAGTTCGAGTTTATTATAGCAGCACAGCCATATTCTAAATTCATCTTTCCAGATAATCCAATTTGTCACGTCGACTATCTAATCCTCAACATGCTTTCGAAATATTTCTGTGAACGACACACTAGAAATAGAAAAAACCAACTTTCCTGAGGATCAGACTAACGTCTATTAGTGGCCCGTAAATTTAAATGAGGAAATGGAAATGAATTTTGGTGTAAGAATAAAATTTATCTAATCGAAATAATCGGTAAATGCAAATGTGCAGGAAATTAAACGAAAATAATATTGAAATGAATATAAAATATAGCTGACTGAAACACAAGCTTCTTCAGGCGTGAAATAGTACGTACAAGAACACTGTATAGTGAAAGTCGTGTAGCGGTTTTGTAAATTGTCCAGAGGAAATCAAACAATAGAGTGTTTATTTTCAATTACAATATAAATACTTTTATCTAAACCCGTACTCTAATAAAACACTTATATGCCCACAACCCATTTTGTAATGAAATCCATTACGATACAGATTTTTCATTACGATACAGATTTACAACCAATAGAAACCCATTATTTTTCAATCAAGCATGATGTGCATGCTCTGCATTTGACATTTGTCAAGTCAAAATCGGTATAGGTATTGAACTTTTGAAGAATATAGCCAAACTTCGATAATCATAACAAAATGTCTGATACCAGCGATATGGAAGAATCACCTTCGACACCTTCACCGACAGAAATACAGTTAGAATGATTAAATTTTTCATTTGACAAATGCATGATTTATTACTTATTTTTTCATCAAATTTTGTGGGCTCTTCGTAGCCGAGCCGTCTGTGGCGCTGATATTCTAGCTGAAGGAGACATTGGTTCGATTCCGGTCTCGAGTAATCTTTTTTTTTTTTGATTTTTTATCTTCTTTTCATATCTAATCGTTTTATTTCTCGAAGTAATACTATTAATTACAATTCTGTGGCATTTTTCAAAGAAATTCGTTAAATTAGTTTTATTGTGTGCAATATAAATATAATATTTGTAGTTCTTCACTATTTATCGGGTGTAGATAAAATAGCGTATGCAACTCTCATGTAATGGTTATTAATACACTCGCATAAACCATACGAAACTCACCTTCGGCTCGTTTCGTATCCCGGTTTATGCTCATATATTAATAACCATCATAGGTGTGCAGACAAATATAAGGATCGCGATATCGTGGCGGAGACAGAGCTAGTCAGAGAATTGGTATCACAGAAAGTTTGTGATAAGACAGTTTTATTCAGAACTAAGTGTTGAGAGTTATTGAGATCTAAGTGGAGCAGAGCTTCGTGCGGAAGGAGAATTGTTAGTACAGACAGTTTTAGTAGCGAGCGAGCATTGGAAAGTTACGGAGCGATTTAAGTGATTGTGTTGTATTGTATTGTGATAGAGAGTTATAATAAAAGTAGTTTAGTGTTCTTTGGTGTTTTAATCGACGAACCCAAGGATATATCGTAACAGTGGTGTCAGAATTGAGATTTTCCAAGGAAATATCGTAACAATATATATGTATTGGCTTCCGCGGTCGGATATGTGCTGATGAACCGCGTCTGGAATTGTTCTTCTGTCGACGTTTCGGCTCCCACTTTGGAGCCATTCTCAAAACTCAAGACAAGATATATTTGTAGTTGTGCAATGTTATTTGTTTATTTATAATTTATGATTTTAATTTTGTTTAATAAATCTCAGGGTTCCTTTGAGTTATTGTCTGTGAAAATATATTGATTTATGTTGGGAGACTCTTGTGCAAAGTCGACCAATAATAGTGCATTTTTTGCACCTCAGGTGGATTCAGCAGGAAAGCAATCCGAAAAATACTAGTCAGAAAAAAATATAGAATTCATCAAAAAATGTTCAAATGGATAAACAAGAAATGTCAACAGTGTGATCATTTGATGATACAAGCAATCAAAACGAACAAAATAAATAAGTTGTTCATGAATAATTTCCTATCTTATGTTCAAATTCACTATATGATCAGAAAATATTGAGAAACTCAGATTAAAGCGCACAAAAATGTCTTGATATTGACAACTACATATTATCGTTCTACGATACACTCGAATTCCGTGCGATTTATAACTACTTCACCTAATTCTAGCGTTGATTCGGAATGTTCCATCTCATGAAATAGTCTGATCATAATAAAAAAAAGCATACTAGATAAAATTGTTCCTATCATCACTCACGGAAATTGTTCAAAGAAAAAAAGGAATCGAATTGTTCATGAGCTCAAGGGTTATCATATGCATTTGGAAAATATATGTTGCAACGATATTGTTACGAATCTCCTAGCGCCGGCCCTGACGATCATTAACGCAGAATAATATGAGGGGTCGAAAAGCGAACGTCATTTTTCCAGGAACTCGTGAGTAGAATTAGATACACATCATCGAGGCCTCTCTCGAAGATTCTCCATAGGCGTACGCGAGTATATAAGCAGACACTTCATCGCGCAGGAGACAGTTATTTAGAGAGAGAGTTTAGCAAAGTTATTCGGATAGTTATCAGAGTTTCGAGCTTAGTGGTGAGAGCTTTGTTATTGCTAAGTGCAGAAGTCGAAGTGGAGAATTTATATTACAGTTTTATTACCGGGTGTTGAAAAGTTAGCGGAGCAATTTGAGTGATTGTATTGTGTTGTGATAAAAATAGTGAAGTGTTGTTTGTAGATGTAAATAAACGAACCCAAGGAACATCGTAACAATATATTATATCGAGGGTTTTTTCCAGCTTTATTCATTACTGGACATGTATTCATCACTGTAGGTAGGCTTCGCTGATATCATGGGACTGGAATTCAATACGGCACTCGATTCAGGAACCTTGTTATTTTCATAATCTAATCATGCTCTTCCTGTGGAGGAAAAGTCTTGAAAACACTTTGTGGGGCACACATTTACGGTCATGACACAAAACTATAACATTTTATACAATACAGGTAAGAATTTCCTTATGTTATTGCCAACGAAAATTTTGAAAACCCCTCTCCTTTTTGAGATTCTTCTGGACCCCTTTTGTTGATAAAAGAAAACTTGAATATCGAGTTTCCTAGCAACAATTTTAAAATTCTACATATTTCCCTCTAAGAAAATTCTTCAGTGAAAATTGCTTCTACACAATGAATGAGTTTTACCACATGTGTTCAATTGTTTGACTGTCTATGTTTTATTGTTATATAAGCACTTATTGTCTTTTTTCTGTCTTTGTGTCATATTGTATTGTATAATAAATTACTAAATCATGATCGATGCTTGAAAATTCTTATTTGTCTCAAATATTATTTTTTTTTATTACATTTGTCTTTTCACTATTATATGAGTCCTTCTTTATATTTAATCGGAGCATCATTTGATGTCACATGATAATTGAATGACAGTTTTCATTGATGACATTTGTAATTTCAGTCATTGAAATTAAGGTCATATTTATTGTTTATTTTGTGCCTGAATAATTCCCTGATATTTTTTTCAATCCATTTAATATCTTTTTATTTATATACTTGTTGTCAATTTGTTGCATTGATTGAATAAAAGTTGTTGAATTCTATTTGACAGTTCTTATGTCCTTTGGTGAATCTCATTCTCTATGACTATATACAGGGTCCCAAAAGATTCTTCCTGAGAAATTCCAACTGATTAGCAAATGATCAATGATTTCAAGTTGAAGACTGTGCTATTGTGGATAGAGGGATGGTATTTATGGCTATATGAGACGTTGTTGAAACTGCGGTCGGACCCCATGTAGGTCTGGTTTGAATAATTAGGAAATTTGTTCGATGGGGTAGTAATGGTTTTCAGGAATTGGGTAACATTTGTGAGTCGTCTTGTTTTTCAATTTCTATTACTTCGCGAATTATTCTGTAGTGCAGTGTTTCTGCTGTGACAATGGTCTTCGTGTTGTTGAAGTCAATTTTGTGTCCGGTTTCGTGGTGATGTTTCAATAGAGTCGAGGTCATGTCCGAATTACATACTGCTAGTTCGTGCTCTTAGGACATGTTTGATACTCGTCGGTTCGTCTGTCCTATATATGTTCTCGAACAGTCGTGGGCAGTCGTTGGGTATAATAATATAATAATTATAATATGATATATATAAAAAGTTTCAAGTTGAATGCACTCACGACGTTTCGATTACTGGGTACGACTGTTTCAACTGTTTTCAATAATCATCAAACCTGCCCATTTCAAAAAAATAATTTTATATCTATCATTTACATCCTCTCAGCAGAAAAAAGGGGACGGCCAAGTGCGTGGATTTTCCAGATTCCCCTTTTTAGTTTGAATCTCGAAATCACCAAAACCTACTCTACTTGAGAGACTGACGGAATCATCAATTATTCTTTAACCCTTTCGTCCAATCATTATCGACAACTAAGCGAAATGTTAATACCGCTAACTCTACGGTTGACAAATATTTGTGTCGATTCAGGTTCGCCGATATCGAATTGCCAATGGCTTTCCTATGCAGATATCTATCGCGAACGTTCGCGTATTTTGTGGACGTGAGTAGGGAGAGGTCGATTAGTTGAAATCTATTAGCGGTTTCGAGTGAGACTCGAAAAAGTCGTTCCCGCGCTCGAGTTTGGTGGAAATTACGGGTGTCCCACTTTCGATGAATGTCGGAACAATGAACGGGATCGGATTCGATTCCAGGAGCGCGCGCGACGGGTTGATATTGTTAAGAGCAACCCCCAGGAGACGTTTGAAAAATATGCTTCCCGTTCAGCAAATGAGAATTTTGGAAAAATCTGTTCCTCAGTCAGTAAACTACCCGTATTGAATGACTGACGCAGGAACAGTAATTGGTATTAAAAATAGTATTGTTGTCACTTCCCGAGACAGATTCTCGGAACAGCTGAACGATTGAGTCGTTTCCGAACGAAAATTCCCGATGTTCTAGGCGCTCTAGATTCGAAAGTTCGAGGCGCGAATGGAACATCTAAACTTCTAGGTAAATCGATCCGCTTCGATCAGAGTAAATAGGAGAGCAACCGTCGAAACGAGAGTTTCGAGTAGAGAGGGTTTGTAGTATTGAGATTGGAGAATTCAGAGCTTAGTGGAGGGTAGAAGTTGTATAGGAGAGTGTTTTAGTTTAGTTCAGTTTTAGTAGTAGTAAAAATGTATAAGAAATTGGACTTCACCTATGAGAGCCCATGTTAAAATACTGGATTCCAACAACCATTTACTCAAAAAATCATTCTGTAAGAAAAATAAAAAAAATCGTACATTAATCTATATTCATTGGGTGACTTGTACACCAAGTTTCATTCGGTTCTGTGCATATGTCTGTAAGTATCGAACCTCCTTAAGTGTTTGTAAGCGATTTATAAGCGAGTATAGTGGTTGTATTTAAAGGGACGTTAATAGAAGTTGTTTAGTGTTGTTTGGAATATTATCTGGTGAACTAACCCAAGAAATATCGTAACAGTATATTCTTCAGCAGGTAGCAAAATCCTAACATTTCTCGACGACTGTGAAGATTTCTAAGTCGAGGCGCAAGCCGAGACTCAGCAACACAGAGTCCAGGTATTTGGCTTTTCCTAAAAGGTAAACATACTATTTTTTCAAAAATCGTGAAAAATTCGACAGTTATTAATTAATATCGAAAATATCGCAAATAATTTTATTCGCAATAAATGGTGCTTTGAAATTCGTAACAAAATTACTAGGGATACTTTGGAAACTGTTATCATTTATGTTGAACACCAACAACTGTAAGGAAATATCATTCATCACATCTTGAATTTTCTTTAGGAAATTTTGTCTGGAATGTCAAACTTTTTTAGCGACTTTACACTTTATTGTCATTTATTTCGTTGAGAAGATGGTTTGCAAATGTTTGATGGGCCTTTTCATTAAAACATACTACTTCCTGCACACCTTTATATTGTTTTGGTGCAAGATCTCCCTGGAAACCTTAGAAATGTAATAGAAGTCGGTACCAAATGACCAAATACATTTCAATCATTCTTCCTTGCTAAACTTGATACCTTATGACGAATAATAGCTATTTTCGCGGAGTTATCCCGAACACATTCAAAACATAAACTGAATAAGTTAGGGATATTTCAAATGCGCAAGTCTGTAGTCGAATTAGTTCCGGATTTTTCAGCTCCGCGAACGCACCCATATGATTTGTTTACTTGTAAACCTAACCTAAGTGTTCTGTGCTTTTAGTTATGTAAACAAAAACTATATTTTTTTATACGTTAAGTCTAGTGAACACCAAATATTTTTGTTAAAATGAATGAACAAGAAGGTAGATTTTTAGCAGATTTTAACTTTACTGTGGAATAAACGTACTGTTTTTTGTTAGATATCTCAGAGTTTTTGATACTACCATCGACGTCTACCACTACCCTCCAAGAACAAGATGAATCATATAAATGGACACGTGATACGACACTGATGTTCCTGGATGTGTATAAAGAATTGAGGAAGCAAGTTGGAACATTAAAAATCAAAAACCTTAAGAGAATGTTCGAGGAAATAGCCAAAGAATTAAGGTATAAAACAAATCAAAATATCACTGGTGCCAACTGCGAGAATCGGTGGAAACATTTAGAAAGGACATACAAAAAATATATTGATAACAACAATAAAACTGGCCGAGGTAGAAGAGACTTTGAGTATGCCGAGATTATGGATGAAATTTTGGGACAAAAAAGGAATATACACCCAGTTATATTGCTGTCTTCAGATACTGTGAAGCCAATGGAGGCAGAAAATACTGTTTTAGGAAACACAAATATAGAAAAGGAGAATGACCCGCAGAATATTATAATGAAAACCTCGATGAAAACAAATAACTCTGTGCAGGTAACAGAAGCAGCATCAGCAAAACCTAATTACAAAAATAAAAAATTACGGACAGAGGTTCTAAAAGAAATAAGGCACGACAGAAAAGATTTCTATAAAAAACTTGTGGAGATCGAAGAAAAGAAGTTACGAGAAAAACAGAGAAAAAATGACATTTTAGAAGAGAGAAATAAGTTATTGAGAGAATATATGCTTAAAGACGTACCAGTGATACATGTAGAAGACACAATATAAAATAAGCCTCCTACATATTTAAAAAATTGAGACTGTGCTCAAAGAATTATTCTAGTTATTTTTTATTACATTCCTATTTTTTTTTTTAGATATAGTTTTTCTAGTCATAGTTTGAGAATTGATATTTTGTTTCTTGTTGTCATAAGTTTTAGAGTTGTTAGTTATTTTTTGTTATTCATTTATCTTGCATTACATACATAAGCTTTGCAAAGATCTCGTTTTATTTCCAATACTTTTGGACTAAACAAAGACACTAAAAATAAAACTATAACTGGTTAACTATTTTTAATATATGAGATAATAAAAAAATACATTTCAAGTCCTAAATTCTAAAAGGCAGACCATTCATCATTTCCAATCTTTTCATTACTCCATTTCTTTCATCCATATGTTCCTCTCCAACTTCTCTTGCAACGAACTCTTCATCTTGTGGTTGTATTTCATCAGGTAGTACAAAATCTTCTTCAATTGATAAATTGTGTAAAACAGCAATAGCTCGAATGAAGTGTACAGAGAACTCAATATTCCTTAGCTTAAGGTGATAAAGCTGTCTAAATTTTTGTTTCATCAGGCCAAAGCAGTGCTCAATTAAATATCTATTTTTTGAAAGCAAATAATTATAATTTCTTTGACGCCGAGTCAAATTACCTCTGTCTTGAAACGGTGTTAAACAATGCCTCAAGCAAGGATAGCCACTGTCACCAATAATAAAAAAGTCACCGCATTTTTCCTGCAGTGTGTCATACAAAGGTGATGACCGGAAAACTCGACTGTCATGGACAACTCCTGGATATCCCACAAAAATGTCGCGAATTCTTTTTTTATGGTCGCATACAACTTGTGCCTAAAAAAAACATAGTAACAAAAATAAAAACAGCTTAAATTTTTAAGTATGAATGAACATTAATTTTCAAACTGCCTGAACATGCTTATTTTTACTAATCTTGCGAAACATGCTCAATTCAAAACAACAATTGTTGTGTTCAGAAGAACTTTCGTATAATGAAAATTAAAAGACTAGGGTACTTACTTGGATAGAAAAGAAGTGTTTCCTGTTCAGGTAAGAATCAGGATCCTCCTGTGGTTTATCAATTCTGATATGTGTACCATCTATTATTCCAATGATGCCACCAAAATCCTTCTGTCTAAAATACCCTTCAATTTCAATTTTTTCATCATCAGTTGGCCACTTTATAATATCCACAGACATATTGGAAAGAAAATATGTAACTCTCTTTACAATTTTATGTAATGAACTGATAGTGATGCCAAATCTGTTCGATACATCCCTGAAAGCAGCAGCTTCATTGCTTGAATACCATAAAAAGGCTAATATTGTTTTAAATGGACTTATTTTTTCAGAGTCTCCTTGTTGATAGTGGTAGTACTCTGAGGCTTCATACCTATTCGATAGCTGCATTGCTCGTTCCCTACTTATCCTAAAATGTTCTGAGAACTGATCATTGTCAAATTGAGGCACCGTTTCTTCAAAAAAAATTTCATTCTTTGGAACTTCCATGTTTCTTTCTAATTCTTCCAAATCTTCGTCACTTGAACTGAAATGCATCATCTAAAAAAAAACGTATGTAGTTAGAATTGGGTATTTTGTGCATTTTTATTCCCAAACAACAAAAATATCGACCTCACTTTTACAACATGCCTACTAATTCCTTATAGCACTTATGTCTTACCTTACCTTGCTTAAATTCCAATATTCTTTCCAAATTTTTAATCAAATATATTTTTACGTTTGCCAGAACTAAAAAAACACTTTTAACAGCAACAAATTGAAGGTTAGGATCACGGCACAGAAGAAAGACAGGTTTACAAAACAAAGGTTAGGATTCGTTCCGAATTAAATATCCCAGCTCCGGTCCGAGAATCTGTCGAACGTATTACGAACAAGTTCGAA